>CM022770.1:2128657-2196157 GCA_012411365.1 Ameiurus melas | reverse complement strand
TTATTGGTTAACACCAAAATCTAACAGTTGGCGATCCAGCCAGGAGACTCAATGACGAGATTTAACCACTTAAGCAGCTTTTATATTTATGTATATTAAGTATAATTTCAGTTTATACAGTTAACTAGTTGCAACACGTGACATTTTGCCATGTTGAATAAAAAATATACTTGTTTGTTCTGATATTTATCTATGCGAATAGGTTTAACACCAAAACCTAACAGTTGGCGAGCCAGCCAGGAGGGGCACAGACAAGATTTAACCTCTTTTGCTAAAATATCTGTTCAAGTCTGAATAATTTCTTATTAAGCTTACTCTGTCTAATTGCACCTTAATCAAATCCAGTTTTCTGGCATCCTCCGGTCAAGCCGTGTACAAGGTCATGTCAGCGCAGGCCAACTGTAAACACGCCAACCTCACCTGCAGCCCAGAAGTGAGTCGACTTCTCTGGTATAGCATTACACATTGAGGGAAAGAGATATGATGAGACTTTATTACAGATTTATGTAATAAATGAACAAGGAGTCACTTTCCCTGACATCTATTCCCGTCCGTTATTGTTTATTATCGATAGACGTTTAACAGGACCAACATCACTAAGCAGTGTCCAGGAGCTCAGTGTCTGTTCGCGTTCTACGGCGGGGAGAGCGTGTATCACCGATACATCTTCCTCCTACAGCTGTGCAATCTGCTCGTCTTCCTCTGGTTGGTCAATTTCACCATCGCGCTGGGGCAGTGTACACTCGCCGGAGCCTTCGCCTCTTACTACTGGGCCAAGAGGAAACCTGAAGATATCCCATCATGCCCTGTTTTCTCCTCCTTTTTCCGGGCCGTACGGTGCGTCACTAACATGGTGCATCATAATTACTGTTGTAGACTTTTATTTCATCGTTAATAACAATAATTAATTCATAATTTTTTAAGAGGTGGTGGTAGCTCAGTGGTTAAGCTGTTGGAGTTCTGATCAGAAGGTCATGAGCTCAAATCCCAGCACCACTAAGCTTGGATAAATGTAAATCACTCGGGATAAGGTGTGAAATTCCATAAATGTAACTCAGGAATAATTCATCGCTCAGAAATAAGACACAGGAGGACGTAAGGAAGTGACAAACGGTCATTAATGAACCAAAAGTAGCAAAAAGTCTGCAAATAATTATGTAGCTGCGTTACAGTTTTGTGAATTCGGTTTATTTTCTCATGAAGCTTAACTGTGCACCACAAATTGTAGAAAAATGTTTCCGTGGCTTTAGCCACAAAGGGGTTGAGTGTTATATGGCTGATGAGGTTAAAAACAGTTTGTGGTAGTGAACTCAACGGTTGTAAACGGGTATCGTGGTGGTCCAATAACGTGCGTCTGATTTGCTTGTAGGTATCACACAGGGTCTCTTGCTTTCGGATCACTGATCTTGGCTTTCGTCCAGTTCATCCGAATTGTACTTGAATATCTGGACCACAAGCTTAAAGGTAAGTGTCTAGAACACTCCATGTCGTGTTGTTAAAGGAAACTAATTAATGACCGGGTGCTACGATAAAACGGGGTTCCCGTTTCCACCCTGAGTTTGATTATTATGATTCAAAACTCTTTGAAGAACTAATTGAAGAATGACACGTTACACTTTTTATTCATCTATTGTAACGTTTAAAGTTATAGCATGTTATACAATTATAATAAAAAAAAAAAATAAAAAAAAAAAAAAAAAAAAAAAAAAAAAAAAAAAAAAAAAAGAGTATAACACTTGTTATATTATTTAATAGCATATTGTAGCATGTTATAGCACATTAGCATGTTACAGCACATTATAGCATGTTATAGAACATAATAGCATGTTATAGCACATTATAGCAGGTTATAGCACAATATAGCATTTTATAGCATGTTATAGTATGTTATAGCATTTTATAGCACATTATAGCATGTTATAGCACATTATAGCATTTTATAACATTACAGCACGTTATAGCATGTTATATCATTTAATAGCATTTTATAGCATATTGTAGCATGTTATAGCACATTATAGCACAGTATAGCATGTTATGGTATTTTATAGCATGTTATAACACACTAAAGCATGTTATAGCATGTTATAGTATTTTATAGCACATTATAGCATTTTATAGCATGTTATAGGACATTATAGCATTTTATAGCACATTATAGCAGGTTATAGCATGTTACAGCACATTATAACATTTTATAGCACATTATAGCATGGTATAGTATGTTATAGTATTTTATAGCATTTTATAGCACATTATAGCATTTTATAGCATGTTGTAAAATGTTATAGCATGTTATAGCACGTTATAGTATTTTACAGCATGTTATAGCATGTTATAGCACATTATGGTATTCCGCTAGCTTGTCAGGTTAGCGGAAAACCATTAGGTGTAAACACGTCTGTCCTGAAGATGTCGGAAAACGTAAAGTTGCAGCTTTACCTCTGACTGTTACAAAGAGCTGACACTGGAGACTCCTTCCATACATGTTTAATCAAATAAACGTGTCCTTAAAGAAAACTTCACCATATCAACAATTACACACTTTTTTTTTTTATCTGTTTACGTGGCCGTATTATGTCTGTCGTCCAAGTCCCTGTGAATGACTGGACTGTATACATACATATATACTATATGTTCCTATAGAAACTATAACATATCAGGACGAGCGCATTAATATTAATGTTAATACTGATATAAAGCTGCGATTTGCAGCTGCGCTACTGTCAGAGCTGCTGTTACAGGAAGTTAATCAACACCTTCTGGCCAATCAGAATCCGGAATTCAGCAGCGCTGTGGGATAAGTTGTTTCGATGTCTCTTTTTTTTTTTATCGGTGTGTGCGTCTGTGTGTTTAGGAGCTCATAACGTGTTTGCTCGCTTCCTGCTCTGCTGTTTAAAATGCTGCTTTTGGTGCCTGGAGCGTTTTATTCGCTTCATGAACAGGAACGCATACATCATGGTAAGAGTCTGTATTGTACATTATCACTAAGTGGAAAATCAGGCTATTTTATATATGTGTGTGTATATATAATCTCTTCACGCGATGAAACACTAACAGTGTCGTATGTTTCCTCTAGATTGCAATCTACGGAAAGAGTTTCTGTACGTCGGCTCGGGAAGCCTTCTTTTTGTTAATGAGGAACGTTGTGAGGTAAGGACACCTTATCCTCGTGGTTCTTCATACAGACGTGAACGTTTATGTGTTTGCGGCGTCTCAGTCAGCATCGCTGTTCCCCGTCGCAGGGTAGCAGTGCTGGACAAGCTTACAGACTTCCTGCTCTTCTTAGGGAAAATTCTCATAACGGGGAGCGTCGGTAAGTCATCCGCTCGTCTCGTGTCTAGATCCCAGACGGTTTTCGGTAGTAATTGAGACGGATTTTTACATTTGTGGGGGTTTTTTTTCTGTAACTCTACCCAATGGGTCAGATTTATTATAATTATTCAATATTATTATGATTCTAATCATTAATCTAATGCTTCGTTTTCCAACCAGTGGACAAAACAACACTGCAGGATGGTGTGGAAAAACGAGGGCTTGGCAACCCAGTATTTATTATTTCCCTTTCATGGAACGCACCGTGACCCGAGCACACGTTAAAATGCATGAAAAACCAGCAGGGGGCAGTAGAGCGTTGTGCTGAATCACTCACTGGAGTGGTGTTTTTTTCTGTTTTTTCTTTTTTTTAAAACAGGTGTTATTGCCTTCTTTTTGTTCACACACAAGATCCCCATCATTCAGGAAGAAGTTCCGGTCCTGAATAATTACTGGGTGCCTCTGCTGGTAAGGAGGCGGTTTGTGTTTTTTCACACCTTGTGTGTTTTGTTTCTGTCGGTTAACGTGTGTGTGTGTGTGTGTGTGTGTGTGTGTGTGTGTGTCTCACCGACAGACGGTCGTGTTCGGGTCGTACCTGATCGCGCACGGCTTCTTCAGCGTCTATGCAACGTGTGTGGACACGCTGTTCCTGTGCTTCTGTAAGTGTAAACGCCTACGGTTTTAAACCTTCGCACACTGCAGAAAACGTTACACGGCGAAAAGCGGAACCTTCACCGCGCCGCTCTTCCGTTCGCGTACGAAAAACAAATCAGGAGGCGGTTGCGGCTGCGGTCAGACGCGAACGTGTAACCCCTCGATCGTGTTGCGTTTCCGATGCGTCACCGCGGCGTTGCGGTCGTGCCACACCTGCAATGCGGGCACTTCAGATACTCCAGTGTATTCTAAATGTATGTTTTGAGCTGTACACTGTTCCCATGTGGATTCATTCTCTGATCTGTTCCTGCTTCCTCCCGTCTTCGCCCCCGCCGCACCACGGATCCAGGCGAGGACCTGGAGAGGAACGACGGCACGCCGACGAGACCGTTCCTCATGTCTCCCGGCTTGCGCGGAATTCTGGGCAGCGTGGATCAGAGCCCTGGGAAATCGCGAGCAGCGGTGCATCAGTGCGCGGTCAGAGAATAGCTTTACTCCTCCTGCTCTGCTAGCATGCTTTAACTCTTTAAATCTCCTGCGGCCGCGAGGTCCTGTACTGTAACCCGACTCCAATGCACTAAGACTGTGACAAACACTGAGCATTTACTTCCACGAGAGGAGACTGAAGGTGCTATGCACTAACACACACACACACACACACACAGGTCCTGTCCAACTTTCCAACTGCCTTATTCACACACGCCCGGCCGTTTACACGGTTTTTCTTCGACATCCAGGTTGACCCGAGGTCTGATCGTCTGATCGTAGAACTGAATAATTTGGACGTTTTTACCTTCCGACTTTAGGACCGATGCGTTTATCCTTTCTACATTAGCGCCCAATCCGAACACGCTCACGTGTTCCCGTATGGAAAAGCACGTCGTGGCACGTCCGTGAAACAAGTCAGTTCCCGTTTTCACATGCATCATGGCGGGTATCTTGTTCCTCTTAACGTCTGAATGTTACCAAGAAACCGCGAAAAGCGTGACCTCTTCTGCCCTGGACGTGTCTGTGAGGTTTAACAGCTTTGCCTCCGACACTGGAGACTCCTTCCGTGAACGTTAATCCGTCGACGGATTCCGGAGCGTCCACTGTCCACGAATGAGGCGTTACTATAGAAACGATAAGGGTACTTATTAATAGAAACCTGTGATTTGAAGCTGCACTACTGTCAGAGCTGCCGCTTGAGGAAATGAATCAACACCCCCTCTTCTGACCAATCAGATACTAGAATTCAGCAGCGCCGTGGTGTGATAGCGACGGTGCTGTGAATATATTGACATATAAGGAAAATATTCACAAACGTGTACCCAAATATTCTCAAAACTCAGCGCACGATGTATGTTTTCTAACAAAAACTGGGCCAAGATCACATTTTTGGATCTACTGTACTCTACGATATATATTTCGAACCGTACGTTGCTTTTCCATATAGGAGAAATGGTTGTTGGGGTTTTTTTTTTTTTTTCCGACGTTTATTCAAATGAAACGGGAATAAAATCCACGTCTGACGCGCACATTACATTTTGGTCCGAATAAAACGGACCGTTTGTATTCCTGCACACTTCCAACGATCCTGCTAATTCGAGTTTTTCAATCCAAGATCAGATTCGATCTAAAAATGAAAAAAATAAATAAAAAAACACAACCTGTCCGATCTGCATGTCTTCCGATTGGGAACAAAAAGGGATTTTAGTAACTAATCGGCATTGCTGGATTTAATATCAATATATTAAACATAGTTCATATTTATTTGTCTTATTAACCACTCCCAATGACAATGTTAGTGATTTTTATATATATATATATATATATATATATATGTGTGTGTGTGTGTGTGTGTTTATTTTATTTCAAGGATCATATCACGGTCAGCATTAAGATTGTACATGGTAGCATGAATGACAATCCTGTACACGCAACACAATAAACGTGTTCCTTGTTTACTGCTGGGTTAAAACCGTGATCAACAGTGGTTGCCAGATCTGAGTCCGGTTCCGCCCAAAAACAAGTCCAAAGTAACTACCAACAGCAAACAGGCTGGAAAATATGACAAAAATATACCATATCACATTACTGGAGGACATTTAAAAAATAAATAAATAAATGTCTCGTAACATATAATCAAACTGCCCGCGAAACCGCGGTGTTGTTTTCGCTTCAAGTTCATCACGTGCACTACGCTGTGTAATGAATAGAATATGATTTATTTCTTTATATATATATTATTTTGAGTCCGTCCGGTGCAGATAGCGCGGTTACGCCTAACCCGTGGAACATTTAACCCGGCGAACGCACTAGCGACGTCACTGGCTCGCTGATTTATCAAACGAATTCGAAAACGTCACGAGCTAGCTAATCCAACAAACACATTCACAAATAATTACATAGCCTGTTTTTATTTATTTATTTATTTATTTATTTAAAACAAACTCCCTTAGCTATTCATTTAACAAGCAGATTCACCAAAACAGAACTCGCTCATTTCACTGGCTAAGTTGCTAAACTAGCTCGCTAATTTAAGCAAAACCACTCATAAAACCGAACTCGGTTAATTAGGCCGTTGAACACGTTCAGTCACAACATTCGACGCGCTAGCTCATTAAGCTAACGCTAACCAAACAAAATGGACCAACATAACTAGTCCATTGGATTCCGTTTATTTACAAAACTCGAGTAGCTAATTTACCTCAATTAACAAACTTAAAGTTGTCTCAAGTCATGAGACTCGTTACATTTGGGACTGATTTTCATCTTTACGGAGAAAAGAAAGAGAACAAAAACAAAGAAGTACTTCTAAAAGTAGAGAGAAAAAGAAATTCTCTTGGAAAGGAGCTCGAGTACGAATGTGTTCAAATTCAGTACTACTGGAATAAAATACAAACGTCTCAAAAAACAGTACTTAAGTACAGCAATGAACACAATTATTCAAGTATTTATTGTTTAATACCCGGGTGACGTTGGATGGGTCTTTGCACCTGGTGGCCATCAGATGGCGCTGTGGTGTAGAGGTCTTTTTCTTGTTGTTCATCAAATAATGTCCTGAATCATGGTGGGGGGTTTTTTTGTGTTGGTTTTTTTTTTTTTTTTCCTTAAACTATGGAAACTAGTTCATGCCGTTTTTAATTTCTAGTCAAATCGTCAAAATGGACAGTCGTGACGCCGCTAAACACTTAGATAGTGCAGCCTATCATTTGAGAGCCATTTTGAGACACCGCCCTAGAGCTCACTCGAACGATCCTTCATCGTTGAACACAGCTTGCGGCTTTTCCTCACGCTCAGAGACACACGCAAGTCGGTTATTAAGAGTTCATAAAACGAGTCGGGAAGGAAACGAGCAGACTGGGCAACCTTTCAGAACCGAGCCGTGTCCTCTACAAGGATGCCAAAGCCATTCGGGTTCCTTTGTATCGGGAGGCGTGGGGTTTCTTCCAACTTCTACACTTTGTAAATGTCGCGTAATTCGCTTCTTCTTCTTCTTGTTTTTTTTTTTTTTTTGTATGTTGTTCGGGACGGGAATATGATGAATTTGTATCTTTTGTACTACACTAAGGGAGAGAAAAAAGAAAAAAAAACAGGAACGTGATTGCAAGAAGAGAAATAAAATGGTCCAAATATCGAGTAACGTCTATAATTTCATTACAGTACACAAACAATGATCCTGCATTTATCTACGTATTCCATCTGTTTACAAGGAGGATCAACATATGATCACGAAATTAGATTTACATTTATATATTTATTCATTTATTTGGAACATATTTGAACTTCCTAGCTGTGCAGTACACACTTGTTTATGGTCTGTCAGTTAATAATAATAATACACACTCAGAACAATAATAGGGTAGTATGAGTAACTGCACAAACAGAAAAGGTAACCACGTGCCTGAATTAAGCAGCGCGCGCACACACACACACACACACACACACACGGGTGTTTCAGATTCAGGGTTTAAGTGCTCTCGACATAAGTAAAGTACACAAAATAAAGGTGATTTTCTTGCTTTCTTTCTTCCTAGAAGAGCGTGACTTCTGTGGACTTTCATTAAAAACAAATCGAGAACCTGCTCAAAAGGTGCAGTTTTTTTTTTTTCTTCATCTAGGGGGACAAAAACTTTGGATTTATTTATAGTATTTAACACGTTTAAAAAAAAAAAAAAAAATGATGTTCTTTGTTCAGTCTAGGTGACGTTGCAGACGTTTAAAATCTCACAGGCGGTGTGTTCTATACAATCTTCCAATACACTTTATTGAAATGGAGTACAGTACGGGAACCGAACGGAGTATTTTTATTCACGCAGTTATCCTGTCAGCCAATCGGATCGCAGCAGCGCAGTTGACCGGTCAAGCGCCAGAGTTCCTCAAACATCGGAACGGAGGAAAACTCTGATCGCGGTGGCGTCGTTGCCGTCCGAGTTGTGAAGTTAACTCGTGCGGAAAATCGCGCACAAATTTCACGCGAAACGTTCGCGAAGAAAGCACCGTCACATCCGGGGAAACTTCCGCGACTCGCTCCCCGGTATTTTCACGCTTCCGAGCCAGTTATTCGATCACACGATCTGTTGAGATGAAGTCACGTGACTTTTTTTTTTTTTTTGCTTGACCCGCGTCGAGGAACTGATTCGGTAAGCGCGTTCTCTTGAAACCGTGAGAGAGAAACGAAAGATCACGTGTGCACGCAAGCTCGAGGAAAATACGCCTTCGAATCACACGATCTTGAAGAGAAACACACACGGATTTTCCCCAGCCGTACGTCTTTCCACGCTTAACCGCTCAGCTTTGTTCTTTCAGAGTCAGACGAAATCCGTCATCAGCCTCCAACCACTAATAGGCACCTGCTAATATCTGAACAGAGCGGTTGTAATTTGTTGCGTGCGCTGTATAAACAGTGCGAGTACAGCGCAGTAAATTACCGCTACGAGTCCAAACACGAGCGCGCACTCGCACGGACGAACCTCACACTGGTTTGTGTTTACGACGCGAGAGCAATTTAAGAAATAAAAACGGATTTGGTTCACGGCGTTAAAGACGCAAGTCATCCAGAGCATTAGCCCTGTGTGGATCGTGTAGTCGTTTTTAGCTAAACAATTTTCCTCTTCAAAAAATTAGCTAGTTTCACATCACACAAGCCAGACCTCTAGCGATTGGTCGATCAACATGACAAAAGACCCGCCCACAGTCACAGATGCTCTTTGACGTGGCAGTCGACCAAGCTGCAAACACATGGGCGCGTGCGTTCTCAAAACCGAACTCAAAGTCTGCCAGTTATAGTAAACAAGTAGCAGTTTGTTAAAAGGAGATTGAGGAATCGAGGAAAGAGGGAGATACGAGTCCTGGGACGGGGGAAAAAGTAAAATAATAAATAAATAAAACTTCAGTAAACCGAAGACGTTTTTGATAATCCTTCTTGGGCAAGTCGCTTGTCTGAGATTTCTCGCAGAAATCTCCACGAATTTCGCGTGACCCAACGCGCGACGCCACGTCAGTGCGTCTTTCAAGCTGGAAGACATTTGTTAAAAAATTCGAGAACCGCCCAACAGATGCAAGATGGAGGAAGGGGGCGGAGCTTTCGGAGAGTCCACGAATATCAGAGAGTTACGCGAACGATTTGAGTCGGTCGCTTCACCTGCGGTTTTCATTCAGGAGGAAAATAAAGACGCCGCTCTGCTGGCGTGTTTGTGCGAGAACTCGGCCGTGTATTTTGAATAAAAAAAAAAATACATTTAAAAAAAACGCCATCTGAAGGTTCCAGTTACTGCGAGAGTCGTGTAGCGTTCTCAATATCAGACAGGAAGTAAACGGCGTTCAAATTGAATCGGAGTCATCGTAACGTGTACATGCACTCAATGTGTTTCGTCAACTCGTCAATCAATCAATGAAGCCACGCCCTTATTTCATGAGGCCACTGTACGTGACTTGGGTCTTAAATCCACAGCACCTGGAAGGGAGTCTTATACTGTATTTTTTTTTTTTGGGGTGGGAGAGTTTTGATATAATTAGAACCAAAATGTCCAAACATCCGATGTTTGAACAGTGAGTGGAGTTACTCAGACGAGGTTCGTAAGCAGTGAACATTTTATTGGTATTTTGTTCAGCTTCCAATTCATCCACCAAAAAAAAAAAAAAAAAAAAAAAAGGCAGCTGTACATCGACAAAAAAAACTTCCATCATAAATTTATTTCATAACAAAGTGCTCAGTCACACACAACAAATAAATTAAACGTGATCGTATTCAACCGTTAGAGATATTTATATTTATATATATATATTAAACAAACAAAACTTCAGCCGTTCACAATAACATCGAAAGCTTTTTTTGTTTTCTTGGACCATCCTTCAGTAAACGCTCGTGAAAAGAGAGAACAGTTACGGGGTCACGGTGCAAGACGTGGTCAACAGAGCGATGAAAAGTTCCTCACGCTTTCCTCTAGACTCTGACCTGATTGGTTGAGAGGGTGCAGTGGGCGGGGTTTGTCTCAGGCATGGCTGATGGGCAGCTGTGTCATCGAGTGGGGCAGGAGAGGCTGGAACACAAGTGACGGAGACTGAACTGGAAAACAAACCAGCACAGACGTTAGAACGGCGTGTTGCTCGCGACGTGACGGCGCAAAGGACGCGGCAGTGACGTCGGATCGGACGTCACGTGCGTCTTCGAACAAAAAAATAATAATAATAATACTGGTATAACGGGATCGTGTGAAAGGAAACCGGCAGGCGCCTTAAAATCTGCTGCAGGATCTCCAGCAAAACGTCGCCTGTGAAAATAAGTGAGTCAGTGCCGCATTATACGACGTTCACGGTCGAAACGTTTCATAAACAGGGACTTTAATGTTCAACAGTTAACCCTTAATCATCTAATTAATCCACCGTTCTCCCACCACACATTTCATTTTTATTGAACATGACATTTTTATATTATGCACATTGAATATTCAAAAAGTTGTACACATTTTGAATATTTAAGGCTTTTCACTCCTGAACGTTTCACACACACTCCACTAATATTGGCACCCGTAGCAGAGAAGGCTGTGAGAAAGTGTCTATATTGTTTAACCTTTTGATCTTCTTAAAAAATTGAATAATTTCACAAAAATTCTCTGCTCTCATGGATATCAAACAACTCCAGACACACCACAGGTTGGTTTGTTTATTTATTTATTTTTATATTTATATATATATATATATATATATATATATATATATATATATATATATATATATATATATATATATATATATATAATAAAATAGTTATATAGTTTGTACATAATTAACTTCAAAAAGTTCAATATTTGTGTGCAACAATTATTGAATTCATGCAAGAATAAAATATATGTATTTGATGTATATTCGCATTGATATTTGACTTTTTATTTATTTATTTTTTAAGTACACCTGGGTGACTAAAAACAGGAAATCGTTCAAGCATGACTTCCTGTTTCACAGGGGTATAAATATGAGGTAACACACAGGCCAAATTCCATTAGTCATTCATAACCATGGGTAAGAGTGAGGAATGTGGCTGTGACGTGCGGCAAAAGGTTGTTGAGCTTCACACAATGGGGCGTGTCTATAAGAAAATAGCACAAGCATTGAAAATGTCCATTTCCACCATCAGGGGAATAATTAAGTTCCAGTCAACTGGAAATGTTCTGAATCGACCTGGAATTGGACGTGTGTCTATCGTCTCAACACACTGAAGAGGACGGTTCGAGTGGACAAAAACTCCGCAATGATCACAGCTGGAGAATTGTAGAAGTTAGTTGTGTTTTGGGGTCAGAAAGTCTCCAAAACTACAATCTGAAGTCACCTCCATCACCACAAGATGTTTGGAAGGGTTTCAAGAAAAAAAATCCTCTACTCTCATCCAGAAACAAACTCGAGCGTCTTCAGTGTGTCAGACACGACTGGAACTTCACATGGGATCGGGTTCTATGGTCCAAAATGGAGCTTTTCGGTAAACAACCCCAGAGGTGGTTTTGGAGCACACAGAGAGGTAGCCATGAGGAAAAGTCCCTCATGCTCACGGTTAAATATGGAGGTGGATCTTTAATGTTTTGGGACTGTTTTTCTGCCAGAGGACCTGGACATTTTGTTAGGACACATGTCATCATGGACTATCGTATATCAACAGATATTAAATTAGAACCTGACCGTCTCTGCCAGAAAGCTTCAAAAGGGCCGTGGTTGGATCTTCCAGCAGGACAATGATCCAAATCATACATCAACACAAAAACGGTTTACTGACCACAACATCAAGGTCCTGCCCTGACCATCCCAGTGCCCTGACCTGAACCCCATAGAACACCGGTGGAGAGTCCACCAGCGTGGATCTCGACATGTGAAGGACCTGGAGAGATTCTGTACAGAGGAACGGTCTCAGATCCCTCACCATGTGTTCTCCAACCTCATTAGACATGTTATCTTGGCAAAGGGAGCTAGCACAAAGTATTGACGAAAATGGTGCCAATAATTGTCGCACACCTATATTTAACAAACACTTGTTATATCCGTGAGAGCAGAGTATCTAGGTGAATGTTTTGAGAGTTACGTTACAGTGAAGAAGCGAGACACACACCAGGGTTGAACTGACCGTCCATGTACGAGTGCAGAGCAGTGAGCATGGGCGTGTCGACCGGAGTGAACGCCGTGTACTGCAGCTCGTCCATCAGAGGCGGGGACAGTCTGCCCGGCTGCAGGGACGACACCGGCGCCGTGGACGAGTGGTTCGGGCTCACGTGCTTCTTATGACGCGCCCGGCAGTTCTGAAACCAAACCTGAAGAACCACCGATAAATAAATAAATAAATAAATAAATAAATAGCCACAGCGTCAGAGTGGTCCGATTTCCAGCTCATCTAATCAAAACTTCCATCTAATGTACAGAGCGCAAGAATCAACCTGAGCGCAAGGTTCGAGTCCAGAACGGTCGCATTATTTCCAGAGTACCCACGCATAAGACACGCCCCCAAATCTGTAGCAAAATTCTTATCCGTTATATACTAGCACGTGTTCTGCAACAGGAACAACCCTGCCTTCAGAGGTGAAGCGACAATATTTGACCCCAATATGCAAATTGTTTAATTAATTAATGAATCAATTGATTAATTAATTAATTAATCAATTAATTAAACACTCTTCCTTTTTTTAATGACGTGCTTATACGTGCATTCGAATTCCTCCTGACGACATTTTTAAACACACGAATCCAACCCTGTCCAGTTTTCCAGATATTAGCCTCGTTAATGAACACGAACACCAAAAACATTTTGCATTTTTATCTGAAGCGCTTTTCACACAGATTTAAGTGTTACATTCAAGGTGACCTTTAGATGCGGACTGTAAATAAATAAATAAATAAATAGATAGATCGAACATCTTCGAAAACATGAACGTGTGTCAATCAAGAGCGTACATTTTCCATACAAAGTTTAAAGAAGTTACCTACACGGACATGCAGAAAAACATCGTAAACGACTCGGGGGTACAAACTAACGAGGCTTCTTCGTCCCGGAGATCACGCCTGGGGGTTTTATTCAAGCTTGATTTGAGTGTTTCTACGCTCTATTTCACCTGAATGACTCTGCGGCTGAGTCCGGTCCTTTCGGCCAGCTTCTGCAACGTCTGAGCGTCCGGGTTGTTGTCCTGAGCAAACTGAGCCTGCATTACCTGACACACACACACACACGCACACACACACCTGATTTAACATGTGCACATCACAATACAATACAGATATCCTTCATTCTATTCATCCAAAAACATCACAATATTTAGTTTTACGAACACCGATTCAGGATTTATTCTTTAATTACGACGTCAAGAAGGAAAAGTGAATAAGTAATAAAGAACTAACTGCAGAGTCAGTTAAACGCTCAGCTCATCATGACCTGACCCCGGCCCGCAGTAGTAAATAAAGGGGGACGTAGAGAGGAGAACGAACGGGAACGTGAGCACTAACCTGCAGCTGGTCCGCCGTGAAGCTCGTCCTCGCTCTCTTCGCCGGCTTGGGCTGGTTCACTTCCTGTTCCGAAGGTACAGCTCCTTCTACATTCACTCCTTTTCCTGGATGGAAACGTGAAACGTCCACGCGTCAAAAAAATGACCGTTACTAAGCAACAAAGAGGCTAAAAAAAAAAAAAAAAAAAAAAAAAAAAACCAGGCGATTTTTGTTTTTTGTTTCCCCCCTCCCTAAACGTTTGCCAAGAACAAAAAAAAATAATAATAAAAAATAAAAAAATAAACACAATCTGGAATTTTACTTTCAACATTTCAAAAGAAAAGCCATTTTCAAAGTACATTTTGAAAACTCCACATTTCTACAGAAACATATTTTTTGGGAAAGTTACAAGGTGCAGCATCAGACACGTGTACGTTTTTTTTTGTTTGTTTTTTTTAAACATTATCTCGACTTAAATATTAGCCGTTTAAAAAAATTCTAACTGGAAAAATATGTAAAGTTAAACTATCATTTTGGGGGGAAAAAAAATAACTATATCGACTCGAGACACAATTGAACCCTTTCTCAGCCTCCCTAATGTCAAAGTTCACGTTTTCCTGTTTGATGATGGGAATAAAGAAAGAAAATGACGACATTCAATAGTGTTTAAATTTCTCTTTTTCGGTCCCTTGTTACTATTCTTCACTTGTAGCTTTAACTCAGTACATTTCAAAAGACAAATCACCAAGTGCTCCTCTAAAGCGTCCCATTTATAGAGTCATAAGGCGACTCCAAGCGTCAGACGTATCCAAAAAAAAAAAAAAAAAAAGGCCTAAGGAACCAAAAGTCCTAATGAAACAAATCCAAACGTGACGACGAGGACGAGATTTTCCCCAAGCAGGGAAGAGTATCAGGTCACGTCAACCTTAACAGCTCGATTACCAAAATAAACGTTTGTGTAGACGCAAATATTTCACAAACTGAAGGCAACACCTCCTGCCAGTTACTACACCGGTTTCATCTAACGACGGCCTATTTAAAGTCTCGAGATTTACTTGACCTTAGCCAAGAGCTCAGGCACCATCTTACCATCAGGAATCAAAATCAAAACGTTTTTCTCCTGAGTCTTCCGTGCACTTTTTGTCGTCATAAATCGAGTTAGGAATTTTAAGCGCTACGTGAAGTAAACCCGGGGGGGGTGGGGGAGATTTATTTACACGATACTGTAACTGCGCTTTCACTTTTCATTTGAAAAAACTCCACCGCCTCAGCACTTCAGAAAGGTGGCCTACAAACGGTTTATAAAACCAAGACTGAATCATTAGGAGTTTGATTGACCGCTCATAATGAACGTTCGTATACTGTAGTGCTCGACTTCAGTCCTCTCGTGTAACCGCCTTTATATGAATTATATATTTTACTACATTTGTTCAGTTCAAAAAAAAAAAAAAGAAGGAAAATAAGGAAAGGAAAACATTGATATCTGAAGTGCGAGTCTGGGAATCTCTGAATCATCAGCTTTTTATCTCTCCGAGCGTAATCCGTTTCTCTCTGCGTTCATCGGAAATATCTATTCAGATCCTTTAACCTTTCCACGTTCCGCGCTCCAAACCACAGGACCGCCGTCGGAGGACTCGGCTCGACCGTCTCGAACTCTACCGATGAAAAACGTTTTTGGTCTTGCAGCGACCGCGTCGCCGCGCCCTACCGGCTCAGCTCGGATTCGTATCGACGTGTACGGACGAGTGCGAGAAGTTCTAACCGTTCTCCATGGCACGTTTCAGGTTGTCCAGCATGCGGTCGTAGTGCACGCGGCAGAGCACTCGTTCGTCCACCAGCGCGAACTCCTCTCCCGTCGACAGCTGGCGTTTGCAGGAGAAGCAGGCGAAGCAGGCCAGGTGGTAGGTGTTCCCTTTGGCTCGGCGAACCCAGTCGTTGGAGTGGATGTTCCTGCCGCAGTGAGCGCAGCGGGTCCCGTATTTCCTAAAAGCAATGATAAACTTGCATTAAAAACAAGGTGGTCACTTTTCCTTCAGCATAGAATACCTCAAAGCAATTTCTTGTACTACTATATTTAACCACGACCACCCTTTTATTATTATTATTATTATTATTATCTCTCCACATGATCAATTCAAGGCTAAAATGGACATTAAAACTAAACAACAAGCTTAAACTGAGATCGTAAATAGTTTGGCGAACGCAAAAGCTACCCTTGAGACGCAAATGACATTTTCAAGCCAAAATGCACCTTTAAAACCTTTAGACATGGTAGATTTTGGGTCAGCTTACACGGCCTGGGGGTCAAAAGGAGTTTAGTGCTAACAGTTTGGAGAAACTACACTTGATCTTCCCCCATGTGCCCTAAAATAACATGAAATATTTGAGTGAAAGTCAAAAACTTTATTTAAAAAAAAAACCACAACAACAAACAACTCATATATATATATATATATATTGAGATGAGAGAATGTTAGTGCTCATTGATGCAAAGGGTTATTGGGTGCATTGATAATGAGGCTTGTAGGTCATTATTTTGAAAGTAAAAAAAAACAAAAGCAGGCTTACGATGAGCGAATGAGAGGACAAGCACACTGGAAACGACGGGAACTTATGGAGAATGGAGATTTACGGTAAATCATGGAGAAGCCCGCCACGAAATTTATCCAAAAAGACACGAGACCGATTTCGACGGAAATCTGATGTCGAGATTTAAAAACCAGATGAAGCAGACGGTCAGTACGCCACAAACACTGCATCCAGGAACCTCATACTTTCATCATATCTATAAAAATTCATATTAAAAAAAAAAAAATACAATTTTTTTTTTTTAAACAAAAACAACAAATTTCTGAAATGTGACGCAACATTGTGACGTAACGCAAAACACAAAGCGTGCACGTGACACCGAAACTGAACGACAAAACATGTTTTTAACAATAAAACAGACGTTTTTATGCGGCACAGTTAAGCCGATAATGTCGTGTTGGGTGATTTAGAGAAGAAGAAAGGGGGGAAAAAAAACAATGTAATTGTACCTGAAGTAGTCAAGTTTACAGAAAATCTCTTTTTCTTTGATGTAGCAGCTGATGTGGCGGCCGAGTGACGTCTGACACACGCTGCACGAGAGGCAGCGCACGTGCCAGCACATGTCGTTCACCTTTACCGAACAAAAACACAGGTAGAGCAGAGTCAGTGTCACCTCCAGCATTCTCACCCGCAACACACTACAACACCGGGAAGTACAGACATAGCTAACACGCTAACAGTGAAGCAGGAGGCTAACGAAGGGGGTTCCCTTTTTATTATTATTTATAAATCGTTCACACCTAGCATGAAGATTAGCCGAGCTAATTTAAGCTAATCATCATCAGCACGCCAAATATGGTTCTGGCGGAAGTAGCACTAATAATAATAATAATAATAATAATAATAATAAATTAAAAGTAAGCGTGGGGAATGTAAACATTTTTAAACCTGACGTTCTGTAGCCTATATAACTATTTTTGTAATAATTCATATAAACAAACATCACGACATTATTTAACTCCCGCTATTGCACTTTTTTCAGCCTCCTTGATGTCAGGTCGCACATAATACATGTGAAGAACTTAAGGAAATTAAAATGTATAAAGTCCGTTTTATTTTTATTTATTTATTTATTTATTTATTTTAAAGGCTTTGTTGCTGGGAAAATATTGCAGAGACATTCTGGGATTTTATTCATTTTATTTTAGGTCCATGTAAAAAGAGTAAAGATATATTTATTATTATTATTATTATTATTATTATTATTATTATACAGTCGCATGATGTTCTAGGAAAACAATGCTATTAAATGATTCGTTTTGTTTAGAATTGAACTCGAACAAGCTAACGTGTTTTTTTTTTAATTGACCTTTTAAAAAAATAAAGATAAATCTGGCCCTCACTCCATTAAAAAACGTCATAACTAATAATAATAATAGTAATAATAATAGTAATAATAATAATAATAATAATAATAATTCTAGTCCTAGAGGAGTTGAAACCTTCACAAGCCATTAAAGTGCGCCTCAGATATATTGGACTTTCTATTAAATGTTTGTATTCATGTAGGAGATATAATTTAGTGTCTTACCTTGAGCAGGTATTTGTCTACAATCTCCATCCCACAGCTGGTGCAGATGGCTTTCTCAGTCATGGCATGAGGGGAAGAGACGGTGGGCGACGAGACTGAAGACGACGGACACGACACTTCTTCCAAAAGGTCTTGAGTTGAGCTCTGGAGATATGAGAAAGAATTAATAAGTGACAATAAAATTAAAATCAAGAGAAACATGTTTAAATATTCGACACTTTGACTAATCTAATCTACAGGTTTGGGCTTGGAAGACGAACGCAGATGAAGGGTTTTTGTTTTGTTGTTGTTTTTCCCCCCTCTCCGACCTACAAATATTGCTCCATAAAAGACAGAATATACACCTTTTTTAATATGAAACCCGCTCATTAATTACCAAAACGTTTCCTTCGTGCAGGAGTGTGTGAGGTTTGCAGTTTTGCGGCATGCTGAGCAGCAGGAGAGCGCGTGCAGGCGCGTCGGGCGGAGAGTCGCGCGCACCGAGCCGCCGCCCTTTTAACCTCTGCGGCCGCCCCGTTAATAACCATGACAACAAGCCCGGTGCAAAAGATGCCAACTCCCCCCTCCGAAATGATCACCCCACACACACACACACACACACACACACACACACACACACGGAGCTCTTGAAATAATAGCAAGCAGTCTGCATTCCTTCTCCTCCTTTTCGGATGAGCGCATGCCAAAGAGCTTCCATCTGACAGCTTATGAAAACTAAAACTCCGAGAAGATCCACATGCGAGGAGAGGTGCGTTGACTTGACTCCACTCGGCTTGTGGGTGTGCTGCATGATAAATGACGAGCAGGTTGCAGCACACCTGAACGTGATGATGATGATGATGATGCCACGAAGGGGGAAATCAATCAATCAATCAATCAATCAATCAATCAGATTCAGGCTCTATTACTCATTACCCTCACTAGAACGCATTTCACATCACAAACTGCTTGATGGTGCAGAAATAAATACAGTTGGGGGTTTTTAAACCCTAAATGAATTAGTGTGATTATTATTATTATTATTATTATTATTATTATTATTATTATTTATTATTATTGTGTCTGCGGAACCTTTAGAAATGCCGCATGTAGGGTAGCACTGCACAAAGAAAAGTGTAAATAATTTCATTTAAAACAAGGGTTTTTCGAGGTAGTTACTGTAGATTGGGCCAATGTGAAACCGAATTAGGAGTAAGCACAGATGTGAACCTTCTCAAGAGATATTTTTCAGCTTTTCGGTTGAAGTCGCAACACAAACTTGATTCATTCCACAACACAATTCAGTCGTCTATATAGCTAATATTACATATACATATATATATATATATATATATATATATATATAGTAGCTCACAACAAACGAAACTCTGAAGGTCTAGACCAGACTAGACCAGGCAGACTTCACTCTAGATGTTGGAATGGTTGAACACCTGGTGAGTTTTGTGCAGGTCGGAAAGCTTTGTCCAGAAACCCCTCGGGTCTGGGTGGTTGTTGTTTTTCTCTGAAGGTTTGTTAAAGCACTTACTTTGCTCTCGGTTCCAGACTTGAACTCCTCCACGCCGGGGCAGGAAAGCGTCTGCTCATCTTTCCAGTACATGGTGTGAAGGTTTGCAGGTTCAGGCTGTCTCAGATCGCGGTGTGTGGAGCATTACTGCAGGTATTCCACCTGTGCGTCTCCGCCACGATTTAACAGCAACTTCAGTTTGGGAGGAACTTTTTTCCGGGGCTTTTTTTTTTTCTCCCCCATGGCCGCACCTCCTTGGCACATTTACACACGCCTATTATTCAGACGGGAGGGGGGGGTAAATAAATAAATTAAAATAAAATAAATTCAGGAATATACAAATGAACCTTCTTGAGTCGCAAAGATTTAATTAACGGAAATAACGCGTATTTTCGGCGTTTATTTATTTTATTTTATTTTCTAGAAGTTTAACATTAACACTCCAGCAGCCTTGAAATTGGATTGTGCTGAGAACACGGAATAACAAACCGAATTGTTTTAAATCCAACTTTTAAAAAATAATAATAATAATTAATAATAAATAAATAAATAATCCTACTTTTTGGCTCCAATTATTGAGCGGTGACTCGCCGAAAATCAATTGTCGCAAAAAATAAATAAATAAGTCGTATATAAGCTATGTATATTTATTTTCAGGATCATACTGGGGGGGAAATCGCCTCTTGCCTTTCTGGTTCAAGACAAACACAAGCAGCACGGATTGAGTTGGGAGTCATTACGGCTGCTGCAGGTTTCAGGTCTTTAAATAAATTAAAAAAAAATAATAATAATAATAATCCGCAAATTGGATTAACTGCTGCCATGTGAGAGAGTTCAGTCCTGCTCTTTACCACCTGAGTGTGTTTAGTGTTCAACACGGATTTAAGGAGGAAATCTTTATTATAGGCTCGGGGAATGTCCTTCACTTGTGTTCCGAAATAGTGGACTTCATACAAATATTCAGATACACCAATTCATCAATTTATAGTCTATTAGACTTCATACTTAATCTTAGATTCAAATGTTATTAAATCTATTTTTACAGAGAGAGAGAGAGAGAAAAAAAACAGTTAATATGACGTCTGATTGGAACTATTTGGCACAGCTGACTCGATAGGTTTCAATATATATATATATATATATATATATATATATATATATATATATATATATATATATATATAGCTACAAATTATTCGTTACAAAAAAGCCATTTAAAAATAGTTTAATTAAATAAAAGCTTCCCTCTCTCTCTTTTTTTCTTCTTTTTTTTAAAAGTGTGGTCTTGTAGTAACTAAAACTGATGCTCTGCTTTACTGCATGTCTACATCCTTGTAAAAGTAATCTCTAGAGCACTGATAAAAAATAAAAAAAGGGGAAAGAAAATTCAACTTGCAAAAATATTATTGATGGTCCATTTGATATTACTTCTACACTTTATGATCAGTTAGATTTCAATTCAAATGAACAACTGCCAGAATTTCATGATCGTCTAGATAATAAAATGTTCATATTCTGGTAGAAAGAATAATAAGTATGGCTTTGTGTGTGTGTGTGTGTGTGTGTGTGTGTGTGCGGCTCAGAGAGTACAGGTCTAATCACATCCTTTAAAATGTTGTGAAATTAATTTACCAGTTGATGATGTTTTATTTTACTCTAAGCGAGCAGAATGAATGGAAGTCCACTGTGATATAACGTTCGTATTCATATTTAATGTTGGTTTTCTTCCATAGAAATAAACGTCAGTTAAATATAGCTTTGGATGAAATAATTTTTGGAAGAGGGGGGTATTTATTTAAGGTTGGGTTGAGTTTTCCCCCGTGTTGCAGCTTTGACTGGAACCAATCTCTAATGGGTTTCTTCTCCTAGCTGCGCCTCTTTAGAAAACCACAGGCCGGTGTGGATGATGGGCTTTAATACTGCGTTTCGATGAAGAATACGCACACGTCTCGAGGTATACACGTCAAAACGCCTGGGGTCGGGGATGTCGGAGAGGTACGTGAGCGCATAGACAAGACCGGCATTGTCTGAAGATGAAGAAAAAGTCGTGTGTGTGACGTCACCGGGTTGTTCACCAGCCTGAACTGCACTGGTTTCTGTACGCTGTCCTCGGATTTCATGCTGAAGTATTGTGTTTTATCTGTCGAGACGTTGAAAGATAAATGACAGCCAGTGACGAGTGGTGTTTCCAAAGATGGTGACACCGCGTCACCAGTTAATAGAGAAAGACTGGCCGAGGCACCGCGGTCACGTTACAGCCTGTAACATCTCATCTCACATGATGGACGATACACACGTGGACATCGTATCACAACCCATACCACACACATACACGTGAACACTACACTGCTGTATTTCATGTGAGATCACGTCTTAGACTGTCCTTTCCTGTTAAACCTAGCTGTTCTTATTTCTCCAACCGTTCCTTCACGTTCGTTAAGGTTCTTTGTGGTTTTTCTCACTTTGAACGCAGAGACGTGTAAAAAAAAAAAAAAAAAAAAAGTTATAGTTTCGAAGGATTGTCCATCCCTCCATCTATCTTCTATACCGCTCTATCCTTTTCAGGGTCAAAGGGCACCTGGAGCCTATCCCAGGGAGTATGGGGCACAAGGCGGGGTTACACCCTGGACAGGGTGCCAGTCCATCGCAGGGGACAATCTCATACACACTCACACACCCATTCATACACTACGGACACTTTGGACACGCCAATCAGATTACCATGCGTGTGTTTGGACTGGGGGAGGAAACAGGAGTACCCGGAGGAAACCCCCGCAGCACGGGGAGAACATGTAAACTTTGAAGGATTGTCTTTCTCAGATCTCACGGTTACCATGGATAAGCAGTTTATCCAGGGATGTGCTCAATTAAGTGTAGTTAAGACATTCGCCTACTATCGGTCTTAAACAGTAACCGAGATTAGACTTCAAATCGTAGTACGTTGAAACGAGAGTCCCGAAGGTACCCAGATGGTCTACTGTTTCTGGTAGATTTTTAAAAAAGTGCGGACCCGTGGACAATGTTTCAGCTAATATTACCCACAATTCTTTGCGCGAGGTCGGGAGGAGGAGTTTTGTGACTGTTTAATTGAACCTGAAAAAAAAAACAAACAAAAAAAAAAGAGTACCGTACATACTTTTAGTGCGAATTGGGACGCTGAAGTTGTGAAAATAAATCCTATCTGAAAGGTCAATACACAAATCAAATAGGAACCAAATTCTCATCCGCATCGTCTAACCTACAACCGTAGAAACTTTAGGCCACGCCTCCTACCTGAGTCTGATCCTGGGTGGACATTGGGCACTAAATGTTTTCGTTGGGAAGAGAAACTGGTGTAAATGTCAGTATTTGGCAACGTTTGTTGAGCATATTGCCTTCAAGAGAGAGAAAAAAAGAGAGGCTGGTGAGGGAAGGACTGTTTATAGCGGCTACAACGGAAGTGAGAACCCGTTTCGCAACAATAATCGTAACTGTAAACGGATAAAAAAAAAAGTAGCCATCGCTGTGGTATAAAAGCAACAAAACACTTCAGAGCGCGTCACATACACTAGGAAATGATTAAACGTCTTGGGTGGGAACAGTAATAATACCAGCCTGTCGTTGGTTATTTTCCTATAACAGCATGACTCGGCGTGTTTTGTTCTTTTTACCGCAATAATTTTTTAAAAAAAAAAAAAAAAAAAAAAAAAAAGTTTTTAATAATAAATATTTTTTTAAAAAAAAAAAAAAAAAAAAAAAGGAAACCCCCGCGGCTAGTTTTTTTTTTTTTTTTTTTTCCTTTCCAGACGTTCATTCATAAGGTTTGGGATGGCTGGAAGTGGGGGGGGGGAGTGGTTGTAGTGCGTGTAACTCAACACTGAGGGTCTGGGAGGTCAGGGTCTCAGAACTCTACCGCTCCAGCAAATAGACTCTGACAGGTCGATCTGGGGAGCGCCGTGGTCATGTTTCCTGAAACCTGCATTGAAGCTGGATGCCAGAGGAAAAGGAAAAGGAAAAACTCCTAAATCAATGCATGGCCGAGCAGCAGTCCTCCACATCCTCGCGGCGTTCTACTGTATACACAACGCTGCGTCACGGCTCTCGTTAATCGTGTTCGCTGATAGGCACAGATTGTCCTTCAGACATTATGGAGGAACTTGGTCTTAAAGTCTGTGATGCTTCTGACCTTTTGGGATACCGTAATCGTATATCATTCGAAAGTCCGATGTCGATTTTGTTTTGTTTCCGATGCTTTATGTGATTTAGATGATGTATTTCTAATTCATCGTTTGAGGTAGATTATGGATTTGCTCCATTATAATCTGAGATAATTATTAATTGTTATTTTATTTCAAATTCAAGTGGTGGAGTTAATAATCAATAATACGAGGTAGGAATGGTTTAAATCATAGATGGGTAGGTTGATTATAATAATGGGGGTGGATTATGTATTGTCGATGTCTTGGGTAGATGTTTTGTTAAGTGTTTGTTTTGAATCATAATCTGAGGTAGATTATGATTCGTTTATTCATCGTGCGCGGTGGGTTGTGGATTCGCAAAATTATCGACTGAGGTAGATTATTTTATAAAACCATAATCTGAGGTCGATTATGAGTATTAGATCCTGATTTATTTTTTAAAAAAAAAAAATTTATAAGTATAGATTATTTAAATGGGTTAGGTTAGAATAAATATTAATATTTTAATTAATAAATATTATATTTGATGTCGTGATAATGATATTGTTAATTTAATCATGTGAGGTAATCTATGGATTTGCAAAATCATAATCTGAGGTAGATTCTGTTGTGTGTGGAAGATTGTGGCTATATATATATATATATATATTTTAATAATCATTTGAGATCGATTATGATTTTGTAAATTCATAACTTGAGGTAAATTATAGATTTAAAATAGATTTAAAGGTTCTATGTGGAACCCTACATCACACGGTTTCCCTATCAAAGATAAGTCTTTGAGAAGCTGAGAACCCTGAAATCCGCAAGGAACCCTCGGAGAACCCTTTGCTCAGTATGTAATGTGTAATGTATAAGTATAATGTGAAGTCAGTCGTAGTCGGAGATGTAAATTACCGACGTCTAAACTCGTGTGAAGTAGAGTTTGTCCACCTGAAGAAGGACGAGCAGGACCGTATTCGGGTGCTTTTGCGTGTCAAGGGCCCACAGGCGTTAGATCCCATCAACATCCTTGTGGAAGAGGAAATGGAGCCGATGACAGCTTTTCATAGAGCCGCAGCTACAGAGCCACTGCTATCATACTAGCTAAAGGAAACAGATTATTCTGACACGGAAGTTGTACCCAAAACACACCCACTTCAGCCAGTAAGCTCACCGGGTCTCCCTGCTAACACGGCCTTTTGTTTCGGCGCCAGTGAGAAGTTTACCTAAGAGTGACGACTCCTCACTTCCGGACGTTTCCTCGGATGACGTTGCTAGTTTGCGCCGCCGCAACTAATTTTATCCCTAAAGCCATCTGAACGATCCTGCTTTGTGCTCGAAAATATGACGGAAAATTCACAGCCAGCTTTGACAAGGCTTTGCTTTCTCCTGCACCGTCGGGAATCTCTTTGACCAGGGGATACCGTCTAGACGTGGGGCTTTGAAACTCCCGTCTGTCCTACAGATATCACTTTAGTTATTATCTAACTTAACCCTAAATCCATTCTGTTGCGATCTTTGACCCTTTTGCGCAGAGCTACACCGCTCTGCTTGCTTTGCTCGCTCTCTTGGGTCTCGATGGTGCAAGCCCAGAGGAAACGTCCTTCATCCTTCCAGGCTCGAGTCAGTATAGTCTGGGGAAAATAATCGGAATATTTGCTTCTTTGGAGTAGCAACAATTGTTCCATAACATCGACACTGAATGAACTGGGCAGCTGGCTAACGTACGCTAATCTGACAGGATTTTTATCCTAACCGCTAAC
This sequence comes from Ameiurus melas, assembly GCA_012411365.1. Taxonomy (NCBI): domain Eukaryota; kingdom Metazoa; phylum Chordata; class Actinopteri; order Siluriformes; family Ictaluridae; genus Ameiurus; species Ameiurus melas. Next base: position 2,170,702 of record CM022770.1, on the reverse strand, counting down.
GCTAGCTAGTGGGCCAATGTAAGCTAACTTGACAGGATTTCTGAGTTTTTTAGTCATATTCTTAAACATTTTTAAACTATCCTGATGACGCTGGCTAGCTAGCTAGCTAATCTAAGCGAACTTGACAGGATTGCTGTGTGGATTTCTTAGGCAATATTTCATAAATGTTCATAACCTTGACTGCTAATGTTTGCAGCCTGGCGAACATAAGCTTAATTAACACGATATCCTTTATAAAACTACTATTGATGAGCGGGTGGCTTTTTTAAAAAAGCGACTGTACATTACAGTTCTCTACAAGCCTTCCAAAGGCCACACATATCAGTGAACGTATCAGTTTCCTGAAGTTAAAACCCACAAATAAATCCGTCTCGCTTCGCCAAAAAAACCCTTCACGCCCCTCCACCACCAGCGAGACACCTTTTCACTTCGCTCTTGTGCAATAACAAATACTCAGACTACTCCGGATTTGCCACAAAAAGCATCGGAACATGCCAACGCAAACATTACGAGAGTCATAATGGGAGTCTGGCTGTGCATGGTGTGTAAACGGGAACGGAGTCGTGTAGATAAGTGAAGTTTACACATACTTGTTCCTCTCTCCCTTCCCGATTTTGAAAGGTGCGAACATGTCATGAGCCAAGAGGTCTGAAAAGGCGTCTTTTTACGCCTAGGCAGGCGTGACGCGGCCGTGCTGACAGTCATCCTCTCGATTATTCCAGCTGTGGCAACGTGGGAGAGGAAAACTAAAGAGTCTGCACCTGCCCCAGAATCCTGTTCACCTCACTGCTGCTGTATGGAGCTGCCGAGTACATGACATCACCACGCCTGTAAACACACACCTGCCAACACACCCGAGTCTTCTGGGAGAGTCCCCAGTTTTTATATACATACTTTTTTTATCCAAACAAATAGCTAACAACTATTTAATCACCCGGGAAATCGAAGTCTAGACTTGGGTTCTGTATCTAAGCAATGGTTGGTTCTTTGGTTACCAGGACAACCAACCACGCCCACTCAACAGCAGTTGAGTCTTAGATGCTTCGAGCGTTATTACTTTGATCTACTTTACATTATTTTTTTTTACTTATAAGACAGCACTCTTGAATTCTCCAATCTGATTGGTCAGGAGGTTCATTCACAGTGACACGATCTATAAATGGTATAAACCCTTCATAATAAACAGATGTAAAAACATGATATTTAACAAAGGCAATCGTGTCATCTTCGATTATGGCGAAGTTTTCTATGGTAAAGTTCCTAGAAGGAACTTTTAAGCGGTGAATTTAAATGTACTGAAATCGGAAAGTCTGAATTTTTGCGTTTTGCGATTTCTCGGTCGCACGACAAGAACCACGTAGAACCTTCCGTTCTGTAGAAATATAAACCAGAACCTTTCATGGCCAATGGACTGCGAGTATCTTTTTCATCATTAGTCTGGGTGAGTCAGTATTTTTGTTACTTTGGTGTTGCTAACCAAACCAGTAGGGTGCCAGCATTAGGTGCTTGGACCCCTTAAAAAGTCGAAAATGTTTAGCAGAAATGGACGATATCTAGACAAATGGACTGTGAGTGAGTATGTTTGCTATGTGCGTGGATCCTGAGAAATCCTAGCAAAACCAGTACGTTCCGACGCTTCGGTGGAAAGTGCTTGGACCCCTGCAGAACTGGCTGTTTTCGGTAAAACCTGCTGCGTTTGGCTTTGGCTGGTAAGTGTTTGCTCTGTTCTTAAAGACCGAGAGAGCTACAAAACAACCATCAGTATTGTCACGAAGTCTATAATGCATAGTTTAATTTTAAAAAAATAATAAAAAACAGCCTGAAGATTATTTCCGGCCGTCAAGCTTTGATGGTAAACAGAGTGTGCGTTTATGAAACTTGGTGAAGAACACTGATTTAAACCGTCATTGACAAGTGAGATGTTCTGGCACGTGTGTGTGTGTGTGTGTGCTTTTACCAAGGTTGCTTGGACCTGTTGACCTTTGCACACGTCTTATCTCGTAAATCAAGCAAAGCCTGGGATTTTTATTTACTCAAACAAACAGCATGGACGATGGAGTACTATTTGTTTGGAATAAATCGCGGCAACACGTAAGGTTTTAATATACTTTCTCCGGGAAGCCACGTGTCGAGTTCGTGAATTGTTCCGCGTCTCACGTCAGCGGTGACGGCTCGCGCTTGAGAACCCTTGAGAGAATCCCTGTGTGGTTTGAGCGATTTAATTGAACCCGTTTTAGAATGAATAGGTTTAACATCCCCATCAGACATAAATGCGTAAGAGCTTCTTCAAACGAGGGAAAGCGATCTTTCAGGGGTAGGAACTGGTCGGAGCTGGCGGGCGAGCGAGCGAGCGAGCGAGCCTTCCCCCATCTCAGACTCTCAGCCTGATGTTCGCTCTTCATGCTGGGCCTCTAATTATTTCATCGTGTAGCAGGAAATCCTACCAGGCCTACATAAACAGTGCTGGGAGGGGGGGTTGTACCTCTATGCCAGAGCGCTGGTGACATCTGACATGCGAGTGCCCCCCCCCATCCACTAAGCTACTGCCCCAAACACACCCCAAAGCCCAGAACACCGGCCCTCTCCTTCTTTCCTTTCAGAGGTTACGATACTCGAGTCTTTAAGTGGTCGAGGTTTAAGAGGTCGAGGCTTTGTGATGCTGAGCTCTGAAGCGCGAGGCCGTTTTAATGTCCGCCAGACGGCAAGACGCAATTCAACGCGTCCTTAGAGCTTCGCTGCTCTTTATTTCTTTTGCCCGAGAAATGCAAATCTCATGAAACTGGATCTTGTGCTAACTAGCGAGTCTATTTTCCGTAAGCGTGTAAATTCATAGCAAAACAGTTTGCCCTGTTGCCTGAGGCATCGCTGTTGTTTTTTCCGGCACTGGGTTTGATCTATAGGTATCGTTTCCTCTTTTTTTTTTTTTTTTCTTCTTCGAGATTTGAATCCTTTTCAGTACACAACATTAATCGCCTTTCAGTTATTCTATAGAACCAAATCTCTGACACACTATTACAAAAATTTATATTTAAACAGACATCTAGTACAACAAAAAAACAACAACTAGTCGGCATTTCAAATCCACTCTTAGAAATACAGGTTCTCTGAAGGTTCTTTATAGCAACGTAGGTTCCGCAAAGAACCTTCTTTCCGTCAAGAACCATTTTCCATCGTATAAGGTTCTTGAGTTGAGCTATGTCATCTTTTGGAGATTCTGTATGGTTCATTATAGGTTCTTCAGAGCAGGATATTGCTTCTTCAAGGTATCGTCCCTTAACAGATCAAAGTGAACCCAATAAAGTTCTTTATAGGACTGGAAAAGGTTCTCCAGGCATCACTCTTAATAACCTTACTTTGGTTCCTTCAAGTACTAACTAAGGTTATAACAACCCATTTCTGGGTTCTTTAAAACACCCAGTGAATAGACGGATCTTAAAAGGGTTCTCCTGTGGCATCAGGCTGAAAAACCCTTTTTGGTTCTAACCTTGTTGGAACCCTTACTTTTAAGAGCGCGAGCTGTATTTGTGCTGAAATGTTCTATGAGGATTTAACGGTTTGTATTGGTTTCCATTAGACATAAACATGCCATCCATAAGACCCAAAACATTACCAATAGAGACCAACAAGGACCATTATCCATCCATCCATCTTCTACTGCTTACTCCTTGTTCAGGGTCACGGGGGAACCTGGAGCCTATCCCAGGGAGCATCGGGCACAAGGCGGGGTACACCCTGGACAGGGCGCCAGTCCATCGCAGGACCATTATAGTTTCCATTAAAATCAATACACTTCCCATTATAACCATTAAAACCATTAGAATTCCTGTAATGGTTTCTATTGGAGGGGGGTTCAGCAGGGATGAAAATCTGATTTTCTTTTTATGGAATAAAAGTGGCTCAGACATTTGGGGCTGAATGTGAAGGTGTAAGATTTCCACTCTCGGCAGCTGCAGGGATCCAACATCCTCACATGCTGTGTGTTTTCCTAACGGGTTGCTCATACACACACACACACACACACACACACACACAGAGCTGATGCAAGGGCATGGTGGAGCACGCCGTTTCCCCAGCGCAGCAAAACCGCTCCACGATGTTCCAAAATCCAAACTTCTGCTAGACCCAGACGGTGGAGGTGAAAGTTTGATTGACAGCCACTTCAAACGTCTGCAGGTTTATATCCATAGATCACTTAGTGCGGTTTGATGTCAGCGAATACAGACATCGCTGCATGCAATCTGTAGAACTTAAACAAACAAATGGATTTCTTATGGGAAAACTGACTCATCTCTATATTATTTTACATTATTTTTTTTACCTGAGGCACCAGATGAGCTCATATCAACTTTAAATACCCCCCACACACACACACACACACACACACACAAATAGAAATTATATTTAAACTCAGGGCAGAATCTCCACATTGGAAGTGGAACCCGGTGTGTTCTGTGTAATGCTTGGACCTGCGTGTAGATGCTTTTCTGCTCGGCACGGATGTAAAGAGTGTTGAGTTTTCGATCCACCGGAACGGCTTTAGTGCACTTTAAGACTTCGGATTCTGCGGAATCGAGAAAGCATGACACGGGCTTTTCGTTTCGATCTGATTGTGATGACTCCAACGACGTTCCGGAAAACACGGAGCAGACGTTTACGGAGCGACCGCCCGCGAACCGCGAGGCGTATTTACCTCGTTTATCACCAACCGCCATCTGACAGAATAGTTTTCGGAGTCCACGGCATGCCTCGGCCTGAGCGCCGAGCCGCGGCTCCCGATCCTGACTGTGCTTGCGTGTCAGAAAGTTCGGCCGCTTTCTCCCCTCGCTCGCGCCGAACGGACACCCGAGTACGCGAATGACATTCTTTTCTTTTAAGAAAAACAAAAACAAAAAACAAACAAAACAAACCCGGACGAAGATGAATTTTCAGATATGTGAAAAAAATGTATATAAATAAATAAATAATAAACAATTTGATGACCTCCCCACCACCGTCACGTGCGTTTGAACGCGAATCACGACCAAGTTTCAGATCGGTTTTTTTTTGTTTTTTGAAATTCCCGTTCAATCCTCATGCACTGTCACATAGACCTACTGAAGCGTCTTCACCGTGAGAGCTCGCAAGCAGCCACAACAAGCTAGATAGAAGTGCTCTGTATTCTGGGCAGATTTTAGATTACACACACACACACACACACACACACACACACAGAGCCCATATTTACAGACGGCACACAGATAGAGCTGCTGAGTCAGGAGGTTTGTCTTCTGTCTGTGCCTGCATGTGCAGCTCGTGCTGACAGATCCACCGATAACGGTACATTTCTTCTGTTCGGATCCAGAGCTTTTAAAGTTGCAACATTGTGAGATTAAAATGCCCGTCTTTTTACGCTCCGCTGATGCTCCACACGTTGGGTCTCCACTGTCAATAAACATTTCGATGCCTTTTTGTCTCGCGTTCGTGAGCTCACTTTCGCCTTTTTTTTTTTTGTTTTGTTATTGTTGTTGTTGGTGTCATTCCAGCTGACCGAGACGGGTCCCCAGGACGCGCCTCTACGAACGTCCGTGTGTAGGGTCCTACGGACGTTCACAGGACGTCCGGCGGGCCATTCGGGACGCTTAGGGGACTGTCGCTGAAATGAACACATTCAGTAGACCGAATGCGGACCGAATCGACCGTTCACAACTCAAGTTTGACCCAATAATACTACAGTATCTGTACATCCAAAATATGTTGAAGACCAACAAACTTTAAGCCACGCCCCCTTCAGGAACAAGATTGACAGCGACGACTCTTCTTCTTCATCTTCTTCTTCTTCTAAAGCTTTGCAAAAATACAGCTTGTTACGTTAACTTAACGTTCCAGCTTTACCTCTGGCTGGTACAAAGCGCCGACACTGGAGACTCCTTCCTTAAGTGCTAAATAAAGCATCTCCATACAGAGAACTTCACCCTGTCAATCAACAATTCTACGTTGTCGCTATAGAAACGGTAATGTGTTCATAGAACGAGCGCATTAATACGTATCCAGCTGTGATTTGTAACCCCCAGACTGTCAGGGCTGCTGTTCTAAAAATAATAATAATAATAATAATAATTATAATAATAAATTGATCAACACCTTCTGACCAATCAGAATCGAGAACAGCGCTGCGGTGTGAAGAGTTTTAATCAGCCGTGAAATTGCACAAGTTCTGTTGAAATGAAATTCAGGTCACCAGAGATGCCATCCAACAAAAAAAAAAAAAGGGGGCGTATAGGCATGTTAGACGATGTGTGTGTGTGTGTGTGTGTGTGTGTGTGTGTGTGTGTGTGTGTGTGTAGCGCTTGAGGGCTTACAGATGAAACCATGTGTGCCAGCGAAGACAAGATAAACACACACACACACACGCTTAGGAGATACAGAAAGTGTTTCATTGCTCCATGACATACTTCACACACATCAGTAGAGTCAGTGAATGTGCTACGTGTGTGTGTGTGTGTGTGTGTGTGTGTGTGTGTGTGTGTGGAAAATGGAGATTTCCCATCAGTCTTGCTGAAAGTTCCACGGCAGGCCAAATGAACGTTAAATCAACAGTGCTAGTATTAAGATCTTCAGATTGTGATGGTTGTGTTGTTGTTTTTTTTGGTACGGAATAATCCACTCCACGTTGTGCTGTTGGAGGAAAATAAACAACGACAGGCTGGTGCGGCGAAGCAGCGTTAATGGCACCAAGAGCACGGTCTAAAGTCTTTTTATTCCTCTTATACTACAGCAACCTGCCAGCGATTGACTTTCTTAAAAATCCGTTCAAGAACGTACACATTGATATATGGCCCAAACTATTACTGAAAACATTTTTTTTGTTGAGGGTTTAATTTTTTTTATTTTTAGTGAGTTATTTATTTTATGTTTATTGGAAAAAAGAATATAAAAAAAAAAAAAGCTCATCTAAAAAAATTAAATAGTCGTACGAGACTCAAACCTCAGATATTAATAATGAACTAATATACTGACTTAGAATAAGTAAGTGATACTTTCCACTACAAAGTACAAACACTATGACTATACAGAGAGCCGCATCCAGAACGCTCTCCAAAAATCGCAACAGCGAAGTTGCTGTTAAGCCACGCCCACGCGAGAGGTTCGTGCCAGAATGTCGGATGTAAACGTGAGGAGCGTAAGCGAAAAAGTTCAAACGCGTGAACGTGAAACTCTGCCGGCGCGTTCATAAACCACGATTAGCGAAAAGGAACGTTCGCGAAACACGACGTTTGCTTGAAGACAATTTTCTTCTTTTTCATTGTATATTTTTGTTCGTTTCCGTTCAATAATTTTTGCCACAAATTGAATCCCATGCATTCCCTGGGGGTGGGGCGTGTAGGACTGGCGGCTTTTCCAATTTGCATATTCATAAAATCTTACAATGAGAGTGAGAGCCTGCTTTACTATCATCTAATGACTGTTTTTTTTTTTTAAATTCTTTTTGTTTTTTGGGGTTGGGGGGTTTTGTTAGAGTTGCCATGTTGATGAAAAAAACGAAAATATATATATATTTTTTAAAAGTATAGTATTAAAAACAGGCTCTGAGGGGAGAAGGAGACGAGGCGTCATGTTCTAAACTGAAATGCCACCTTGCCTGTAATCGCTTCCACGCCACGTCACATCCCAGTCCTTTATTCGGGTTAAAAGTGCGCTCGAGGTGTTCTTTACCACTAAATTACATGCGAACGCACCTAATAAGCTACTTCTGAGGAAAAGTATATTACAGACGTTTAACGCTAGCATGCTAAATCACATAATAGCCTAGCATTTCCTATAGTAGCGAGCTTCTTTTATATCCTGTGGGCTGAGCGTTACGCTGTATAATCATAATAATCGCCGACCTTTTCTTAAAAAAAATAAAAAGTCAGAGAGTCAGAGAGCACGTTAACGTTCACAGCGTGACCCGCGTGAAAGAGATTCACGGATTTCGCAGCTCTGATTTGGCCTTGTTGTCATCTCGGAATTCGGCGCGGGACCGGCCGCTCCTCACTCAGCACGGGGTCCGTTAGTCTCCCAGTCACCCCAATCAGACAGGAGCTCCTTCACCGGGGTGGCCCTGCCATCCGGCCTTCTGATTGTCCTGGAACGAAGAGTCATGTCAGGGGGCCTCATCAAACAAATAATAGCTTTAAATTGACAATCAGGGCAGGTGATTAGAGAGGAGAGCGAGAGAGGCTCGCTGCTCACATCGATCTTCTATTACACTCACATTCTGACACCGATAAAACCCCACACGGCTTTCACACCGCCTCATCACCACCAATCCAGATTTCAGTTTCTTCGAAACTTTAGCAGACTGCTCCAACGATTTCCGTGATTACAGTTTGCTTTGATGATGTGACCGGGTTTGGGTTTTTTTTTATTTATTATTATTATTATTTTTTGCCACTGAGGAAACCTTTAATATCTCAGACCCGGCTGTTTACACGATATTTTGAAATAAAAGAAATAAAAAAAAGAAGCCAATAAAAATTTTTAAGAAAAGCGCAAAAACACCAACAAGACCAACCACCCTGCCTTATTTTTATTTCTTTTGTTATTTTTCCTCAAACCGAATCAATTGCTCCTCCTTAAAACGCAACTTGTCTCATGAGGATGTGCTTTAGTGATTTTACACCACAAAATGGCCGACAAAATGGCCGACTGATCAAGACTCTACGGTATATTCCAACCGTGACATTATTAATTCATTAGTACGGTGACAGTTCTGCACCAAATCGTACCGTAGTCATCTCGCGTCCCGACGTTCGCTTCAGACTTTCATTCACTTTTACAAATATTATATTAGAGACGTGAATTGTACTTTTGATCCGTTTCGTCCTTGTCCTCTCTTTTTTTTCTCTCTCTCTCTCGTAATGTTATAGGAAAAACTACAAAGCATGAACTCTTCCGTAAACTTAAAGTTACGGCTCTACCTCTGACCGTTACGAAGCGCTGAAACCGGAGACTCCTTCCATAAATGTTAAATAAATGTCTCCTTACAGAAAACCTCACCGTATCGCCGATTACGCCCGGTTTTTAAAAAAAATCAGTTTCTATGGAGCGTCTGTTGACCGACTCCCTGTGAACGAGCTGCTACTATAGAAACCATACCGTACTAGAACATACAACAAACCTGCGAATCCCGGCTAACCAATCAGAACCGAGGCACGAAAGCCTGACTAACCTTCCGAATCCTTGATACCGTCCTCCTCCTCCCTCCTCCACTGACCGACCCCTTTGTCTTTTGTGTCCACAGAGGCCGGAGTGAAATGTGTGAGGAACCCGGGAAGCTAAACTCTATTATTTTGGTTTGTTTAGGCCATTTAGCGTCCTAAAAATAGCCGCGTCGCTCAGCACCTGTTATTGACCCGTTTCCGCCTATTGCGTGCCTCGAGGCGAGACTGTGCCGCAGCACAAACCGGACGCAATGTAAAACAGGATTAAAAAAAAACCAAACAAAACATGAAAACTATTTTTTTCCCGTGGAAGAGGCGTTAAAGTGCAGCTCGAGGTCGTGATCTTCACTTCAAAGGCTCCCGAAGTTCCTCTCGGCGTCTCGAACTGGATGGAAAACAGTTACAGTCACGCTACTGTATTAGAAACAAACACGGTTCGAGGTGAAGACAGTGATGGATAACGCAAAGCACTTTTAATGTGTTTGTCTGTCTTTGTCTGTAAATCCTGTCCTGAAATAACAGAAACAGCTTTGAAATCCCGAAGCCGTCAGCACCCGTCAGTAGCAGCGCCGACGGGAACAGACCCGGGCCTGACAGATGAGACGAGAGCTCTCTTTTAAATTGTTAGCGCCGCATCGTTTTATTATTATTATTTTTAATTTTTTTCATCCTGATGGAGAAAAAGCATCTTGTTGGATGCTACTGTTTTTCTGTGGAATATTAATTGCACAAATAGTTAATAGCTAGCTAGCATTTAATAAATAAATAAATAAATAAATAAATAGGGGTGGCTGTGGATCAGGTGGTAGAGTGGGTCGTCCACTAATCGTAGGGTTGGCGGTTCGATTCCCGGCCAACGTGACCCAACATGCCGAAGTGTCCTTGGGCAAGACACCGAACCCCGAGTTGCTCCCGATGGCAACTTAGCGCCTTGCATGGCAGCTCTGCTACCATTTGTGTGTGAGTGCCTCGTCGTCATCCCTACGCTTCACACGCGAGAGTGGAGAAATAATCACGATTCATTCTCTCACTTTTTTTGGATCGGTTTGTTTTTATTCGCAGTGCCTTCGCTGTCATTGTAATGAGCTCTCATGAGTTTTTCAGTTGGCTGCTAATCCTAGCGTTAGCTAGCACTAACACAGAAGTCGGACGCAGCTAGCTAACATTACATACATTTCTATGAAGGTGGTCCGTGAGAAGATTCCTTATCTAAAGCTGGTCATTCAAACGCATTGTGTTTACCGTCCACGAGGAATGTCGCGAATTCTGCTTCCACGTTCGTCACCAAATCGATAGCGATAAACGTCTCCATTGGGATAAAGCACTCGCTTATTGTTTATTCTAGTTTTGTTACGTTTCTTGACAAGTTTTTTTGGAAAGCTGACCAGATTCCGCCATGTCGTCTTTTCCGGATCGTCTGAGATCTGGGTGTAGCGACGGGGCAATGGGGGCGTGTCTGAAAATAAAAAGAAATAAATAAACGAGAGGAGATATACGAAAACAAAGTTTTCCAAATGGGTCCACTTGTCCTGATGGCATTGCTCAAACAATTCTTTTTTGATCATGTTCTGCGTATTTTCTAGGTCATTTGTACTATTAAGGAAAGAAAATATAAGATTTCCAAAATCGTTGCGTCATTTTTAAGACACGGACTTCAGAAAACGCTCTAAGATATTATAAAATGTCCCAAATCACCAAAATATATCATTACCATATATAAAATAAATACAACGGAGCACATTGTCTCACATTGTGATACAATATAAGCTCTACTCAGACGCACTAACTTCATGCAATTCAGCCCAAACCCACCCACACACACACACACACTTGTACACTATCACACTGCTGGCACACACCACCACCACCCGAGCGGAGAAGGGTGGTGTAATGTGCGAGCTGAGGGCTGTTTTGAAAGGCCTGCAGCGACATGAAGGATTTTTTCCACAGCGTTTAGTCTCGCTGCCTTCTAAAAGGGGCCTAGCGTGCCTAGATCTCGCCGAGGCTCGTTCCACCCAATGAAGATGAATGGCCTTTATCGACAGCCCCATCTGAAAACATGGCACTACGCACCGGGACCTTTGATGCAGCTCCTGTGTTGCAGTGCCACCGAAATGTCCAACAACAAGGAACCGGTCCTCGGTGCAACAACACGGCCACTGTAGCAATGTTTTCGCTCTGCATTTATAGGGGCAGGTGTGCTGGTAGGAGTAGACCCACAGCAGCCGGAGGGAAAAATCTAGAAATCCCACTAATACACTTTAAACGGACTGTGTGGTACACTTAAAAAAGCTCAGAGTGTGTGCTTGTTCTTTGACACGCTCGTTATTGAAATGGGGTTTGTTTTTTTTTTGGATTCGAATAAAGAGAACACTGTTCCCACGTGCTCGAGTCTTCCAGGATTGATCATTTACCTCAGATTGCATCTTTACGAATCCGTAACTGACATAAACCTCCCTCAGAGGAAAGACTCTTAGCTTTCCTAAAAAGCCTTCTAGTTTGAAACCTTTTCTTTTTCTTTATAATTTCAGACTCATCACGTCAGTAAACGGTAGCGTTAACATCTGCTGGTCTGGCTAGCCCCTACTAGCTAGCTATGCTAGATGTGAATAAAACTCACGTTTGTAGTATTAGCGTAGTGTCGGACTTGCCAACTTTTGCCTTGGTGTAGAGAAGGCTAATATTTTAAAACTTGGATCGATGCTAGCCTGTTTATTTAATTTATTTTTTGCCTACTATTCAAAGATGCCTGTGAGCGTGTCTAACGTGTTATAACTAGTTAAACGGCTAAGCTTGCTAACAGAATTCTACTCTATACTTGTTGTGGAGGGAGAGTAGACAGAGACTGACTGGCACAAAACATTACTAAACACACACAAGATGACTAAACACAAGGTTGGGTCTTTAGCGATTCAGCTATCTAGCACATTGCCAGCAAGGCTCACACAGGCAACCTGAAGACCTAGTGATAGGGATTAAACTGTGTTCCCTCAGTTTACCTCAGAAATGTTAATAAAATACTAAAACTTTGTAATAATACTTATAAAACAACCGCTAACCCAAATTTCCAGGGGTTTTTTCTTGTACTAAATAAAATAGGGTGCCTAAACTTTTGCGCAGTATTGTATACTATACACATTTGATCTCATATTCATATATATATATATATATATATATATATATATATATATATATATATATATATATATAAAGCGTACTGTATATACTACAAATCAGCAATCAGAAACATAACATTTAAGTTTAAGAGAAATTCTCCATAACCGTGCCTCATGAGCTCCTGAGGCACGAGATTCAAAAATCAGCAGTTTTCCAATAAAGTTATGACGAAACGGAAGAAGAAGAAAAAAGCAGCTTAAAACAAATCTAAAAGTTTATTTCATTTCATTCGTCCCAGGAAGTAATCTGTGTTATTTTAGAGGTTAAATGATTCCGAAGGGAAACTAATCAACATATTTAAAAAAAATAATAATAATAAAAAAAATTTTCTCTGCTCAAATTTCTCTTTGATAGACAGATCAGACCTCAACTAATCAGTTTTATTTAATTTTTTTATTTTTTTGCTTTATAATGCACGATGAAATCAGAGCACTTATGACGAATACATTAAAAGTACATTAGCAATTTATGAGCTGTGGAAGGCGGCGGTTGTTTGTGCGTACACTACGGCACCCTGGGACGTCTCGCGCTCGGTTCTAATTGCACTTGATTGGTTCGTGAGGCTTTTGTTTCAGCGAACGCCGAAAACGTGTACTGTATGCTGCAAAAGATGGCAGATTTTTTTCAAAGAAAGAAAGAAAATGTTTTGGGTTTTTTTTTTATTTATTTATTTTTTTTACATATTTACAGTTTAAATAAGTAAGTGCGGAATGTGATTAATGTTGCGATGATGCTTTCTGTTGTTGTTGTTGTTTATTTAACGTTTATGGAAGGAGTCTCCAGTGTCAGCGCTTCGCAACAGTCAGAGGTGAAGCTGTAGCTTTAATGAAGTTCCATTTTTCAGGACAGAGGTGACTGTCATTTATACGTTACCTTGTCATGTCACAACACGGATCGTAGACGGTATATGTATATGTTCAGTAATGATCAACAGATGCCCGTCTTCGCTCCTGACCTCTTCAGGATGCTTTTCCGTAATCCCTCTCTCCGAAGTCAGGTCGGGTCAGAAGAAGAACCCCCTCTCGTCCACCCATCCACTTTTTTTCTTTTTTCTTTCTCCAATTCATTTTGCCCTCTTTACTTCCTATGTAATTATTTCCTTTCGGGAGGCCGGTGCATGAAGTCGAGTGAGGGCAGGCGGGGAAGGGTCATTCAGCGTCTCGCTCCCTCCTTCCACCCCTCAACCACTTCAGAGCGCAGAAGGAAATTACAGGGGATCGGGCAAATTAGAGCAGCGTGCCAGCCGTCAACGGGGCCGAGCAGGGCATGACCCCGGTTGACCCCACAGGTACACGACGGACAAACCAGGATCAGAACGAGGGCGGGGGTGTACTGTCCGAGTGAGGTATCGCTTACATCGAGTTCGACCGGGCTGTTTCTGAAATTGGAAAAGACGAGTCAGTACTGCGGGTAGGAAACATTCCGATCTACTGGTCTGATCCTTCATGGAAGAGTCTTGTAATTGTCTACAAGCACAAGATGGCCTACGTGCGGACATACGAGTTATCACAGCGTGCTCCCATGATGCAAACTTTTCATCTCACTTCGTCATTTCATTGGCGAATTTACATTGTTTGATCATTTCTTTGGTCATTTCGGTGATTTATTTGGTCATCCTGTGTATCTTCTAATCTAATAACGTTAGCCGCTAAACGCTCATCGATTTCATCAATTAAACCCAGACCTTCAGGGTCACGTGTAGCACCTGAGACGCCTGGTCTTTAAACCGCTGCCTCGTCTTCAGTGGAAATAATCAGCTGTCCGAGAGCCCTGCGATGAGACGCTTTATTTAAACGTTTTAAACCCGCATCCATGCTAGCTCCAGGCCCTGAAGTGTATCTGTCGCTGTACCTAATAAACCGCATCCATCATTGGCCGGCTTGATTAACGCGCTCCAGATGTTCCAGGCTTCGCGTTTCAGGAGCTCCCGCCCCGATCCTTTGTTGTGATAATGACACAGTACCCAGAACGCGACTGTTTATTTTTGCTTTCCGTCCAAGTACAGTTAAACCCTCGCTCAGGGATCCTGTGCCCTCTGAATAAGTAATCGAGCGCTTCGGAAAGGAAGTCGAATTAATCTTTCTGCTCCGTTCGTTCGACTTCGGCCCCTCCGCACGCCGCTAATTGTAAACCGCTGTGTGCCTGATACACATACTGTACGTCCAGACCCGGAACAGACCACCAATGCCGGCTCCCGTAGGACATTTAAGTCGAAGTCAGGTAGGAACGAGAGATCCTGCAGGAGACGGGACACGGTGCCTCCTGTCAGAAAGACAGACTCTATGTGCGTGGAGCTTGGAAGTTAAAAAGCGTAGAAGAGTGAAAAGAATAAAAGCCAGGAGATTCGGCATCACAGGGATTTCAGGGATGCACTTCGGAGACGCTTTGGTGGTGGTAGTGTTTAGGCTGAGGGGCGTGGACAAAAAGGTGACAGCTGCCAAGCTTTGAGAAAATCTATAACCGCGCCACACGCAGTGTTTAATTCCTTACTTCAATCATTATTAAAGTGTTTTAGGTGTTCGGACCGATTCGCTTCATACGTTTAATGATGTGTTAATGGATTCTGCACCGGAGAAAATCTCCGAAATCGGATGAACTGATAACAGATTGACCCCGCTCCGCTGACCTTTCGGCTGACCTTTTACTTGGCCATTGTGAAGCAACAATGTAGGGAAGCAGCACGGCTACGACTAGCGATTAAAGCTATTAGTTTAACTGCGCCTCCCAGTCGCGTGCGTGAGTGTGGTCCCAGCGATCTTGTAGCACGTGTTAATTAACATCGCCAACATCGCTGCGAATGAAGCATTCAACAGGTTCTAAGACGGCTAGGCGGTCACGTTGTTGTTGTTGTTTTCAATATCGTACCGTTTATTTGTTTAAGCTTGTGTGTGGTTTGTATATTCTGACACACATACAGTAAGCAGTAATAAATCGCTATAAGCATTTCAAGCTACGTATGACTTGAGGTACTGTTCAAAGGATAAATACACTTGCCTTAATCAACACTTCTATTCAGAAGACCACTTACAGTGGGGTGGCCAAGTTAGACCCAAGGACTTGATTGGGGTGGCCATCAGAGTTGGGGGTAACACATTATATATTGCTTTTGTCTGATAACGCAGTAATGTAACCCAGTACATTTTAAATTAAACTGTAATTTGACTACAGTCACTGATGTCAATAAAATGACGTTACTCGCGTTACAAATTTACACTATGGAGTAAAATGCATTATTAAAATCAATCACGTTTTGTCCCGAAGACTACGTAACTGAACGCCAGTAAAAGAAGACGGCGTTGTGGTCATTTTATATCTTCAGCGAACGGAGGCGAGACCGATCGGACGGGGTTTACAGGAGAATACGTGGAAATACTCGCGTCTTATTGGCTGACGGTCTCTCGATTCTGCCGAACGCTAGCTCATCCAGTCAGTTAATGTGAGGGGGGAAATGGATATACACAGAACCAGCAAATGGGTCGAAACTGAAACAGTACCATCCTCTGATGATGAGCAGGAAAACAAGGTGTGTACATGTCTATACGAGTTCCCGCTTCATGATCTGAGCGGAGCAGAAGGAAAGATAATGTACTCTACATGGCGCTGTAGCAGCTAAACCCATACAGTGCTAGCTTAGCTGTGCGACACCAAACTAGTCTAGTTAGAAAAGTTTGATATTCGATCCGTCTGATAGTCCTACAAACAGTGACTACAAACACCCGAGGCAAGTTTTACGATAAATCCGACTTTTTCTGATCACGTCATACATCGACGCGCGCCAAAATGACTATTCCGAGTGCATCAAAAAATAAATAGCATCGTGTGGTTCCTCCTGGTCTTTGCTCACCTGTTTCTTTGCTGTGGCCAAGGGAAGGCTTTGCCACCCCTGGCCACCCCTTAGCTCCACCCACGATTGTATGTATCTTTAAATGAGCGTTTGACTAGTCAAACTAGCACAAAAGCAGAGCAAGAACTTTATCACTGCAAATGAAACGTCAGTATTGCCAGTTAAACAATACAGTGGCCCATTAAGTATTGAATAATATTGCGATAGTGGAAATAAAACGAGAGCTACTCCAGATTCTCATCAGCATTACACAAGGTGACCTTCTTCAGGAGTTGGTTTTGGGGGTTTTTTTTTTTTTTTTTTATACGAGTCAGAGGGGGATTTAGTATTTCTTTTAAAGCAGGGGAGGGGACAGAAATCAGCCAGGATTGAGTGACAGTAAGAGAGCGGCTGATTGCGTCGAGCATGGAGGACGAAGAGGCCGCAAAAAATCAGCTTCCAGTGGGGGGAACAGGCTCCTAATCAGAGCTCAGAAATGGCCCACTTGACAATCACACGCACCACAAAAAAAAAAAAAAGCTCTCAATTCAGTGCTGATTGCAGCGACTCCCCTCCTCCTCCATCTCCTCACTGCTATTAAAGCTCCTTCAGCTCCTTCAGCCTGCCAATCACCAGCCCTCCGCTCCCTCTTCAGCTCTTTAATACGCCATAATAATTCAACCACATTTCTAATCACTCCTCAGTCCATCAGGTGGCTAATTGCTGTTGTTTTAAGATGATCATCAGAGCCGTGGTTATTTTTTTGGGGGGGTTTCACTCCGCCTTATTTTTTGTTCCTCCGAATCCTCCAGAGGTAAGGGACAAACGTCCTCAGCACTCAGAGGACCTGATGTTAACTTTCAGGAAAGTCCAACTGGAGTTTCTTGACACGACGTTAGACAAAAGAAAAGAAAGGAAATGCTGCTGGGAGACATTTTGATTTCGATCTTCTGAGCAGAATCATCACGTCATCTCGTCATTTTTTTGAGACCGCGTTCTTACATGACGTGGACTTTTCACGTTGTAGTGCGTGCGTTTGTATCGTCACGTGGTGTGTTTTTTCTTCGTGTGATTTCTACACGATTCGTTTCTACCCCAAACTTTCTGATGTCTTTCTTCTTTTTTTTTTTTACATTATTTTTATTTTCATACGATTCTCACATGATTCATTTCTCACGTGTTAATCGATCACCAATTCATTGTTCAGATGATTCATTCTTCACTCGTTCATTTATCAATTTGTTCATTTTTCACGTGATTTCTTTTTTAAACATAATTCATTTTTGACTTGTCACTTGATTCGTGTTTTCAAATGATTCATTTTTCACGTTAATTCATCATAATTCATTTTTTCAAATGATTCACTTTTAACTTTTTCATTTATCAGTTGATTCATTGTTCAAATGATTCATTTTTCACTTGTTAATTTGTCATGATTCATTTTCTAAAGTGATTCATTATTATGAATTCAGTGATTCATAAAAATGATTCATTTTTACGTGTTAAGTTTTCACGATTCATTTTTCACGTTAATTAATCATAATTCATTTTTTTCAAATGATTCACTTTTAACTTTTTAATTTATCAGTTGATTCATTATTCAAATGATTCATTTTTCACATGTTAATTTGTCATGATTCATTGTTCAAATGATTCATTTTTCACGTTAATTCATCAGAATTTATTTTTTCAAATGATTCATTTTTTACGTGTTACGTTTTCACGATTCATTTTCTCAAATGATTCACTTTTCACTTTTTCATTGATCAATTGATTCAATGTCTAAATGATTCATTTTTCACTTGTACATTTATCATGATTCCTTTTTTTTTCCCAAATGATTCAGTTTGCACTTAGTTAATTTATCACTTGATCCAATAACTAATATTCCGTTATTTTCACTAATACATTTGAAGTTACATATAAAATATCGGTCATTAATATCACAATTTTTGTTCATCCTAGTCCCGGGTTTCTCAGTTGTTAAATACAAAGGGTCGAATCCAGACAAAACCAGAGCTCCAGCTCCAACAAAATCAACTGCAAGATGATTTTCATCATCAACATCATCAGCATTAATACACTGAATGATGGAGAATCATATATTTAGCTTTATAGTTCTCAAATTTTCCCCTTAAACCTTTAGGCCTCGGAGTCAGTGGAGTCAGTCCTTAGTGAAGGTGCATTAGCCCCCTCTACTGGTGAATTTCTGAACACAATTCAACACCCATTTTAATTTTTACATTCAATTCCGATCAATTTGATTTTATTTACGGTATGTACAGCACCTTTAAGATTAGACATTGTCACAAAGCAGCTGGATGTAGGTCCCTGATGAGCAAACCAGAGGCGAAATAAAACCCCCGATGAGGGATCCTTGTCTCAAAACGTACAGTATAAACATGTAGAAGAGTAAAGAGTCCTGGGATGACCACTCACAAGCAAATCTACAGAATCCAGGTCGCAAGGATGAGACCTGAACGTAAACAAACTGGAACCATCCACATGCAGCGGAAAGCGACGAGGAGAGGTGAGAGGAACCACGGCAGGTTTTACGCCCAAGCCAGCACCGCCACCACGGAGATCAACAGATACGCTCTCGTACACTAAAAAGTGTACTCAACTGTACCTCTACGTGTCACTGAGGTGGTTCCCTCTATCTTCCACCTTAAACGTGGATACAGTGTCCCTTTAAAATAGATTAGGTACATAATTAGAGTAGAGAGGTTACAATCTGGATCTCAATCTGTTCCAAATACCTGTATCTAAATCTAAAGTGGGCGTGTCCTAAACCAGAAGGGGTTTATTTGTATTTGTTTTTAATAAACTTTACACCAATGGAAGGAAGATGTAAAAATGTCAGGATGACATGTGAATTCTGGCTCTGACAGTTCCTCAACCTCAGCTACAATCGCTCCAGTTCCTCAACCTCAGCGACATCACTCCAGTTCCTCAACCTCAGCGACATCACTCCAGTTCCTCAACCTCAGCTACAATCGCTCCAGTTCCTCAACCTCAGCTACAATCGCTCCAGTTCCTCAACCTCAGCTACAATCGCTCCAGTTCCTCAACCTCAGCGACATCACTCCAGTTCCTCAACCTCAGCTACAATCGCTCCAGTTCCTCAACCTCAGCTACAATCGCTCCAGTTCCTCAACCTCAGCGACATCACTCCAGTTCCTCAACCTCAGCTACAATCGCTCCAGTTCCTCAACCTCAGCTACAATCGCTCCAGTTCCTCAACCTCAGCGACATCACTCCAGTTCCTCAACCTCAGCGACATCACTCCAGTTCCTCAACCTCAGCTACAATCGCTCCAGTTCCTCAACCTCAGCGACATCACTGCAGTTCCTCAACCTCAGCGACATCACTCCAGTTCCTCAACCTCAGCGACATCACTCCAGTTCCTCAACCTCAGCTACAATTGCTCCAGTTCCTCAACCTCAGCTACAATCGCTCCAGTTCCTCAACCTCAGCTACAATCGCTCCAGTTCCTCAACCTCAGCTACAATCACTCCAGTTCCTCAACCTCAGCTACACTCGCTCTACACTCGCTCCAGTTCCTCAACCTCAGTGACATCACTGCAGTTCCTCAACCTCAGCTACAATCGCTCCAGTTCCTCAACCTCAGCTACAATCGCTCCAGTTCCTCAACCTCAGCTACAATCACTCCAGTTCCTCAACCCTAGCTACACTCGCTCTACACTCGCTCCAGTTCCTCAACCTCAGTGACATCACTGTAGTTCCTCAACCTCAGCTACACTCACTGCAGTTCCTCAACCTCAGTGACATCACTGCAGTTCCTCAACCTCAGCTACACTCACTGCAGTTCCTCAACCTCAGCTACACTCACTCCAGTTCCTCAACCTCAGCTACGTCACTCCAGTTCCTCTGGGAACTCGGGACACCCTGGACAGGGTGCCAACCCATCGCAGGGCACAACAGACACGCACTCACACACTACAGACAATCTGGAAATGCCAATCAGAATACAATGGATGTGTTTGGCCTGGCGGAGGAACCCAGAGTACCAGGAGGAAACCCCAGAAGTACACGGAGAACTTGCGAGATGGGATCCGAACCATCAACCCTGGAGGTGTGAGGCAAACGTCCCGGCAAGTTTTCAAAAAACAAACAAACGTCGTATATGTTTGAACAGATTCATATTCAGTTACATTCCCATATGACAGTAAGTACGCTACACGTGGGTGGGACTCCCACGTCAATCACAGCGGCACTCGTAGGCATCTGTCTGCTCAGGTATGTGGAAGAGGGCGGATAGCGCTTTCCTCCGAGTGCGTTACGCCGCACCGTGACGTGTCGAAAAGACACGATTGGCTGCTTTCTTGTGTCTCAAAGGAAGCACGTGTTAGCATTCGCCCTCCCCGAGTCGGTATCATTCCGAATAGCTATGGAGAAAAGGTACTAAAGCGTGTAGCAGTGAGGATAAGGAGTCTTTATTAGTCGTATGTACGTTACAGCACAGTGAAATTCTTTTCTTCGGATACCCCAGCATGTTAGGAAGCTGGAGTCAGAGTGGAGGGTCAGCCATGATACAGCGCCCCCTGGAGCAGAGAGGGTTAAAGGCCATGCTCGAGGGCGCAACAGCGGTAGCTTAGCAGTGCTGGGGCTTGAACCCTCGACCTTCTGATCAGTCACCCAGAGACTTAACGGTCGAGCCATTTTCCATACGTTTACCCCCAACTGGCCTGATCACAAACGATGTCCATTTCCTGGACTAGTCCTTGCCTTTGATTCAGTCTGAAAAGATCTTCGCCGGGTTCCTCCATGGACAGTCAAAGCTCCGGCTACGGCTCTAGACTACTGATCAGAAGGTCGAGAGTTCGGATCCCAGTACAGCCCAGCGGTCACGCTAAACCCTAACCCTCGTCTCCGCTCAACTACGTAAACGCATCAGCTTTTATAAACGTTAACGTCATTGAACAGAACGTCTCGTCAATTAATAATAATAATAATAATAATAATAATAATAATAATAATAATGATGATGATGATGATGATGATGTCGAGCCTCATTGAAGCCACGCAGCATCCGGAGATGGCTCTAAGAGAATAAAGTCAGGTGGCCGTTCAGCTCGTCATCGTGCTCACTGTCACTCTGCTGTCTGACGCTACAGTCTGATCCCGCGCCGTCCCGCTCCCTCCTCCTCCTCCGTCTGTACACAGCTTTCTCATCCGTCTCTGCGTCCTTTACACACCTTTTATCCTCCTCTGGTTCCAGCGAAGATCTCAGACAGTCATAAAACCTGAGACGGATGAAATCGAGATCTTCATTATTTGGCTGCGGCTAACTCCATCTGATCTAATCGATCCGATCTAAACAAACCTACTTCGCTTATTTTTTTGTGTGATTATATATATATATATATATATATTTTTTTACTTCATTTACTTCATGAAACGTCGTGCAGGAAAAGTACAAACATCTACAGAAGGTTTAATATCAGGATAAAAGTACAGCGTTGTCGAATTCTCGATTCTGATTGGTCGGAAGCGGTTGTCAGAAAGCTGCGCAGACTCTTCATGCAACGATAGCCGGTGTGATACCTTTCGATCCTCTTGAGGTTTTCGTCCATTTTCTTATTCGCAACTCCGACAAGAAAAGTGATGTAGTCTTCAGAAACCAGGACGTTCCCCTTGCGGCTGAGAGGAACCTCGAGACAGTGGGTACTGCGCACGGCCTGCGTTTTAATTCGTCAGAAAACTGGCGATGAAACAAACGTTTAAGACGTCTATCGTACCACAATGAAGCGCTTCGTGTAAAATTAAATAAAGAAAAAGTGTCATCTATAAACATGAACAAAACTTTAACGTTACAGAGGCGGCCATCTTGGACAACCACTATCCCTTATTTCCTCAGTGTGTCCTTTGTCATCACTCCGCCCACCTAAGCCCCGCCCCTCAACGTTAAACGGTGGGATTAACTACGGTTTGTAGCAAAGATATGAAGATCGGAGTGAATATTTATGATCATTAGGATAATAGATGGCCGCATTCTTGTACTTTCTTTTTAAAAACCCAAGGACGCAAACATACATTTATATTATATTGTATTTCAAGTCTGAAAAGGTTCACCATAATGATTTTGCCTTTCTTTCCCACGGTCACTCCAGAGTTCCTGAACCCTGAGTTTATGGCGACGGAGTGCTGGGGGAGGAGAAGAAAAAGAAAAACAAGAACACGACCTTAAAAAAAAATAAAGAATTCCTTATACCAAAATATCGTCATTAACCCTCGATGGTCGGTCTTGTGACTGTTACCAGGAGCTGTGCGTCCTCGAGCCGTTTGCATTGCACGTGAAGAACGCAAGGTTCGAACTTAAAAACGGCGTCTCCGGAAGATTCCTCCAAACCGGCCATCTGAGGAGACGAAAAAAAACAAAACACCACACAGTTCAGCTGCTCTGACTGAGACATCTCTGTGTAAATCCAAATACGTCCACTCGTTAGTCCTGTTATCAGGTCCAATACAGCAGGGACACAGTGTGTGTGTGTGTGTGTACAAGTGTTTGTTGGGATTTAAAACCCCGTCTTAAAGCCATACTGCGCCGTTGAGTTTATATGTATGAGCCCAATCCTGTCTTCAGCTTACTGCATGAATCTTGAATTGTGTATGTTTCATCTGATTAAAAAATAAAACACCCTTTCTTACCACGTGATCTTTCGTGCACTTGTTATGAGTGACAAAGAGCCAGGAACAATTCTGCTTCTGCACATCAACACAGTCCGACACCTGTCAATCAAACACAAACACAACAACACGCAATTAGTGACTTGATTGGTTGATTGGTTGACCAATTAGAGCTTGTATGCATGTATGAGTCCTGTCACAATCGTCTAGCCATGTGTTAATACACTTTACCCCGTCAATCAGGATGATTCTTCCAGAACACGAGCTTGTGGTGAAATAGTTGTCCGAATTATTTAGAAAGGAGACCACAGTGTTAATGTCCTCATCTACACTGCCCTTCTTACTCAAGTCCATCTTCTTTAGACACTGCTTCTTCCACTGTTTAAACGTGTTGTCTCCTTCCATAGCGCCACACCGAGGTAAGAAACACTTAGAATAATAACTCGACTCATTCACTTTGTGTATTCGGACGTTTTCAGGGTTTAAAGAATGATTCTTTTAGCTGTGTTTGCATGCTAGCTTTGGAGTCGAACACGTGGTTTCTTCCGGCGAGTCGGTTCCCTCTTCCCGTGAACCGACTCGTGAGTCGAGCCCAAATAACTCTTCTCTGGCGTACGTTGGGAATTTGGAGTCGATTCTGGACAAAGAAAAGGCTTCGTTTGTCGCTGTGTCATGTTCTTTAATTTGGTGACTGTCTTGTATTTGTGTTGTCTTTAGCTACGGTTAATAAATGAATGTATTTATTTATTTTGTTAACGTTTGTGATCCGTGCACGTTGAACACGACTCGTACAGGTGACCGGTGCAAATGATTCACTTGTATTCTTACTTTTACACTGTGCCTGTTACGAATTTGGAGATTATACTAATGTATTCATCCACGCTAATGTATTGCGCACGTTTATTTATTTATTTTTAACAATGGGTCCTTTCCTGACATGTTTTATTGTTTTGTTAAGCAAATAAAATGTGCAGAATCGACTCTTAAAATCAACTCTTGGAATCTTTGGATCGATGCAGAGCACAAAGTTACGAGCCATTCTTATTTGTACACAGTAATACATTCTTAGCAGTATATTATGTTATTTCGCTAACATCCTTTTTGACGCTGGAACCAAAAAATAAATAAAAAAAAATCGATGGTTTGATTCTAAGAGTCGATTCTGCACTAGAGTCAGGTTTAGAATCGGAGTCGACTTGGACATATCCTGGCTGCGAATGCCCAATCAGATTGCGAGTTTGAATCATCAGCCAATCCTTGCGCACAAAAGGCGGGATTTGTCGTGAAAAGCAGGGTTCGGTATGGTAGCCGCGGGGTGTCATGTGACCTCAGACGCGGAAGTATTTACAACATCGCGAAACTCATGTTCCAAAGTCTGAAGTTTACTGTGCTGTGCGTTTGCAGCTTGGTGAGTTCCTGGACACAGATCGGACATGTTTGATTCATATCAGTTTTATAAGTTGAATAAGTACTATGCTTATATTTTGATGCATTGTGCATTACCCAGCATGCTTGTTAATATAATAATAATAATAATAATAATAATAATGATGATAATAATAATAATAATAATAATGATGATGATGGTGGGAACGTGCAGAAAAATGACTCTTGTGATTTTTGTTGTATTTTAACGCCATGTGACATGCCTTCATTCAACATCCTGTCTGATTCCAGTCAAAATGAAAGTATTGGCACCCTTGCTTGTGGTAGTATCACCCACCACCATCACTACAACAGCTCGGTGGTTGTGTTGCAAGAGGCATTTTAACATAAGTTACAGATCTGTATTGTGTCAAATAAAATCACTAATAAAAATGCGTGATTCACGCGACTGGTGAGTACCGTCCAACCTCCGCAGAACCCGTCCTGCCCTCATGGGTCCCGTTATGTGATGGGAAATGGACTTGAACAGGGTATAGGAAGTTCCGGATTCACATCAGTAAACCGCACCACACAACGGGAAAACAAATGGAACGTTGTGTTAATGTAGACTAAAGGGGTGAAAATGCTGACGTACGATCCTCTCGCAGGGTTCCCCACGATCAAGATGGCGTCATCAAAAGTAATGAAAGCCATACGAGTGTCCGAGTTCGGAGCTCCTTCGGTCCTGAAGTTCTGCTCTGACGTACCGGTTCCTGCTCCAGGACCCAAACAGGTAAAGCGAATACTTTACACACAGCTGTATTAAACGTACCGCAGACTGTATGTACAGGATGCGGTCCTCGTTTGTGTTTCAGGTGCTCATTCGAGTGCACGCGTGTGGAGTGAATCCAGTGGAGACGTACATCCGTGCTGGTGCTTACGCCCGCAAACCCAGCCTCCCCTACACTCCTGGATCTGATGTAGCCGGTGTGGTGGAGGCTGTGGGAGATGGAGTTCGCTTTCTGAAGGTGTTATTTATTTATTTAATAATTAGTTAGGCCTATTAGTTGTGTTACATGAGGAAACACACTTCATTACAAGCAAAAAGCTTTTCCTCATAACTCTCTCTATCAATAATGACTATCCCATAAAACAGCAAGCCACTTTTCATATGAGCTTCCACACCACCATCCGATTTTCTTCCACAATGTTCCACCCATCCGAAATCTACATGAACTTGTTGGCTGTCTGACAAATCTATTTAGAAAGTCAACCATACTCGATGTTTATTAGGTTATACTCTGTGTGTCCTAAACGAATCTGGCGTCGTCTTCCAGGCAGGAGATCGAGTGTTTACGATCAGCACCGAGACAGGAGGATACGCCGAGTACACCCTCGCTTCAGAGGAGTCTGTTCACAAACTGCCTGAGTCTCTCAATTACAAACAAGGAGCTGCTGTCGGAATCCCGTATTTCACTGCGTACAGGGCCTTATTTCACAAGTAAGAGAAAACACGTGGTTTTATTGAGTTTTTGTTTTTATTTTTTTTTATATATGTCTGCCTTTAAATCACCATTTTTATATTTTGCCTCTGAAAGGGCGCATGCTAAAGCAGGAGAGACTGTTCTGATTCATGGAGCCAGTGGAGGGGTAAGAACGATAAAATCTCATTTCTTCAACTTCAATATAGAAAATATATACAGAAAATATATACACTTCTAGTTATAGAATTTAGAAGAAACTTTATTTTTTTTTTTTTTAGTTATTCTTGAAATTTGTTGCGTAGTCTCGGGGCACGGTCCTGAAGTTGCCTACCAAGTTTTGCGTCAGTGCGCAAAGTCGTTGCTGAGATACAGCCTCACTTCCTGTTGGGCGACTTTTTTTGCCAGATTCGTTGGCCCACTCAAAGTTCTTCTGTGAGGCTTTATTCATCACATAATGATGTGTCACATCACATAATGATGTGTGCCAAATTTGGCGACGATTGAAAGAAATTTGTAGGTGGAATAGCGAAAAACCACTTTTTGGCACAATTCAAGATGGCGGGAAGTTTCATTCGCCGGAAATTGATGTCACAGGGTGCGTTGAACTCGTCTCGACCCAGGGAATCCAGACATGCTTTTCAATTTTGGACACACGGTTCAATAGTTATAATCATAAACGTACTTCCAAATTAGGCCCAAATTTGACCCGATGGTGGCGCTACAGCATTGGCAGTGTTTGGCGCAAATTTGGTCAGAATGTTCCTTAGATCCTCCTGTTCGCAGTCTTGATGGGTATGTAATGTGTGTATAGATTGTGTGCTCCTGGTGCATTTTGGCAGTGTGTTAATAAAGCTGTGTGTGTTTGATGTTAGGTCGGAGTTGCGGCGTGTCAGCTGGCCCGAGCGTTCGGACTGAAGGTTCTGGGGACGGCGGGAACCCCTGACGGCATGAAGCTCGTGCTCAGTAACGGAGCCCACGTGGCCTTTAACCACAGAGAAAAGGACTACATGGATAAAATCCAGGTTTGTTCCACTTCTGCTGTAAGTGTTTAACGTGCGTTAGTGAAGGATTACTACACACGAACGTCTGGGTGTTTTAGGATGCGACTGAAGGCAACGGTGTTAACGTGATCGTCGAGATGCTGTCCAATGTGAACCTGAGCAACGACCTGACACTGCTGGCGTTCGGTGGCAGGGTCACGGTAAGCAGCTCGTATTTCTCCCCGCGTGTCTTTTATACGCGTGTTCGGTACTTCCTTCCTTACGGCCGTTATGATCATGTTCTTTCAGATCGTAGGATGTAGAGGTTCTGTGGAGATCAACCCGAGAGACACGATGGCTAAAGAGACCAGTATCGTCGGTGTCTCTTTGTTCAGTGCCACGAAGGTAAAGTGGAGCTGTTTGGGTTTTTTTTTTTTTCTTTTCCCATTCCGTGCTGTTACTGAAATTGTAAAAAAGCTTCTGATGTACTTCAGCCTTAGCTATAAATACGTCCATTCTGTTCGACTCTTTATCCAGAACATCATTTCATTCTGCTTTACTCCAGACACTGAGCTTCAACACCACAAACCGACTCCCTGGAGCTCTCTGGGTGGGAAGAATGGCTAATCCTGAGCACTTGTTAGCATAGCTAATCATGTGACCAGTGATCTAAAAATTTAGAAAAAAATATTTTAATCAGATAAAATTGTTTAGCCCTCGGGAGCTTTGATCTCCTCCTTCTAAGACTCACAGATACAAAGGCCACGCCTCCTTCACTGTGACTGACAGATACAAAGGCCACGCCTCCTTCACTGTGACTGACAGGTACATAGGCCATGCCTCCTTCACTGTGACTGACGGGTACATAAGCCACGCCTTCTTCACAGGAATATGAAGAAAGACCTTTATTAAAATACTTTTTATTTATTAATTTACTAATATTTTTAAACCAATAAATGCTACTAATGTAGCGGGTGTGTGATATCAGACTTTTCTGAGTCCGGTCCGGTCAGATCCAGATCCGGTCACTGACCATTACAGAACTTTCTGTAAACTATTTTCGAATATTTTGATGATCGTAGTCGATATGCTGCAGTCCCTCACTGTATCACTTCACCCTCTTGTTTTATTTCTCGCCGTGTGTGTGTGTGTGTGATCTGTTCAGGAGGAGAGGGCAGAGACAGCCGCGGCGCTGTTCGCAGGAATGGAGGCCGGGTGGCTCAAACCCGTGATTGGTCCGGAGTACTCGCTCGACAAAGCTGCTCAAGCCCACGAGGACATCATCGACAGCTCCGGGGCTTTTGGGAAAATGATCCTGATTATATGAAACCTATAAAAACCTGCCACTAATCTAATGGATTTTGTATTTGGTCAAATTAGCAGGGTCCTGCATGAACCCGTAGCCTTTTCTATGACCTCACCGATCCTCAGAAGTCATTACGCTAGTTAATGTTAGCTAGCTAACCTAATCCCAGCTAACGGGCAGCAAATAGAACTCACTAGCCAGCGGTAATTATGTCACTCCGCTCCGTCTTTGGACGATATTTAAGCTCAACTGTTGTTTTTGAGAATTTCAGAAGCTAACAAACGTCTGCTTTTATATATATATATATATATATATATATATATATATATATATATATATATAATATACACATGTTATATCATTATATACATGTTAAAGAAAGCTGAAATATGCTTTTTTTTATTTAAATGTTGTGAATTTGCTGTTACAAAAAACTGGAACTATCCATAAAATGAAAATGACCCCCCCCCTCCCCCTCCCCTTCATAGTGTCTTGTAGAATACGACCGTTAATTCCTTTCTGTGTGTCTAGAAGAACAATATAATCAACATGTGAATGAGTTGAGAATGTGATATCAGGACACGCTTGACCGTAATCATTTGTAATCAGGTCTCCACCTGCATGCGTTTCAAATCTGCACCGCATTCAGATGTACTGACGGGTCATCGGTCATTATTATTATTATTATTATAATGAGCAATAAAGTCATGTATTGGCGTAAGTTGTTTACGTGTGGACGCTGTTGACGTGTTCGTAAACCGGTGTGAAAGACAGCTGGCTGGAAGATCAGGTGGCACGCGGTAATTGTACACCGCGAGTCCGCCGAGGGTTACCTCTTCTTACCTGTACACCTTCAGTTTAACCGGACCAGACGGACCAGGAAGCGTTGGGATTGTGGGAACCGTGCGGATTCTTGACTTCTAAAGGTAAACCGACCGATTTCACTGGAAGATCGGTGAGTAAACCGGATGACCTTTTAATGACCTGAAATGGAAAATAACGATTGCTTGAAAGGAAGTAGATTATTGTATGGATCTGTAGGCAGAAGTGAATGATCTTTCCAGTTCCAAAAATCAATCCGATTCCAGTCTTCGCTGTTTGTTATGGAGTCCGATATCCGATGTTTTCTCTGGTATCAGATCCACCATTTTGTTGCTGGTATCGGTACCGAACATCGGATTGGCGCCATCTTTACCAAGTACTACTAATAATAATGTACACTTTACCGTGTGTAGTAAAAATCGGAGAAATAATGAAACGATATGTTGTCGGAAAGCTAAATTGTACAAAAAAAAAAAACGCGGCATCTAACAATAAAAATTAATAAATATTAGTGCAAAAATATTTTCTAAATATTGTAAGTGTGCACAAATGGAGCGAACGTAGTACAACAGTACAGACAGACTGGTTTCTAAGTAAACGGTACATTTCGAAACCAGAGACCATTCTTAAGAAGCACAAATTAGTCCGTGGACTCGCCGTGACCTCGAGACACGCCCGTGTACACGTTACTGAGGAGAACGTTGGGAGCATCGTGCATTGTTTCATCGCAGAGGGAGGTGAAGATGCTGCGGACACAAAAACGCCACGGGACGTAGGAGATCTGCTTAAACCGGTGAACAAATTTACTTCCAAACCTGCTGGATATCGTCAGGAGTGCACAATGAGTGGTGAGAGGAACACCGTGTGAACGATTCGCTGAAGAACCATGAGAAGTAAGTACGATTAGAGCCCTGTGTGTGTTAAACTGTAATTAGTCCATGCTAACGCGTGATGATGATGATGATGATGATGCTCCTCAGGTGTCCTCCTGCTGCTGATGGTGTCAGTAACACGGGTTCAGCTTTCTTGGCTCTGCCCGGATTCCTGCATCGTGTGTTCTACCGATGCCATCATCTGCAGTAACCTCTCCACGATCATAGGTGACGACGCTTCTGTATGGTTCACGTTCAAATCCAGTTTTCTGATTTTTT
The DNA here is from genome assembly GCA_012411365.1 of Ameiurus melas. NCBI lineage: Eukaryota > Metazoa > Chordata > Actinopteri > Siluriformes > Ictaluridae > Ameiurus > Ameiurus melas. Next base: position 2,140,761 of record CM022770.1, on the reverse strand, counting down.
TTAAAAAATATATATTTCTCTCATCAAATACAGGTGCATCTCAGAAAACCAAATATTCTACTACCTTTAGAACAGTTGTTAAATACTCTGCTAATTAAAATCCAGACAAACCTACCATTTGACATGTTGCTTGACGACAAGGTTTAACAACAATGTTGGAATCAATGAGGTAGCATTAGCAACGGAAACCAAAATAGCTAGCCGAAGCTAGCTACCAAAGTTAAAACTAGCCTACCTCAACATGCTTCTTTTAGATTTAATGGTGATCGATTTTTTTTTATTATTATTTTTTTGGAATGTGACCCATCAAAATAGTCCGATACGCAAAAAAAATAATCGGAATCGTGCAAAGAAGTTCATAAAGTGAGCATAGCCTTAAATCACTGTTTCCTACCCCGATCCTCTTGTGTTCTCTCCAGAGGCTCCAGACGCAACCAAAGCCTTGATGCTCACTGATGGACTCATAGACACCGTGGATCACGTCGCGTTCTCCGATTTATCAAACATGAGTGTTTTGGTGCTCAGCAACAACGTCATCTCTACCATCACAGGGAACGCTTTCCAAAACCTGACTGTCCTCAGAACACTATCTCTGGACCACAACCTTATCTCTAGCCCCTCACTGGATAGATCGACGTTCTCCTGGCTTGGTAAACTAGAGACCCTTCATTTGGGTCACAACGCTCTAAAGGAAATCCGTGGATCCTGGTTTCAGAACACCAAGTCTCTGAAAACTCTGCTGCTCGAGGGGAACCTTCTCACCAGCCTCAACGCTAGTACTTTTGCTTCATCCGACCTGAGAAGCTTGGAGACTTTGGATTTGTCAGACAACCTCATCGCCTACGTGGGCCGAGACAGTTTCCGCAACCTGCCACGACTCGGTAGTCTGGATCTCTCACGAAACAGGTTGCAGAATGCGCCGGATGCTTTCTCTTATATCGTACGCCTCTCGATGCTAAACCTGGACCTGAATCGCTGGAATTGTAGCTGTGAGCTGAGAGAGCTAGCCCATTTCCTCAACAGCTACATTCAGTCTACAGACAAAGTGTTGTACAATGGGGAGAGGATGGCGTGTGCTAGTTCGGACAACCCTAAAGTTCAGACAGTGCTGGAGCTAACCCGAGCTAACTGTATGCCGACTAACAGAAACGTTACAGCGGACATCAGTGCTAAGAGTTCCGTCACATCTCAGCGCTACATCAGAGATGTTGTTATCGCTGTTGTCTGTTCTTGCCTGGGTAAGTATGTACTCATTATAAAACACCTTTTTATTAATTCTAATAATTATTCATACAACAAAATAGAAATATTTGACCCAGAATTGGAATTCAGAACGGTCTGGTCTGAAAGCATTGGATTGTTTTTGTTTGTTTTTCACACAAAAAAAACAAACTACATGGTAATGAAAAACACTTCACTATTAACGAGCACAACCAAGCTCACTGTCTGATCTGGTGGTTCCGAGCTCAAATCCCAGGTCCATCTGAGAGCCATAACTTAAAACCGTAGAGTTTCCCAAATGAAGAACTATAAACGTGAATTTCTCGGGAGTTTTCTGACACTCGAACCCTTCCCATTTCAGGTGGTGTTGTGATTACACTTGCAATACTTGCAGTCGTACACAGGAAGTTGGGTAGAAGATTGAAACCAGTGCATGGGATGAAAGGAACCGAGGAACAGTCCAGCCAGACGTGGGACTTCTCTGAAGGCAAGGAGGCTCGCTCGATGTCTTATGCTCTCCATAACAGCAATTATCGTGGCCATTCACCCTGGGATAAAGAGGATACTACATCGGATAGCAGACCAGATGCAATGGGGAACCATGTCATATGCCAAAACTGCAGAAGAAAGACTTTCCATCACAGAACCAACTGCAGGGGAATTCAGCACGATACCGAAGAAGAATGGTCAACCTATTTGGGCAGTGACCAATGGAAAGACACTGATGTTTGTCCTTTAAGGAACAAGGATGATGGTAGGAAAAGATTTTTGGGGGGGAACGTTTTACTTGCTCAGGATCATTTCTATACATTTGAACATATTCTTCTTTAAATTACAGGTGGTAGAGCTCAAAGGCATAATGTGAAAGGTGTCGGTGGGTTAAACACTGATTATCGCAGACAACGGGTTTCAAGCCAAGACCTGTCGACCATGAGAATGCAACAGATAGCTCTGAGGAGACACATATCAATTGCCCAAGGACAAGATTTTACCCCAGAAGAACAACTCGATGCCAAAATGGCAACTCACGACGACCACTTATTCTTGACGCATCAGCATGGAGGATATGGTAGTCTACCAGTTCGCCACCATCATCAATCTTATGCGGAGGACATCGGGGACGATATATCTAGAAATCAAGAAGAGGGTATACTTCCCAGAAGCTCTAAGGTCATTGTGTACAGAGATATTTTCAATTTTAACCAGTCCAACACGGACCACCAGGGTGAACATCTAGCAAGAGTGCAGAGGAGCGTAACCTTCGATTTGTCCATGGAACGTGCCCTATTTGTATCTAGAAAAGAGGGTCCATACAAAATCGGCAAGACAAAAATGTCCAAAACACTCGGACAGAAAGGCAAACCAAGTCCGGGATACAGGACGAGCGCACACTCGCGGAATTCGAAACTCCACAAACCAAGATCTCAAGGAAATAAACTACAGGTCAAGTTAAATCTGAACCCTTTTAGAAGAAGTCAGGTTCATCCCAAGTCTGGTCCTAACCAGGAGGACAAGGATGTGAAGAGAACGTCCAAAAAGATCAAGAAAGACAAATCTCAAAAGACTATGGTGAAAAAGGACCGTGAAGGACAAGAGCGCGAAGAACAATCCAAGAAGGGCAAGATTACGGAGCAGTCGCAATGCGCTGAAAGTTCACCCAATCCAGTTGGAACCAATCCAGAGGAATCGGCTTCACTGATGCAGAGTTCGAATCTTTTCGCTGAAAATACAGAACCACTTGGTGCAGCAAATACGACAGACCCTCAAGTCCCAACCCTGGACTTGAACCTGGTAGCGAGCGCTCCAGACGATTCCAGGAGTCTGCAGAAAGAGTTCCATATGCCACAAGATCATTTGGAAGATCTTCCAAATGACTTGATGACCCCAGTGTCCTCAACTGTCTCTGTTGTCCAGGAGTACATGTCCTCAGGTGATGGCTCACCAAAGAGGAAGATTAGACTGATTGTACCTGAGAAAACCTCCAGCAGACCTCAGACCGCACTGGAAAAGAAAATCCGATAGCTCTCCAACATGTCCTACAAGATGTCTTCCGAGTGCCATTTTTAGCTAGTAGTGTTCACGACCAAATTTCACGCCAGATTAGTTTCTGTGCAATCTGCGGGCCAAGAGTCATTTATATCAGTCCGATAACAGCAGCACAAAGTGCGGTCTCTCCAGAATATTATTATTTTTTTTCTCTTTACGATCCATTGATAAGATAACTAGACTTTAAACAGCCGTGCTGCAGTACGCCGTAACCCGTGTGACACAACGGAGAGTTCTTCAGAGAAATCTGATCAAAGAATGGATGAGCGGAAGAAGGAAAGTAACGAAAGCCAAAAGGATGAGGAAGAAAAGGAGACCAAGACTATATTGGGGATTTTTACCAGACAGCAGTTCACTATGTTCTGCGTGGCTGTTGGGCTCGTTGTGCTGCTGATCGTCGTCACGGTAACCTCCGTGGTTCTGACCATGAATTCCGGTTCAGGTAAATTTCTGGTGAGCCTGGTTATGTTGTTTACATCACAGCTCTGTGGTGTGGTGTGTTACTTAGTTTTGGTTCAAAATGTTCACTGGCCATATATTTAATATATATATATCATATATTTTGCCCAATATGTTGTTTTACTGTTGCTAATAATCTTAGAATAAATCTTGGTAATAACGATGATGATTAATAATATCTTGGTAATAACTAATAATAATCTTAGGCCACAATCTTGGTTTCATCACTTTAAAGTATCCTCAATGCTGCTGGTCCGTGCAAACTGAGGCTTAAGTATTAAATTTGCTCCTTAACATATACAAACGTTCGTAGAGTGTGATTTGTTTGATTCAAAAGTAGGTTATTTGAGGCTACGTGATGGAAAAAAACTGATTACTTTGGGGAAAAATACTATTTTGAAAATAGCTCATGTACGGTCACATGTACTTCAGGTAGTAGTATTGCTACATGTAGCTAGTTAGTGTGTGTGTATACAAATACAACTGAATTGAGCTTTGTTTCTTCAGGAACATCGGAGACCGTCGTCCCGTTCCCTACGGATGGAGACATGCTGGAATTTCTTCTTCGGAACGGCGAGATTGAAGAGAAAGATGGACTCTATGCTACATGGTATCACTCGGCCAATAGCAAAGCCGAAACCAAAAAAGCCCTGGAAAGTAAACATGAGAGAACTTTTCTCTTTTTCTTTGAGCAATCATGAGCGAATTTCTTCTTTTTTTTTTTTTTTTTTTCCCCCCGCCAAGGTCATACTATTGCGTAACTAGCGAGGAGTCTAGATTGATGGCTATACAAGATAGCGAGATAGCGCTGCGACGATCTAAACGCGATATTTCCTTGCGTGATACAGAAATATTAACCCAACCCATTCCTCAGGTGATGTTATGATTCTGGAGGCCGACGTCAATGTACAAGGTCATAATACCGTCAACGAAACCAACATTCCAATCATGGCCCATCCTCCAGATGTCTACAGTGATAACACTTTGGAAGAGTGGCTCGATGCGGTAATTAAATCAAAGAAAGGTGAGGAATCAATAAAGATAAAGAAATATAGCACGTTGCTTCGTAAATATTTCTTTGCAAACGGTTGGGTTCCCCCCCCATGTGTAGGAATAAAACTGGATTTTAAAAGTCTTCAAGCTGTGGAGCCTTCACTCGATCTTCTCAGGATCAAGAACCAAACAGGAATCAACCGTCCCGTATGGTTGAATGCTGATATCCTTCCCGGTCCGAACGTTCCTGGGTTCTGGCCCGTTGTCAACGGGACTCGGTAAGAGCTTAGCATTCAAGTGCAAAAATTGCAACGTGGCAAATTGTTGTGGTATAACCGGAAGAGATCTCTTCGAGGCTATGCTGTTATTGGAGCGGGGTGTATTATTCCTTACGTCAAACATGTAGCGTCTGTTGCTATTCCGTCCTTCTACAGCTTGTGGAATAACTTGGGTGTAACATCTCGCCTTATCTTTGATCTTACCAGATTCTTTGAACTTATCCAGACGAAGTTTCCAGATGTAACCATCTCACCAGGATGGAAGGTTCTTTATCTGCCCGCCTTCCCCAACGTGACTTACACGCAGTCTATGGTGATGAAGATGTACGACACCATCAAGCACCTTCCACAAAAAGTCACGTTTCCTGTTCTGGCAGTTATGGTGAAGAATGGATGGCCACACCTAAGCTGGCTTCTCAGCCAGTCCTCCAGGTACTTCACCGAGAACGTAAAGTCCGCGCGACAGAGTCGGACCTGATCCAGGGCCTCATATTTGTGCAGACCCGAGCCAAAAGTCCAAGGGGTTGAGACAACTCGGTGTGTCACAGGCTGGATAAGTGTTTTAACGTGTTGTCTGGGTTAGGGGTTAGGCTTATAGGAGGAGTTCAGAGATCAGATCTAGCTACACCCCATAGACTTCTCTCTCGGTCACCCAGGTAGGAGGAGCTGTATCAGAACAAAGACAAGAATGCTTCAAAGCCTCTCATTTTAAGTGCACTCCCTCTCCGTATGCTCCAGGTTCAGTTTGACCTTGTGGCAAGGTGAGGAGAACCCCACTCTCAATGACCTGCTCTTCATTAGAGACAACAGTAACCCTCAGCGCATCTACTACGACATCTACGAGCCGGTGTTGTCCCAGTTTAAAGACGCTGCAAGTGGGTACCATCGAGGCTTATCCATCACCTTGGATAGACCTTTTATATACTGATCTTTATATTTAATATATCTTTATGTATATATATATATTTTTTTTCTTAGAGCAGAAGGATAGACCAAGAAGGTTCTATACAGGTGGGGACATAGTGGACTATTTCAAACCTGCAAACAGTGACGGACTTAACATCCTGTGGGAGGAGGTGTATGACCGAGCTTCTCTTTTATCTCTACTCAAAGGTATGGCTCGTTGAGGCGATAAACAGTGCTGTTATTCCTTGTATCACGGGCATTCTACATCGTTAAATGGATAAACATTTTGAAAATGTCACCGTTGGCAAATTGCCTTGGTATAAGAGAAATAAAACTCACTTGGACTTGATGTGAATATAGTTTACTACACTAGATGGCCAACAGTTTGTAGACACCTGACCATCACGCCCATATATGGTTCTTCCTCAACCTGATGCCACATAGTTGGAAGCACACAATTGTATAGAACGTCTTTGTATGCTGTAGCTTTACAATTTTCCTTCGCTGGAACGAAGAGGCCCAAAGCTGTTCCAGCATGACGATGCTCCATGAAGAGGTTGGAGTAGAAGAACGAGGGTCCTGCACAGAGCCCTGACCTCAACCCAACTTGACACAAACCCCAACGGCCACGCTCCAAAATCGAGAGGAAAGCCTTCGAGGAAAACGGCAAAGAGGGGATTCAATCTGGAACGGGGATGTTCAACAAGCACATATAGGTGTGATGATCAGGGGTTCACAAACGTTTGGACATGTAGTGTACTTTGGGGTGGTCACATCATGCACTACATCATGATTTATTGTGTTTCTAGACAGCCCAGGTGGGATGCTTGTGATTCCGGTAACATCTGGGACAGGTGATGCGAGGACTCCAGTGGTTGAAGGTTCGCAGCCAGAGCTGCCTCTCCAGGATTGTCTAGATTTAATCCTTGCTTCAAAGAATCCATGGGGCATCTACGTCATGGTGAAGTCCCCGATACAGCTTGCTACCTCGCTACATCTGCTTCGAGAGGCGTATGATGGCGACCGACTCTACCGTCCAGTCTGGATCAACATGGACATCGCCCACGGAGTCTTCGACGTCGAAGGCTACGTCACAGGCCTGGAGTTTGTGAGAACCATTAACCAGATTTTCCCATACGTTACCATGGCTCCCAGCTGGCCTCAGGAGGTTCTGTCTCAGGGTTACACGCCTCCGATGGTTGAGGACATGATGGGACTCTTCCAAGAGGTTTGGCAGGACGTCTCTCTGCAGCTGTTGGCTGTCTATCTGGAGAGATCGGAGGCTGGAATTAGGATTCTTCAGCAAAGCCGGGCACGTTTTTCCCTCACGGTGGAGCACAGGACAAGGAATGGAGGAGTTGGGATGGAGAGCTTCGTGTTGGTTCGTAACGGGACCAGACAGCGGACCTTTTACAACATCCCGAATGCATTTAAGGGGTTTATCTCCAAGACGCCAAAGAGACTAGAAGTATAAGCGTGTCAAATAAAGACGTGATTTGTAGGAAATAACAACCGGAAGCAAATTTTCTTTCACCGCGTCCTTTATCGGGATGCTCTTAGTAGACGTTATCTCACTTATACCCTCGTACCATAACCGCAAATACTGAACATTTAATGGGAGCTTTGTATATTACATATGAATCGTAATATTAAAATAGCAAAACTTAAAAAAATAATAATAAAATTGTAAACAAATGTAGGCTATCCTGATGGACATGTATTAACCAATCGGACGCTAGTATACGGTACTTTAGTCTTTTTGTATAAGGCATTTGTATCAAACTGGCCAAAATAACAATCTGCTTATTTATAAAACTGTGGCTTTGGTTTTTTTGTAATCTTATTTCAAATATATTCATTCTTATAATGCCATTCTAACGGCCTAAAAGCCCTTTTCACACCGACACGATAAAGTGAAGCGGATCGCAGACGAACGGTGGTCTCGCACCGAACGATCGCCTTCGGCTAATTTCACGCCTGCGCGGTAGGTGGCGCTGACCGAGAATGCATTTTACGCCTGGACACTAGGAGGCGCAACCCGCTATCCAGCTGATGGGAATGTCGTCTGTGACCGCCGAGAAGAAGAATCGCTTAAATGTAGGCTGTTAAACCGCTTTCTGTGCTGTAGCGCCACCTATCTTGGCCTTTTTGTGTTTCCGGTTTCACTACGGGGGGGAGAGAAATCTCACTTAATCGCGCTCGGTGTGAAATGCCCTTAACCCATAACATCAGAGTCAGAACGAGTGGTACTTCGGTTTTAAAATGACCCTATACACCATTATACATCTTTAGTACCTGTTTAATAAACAGAACTAGAGCTGTTCTGATGTATTCCCCCAAACTGGCCTGAAAATGACAAAGTGTAGTGTTAAGAAAAATTTGGTGTAGTCTAGTTGAGAAAAATTGAACAGGCCGGTGACAGTAACCGAGCGCTACAGAGGTGGGCGTGGTCGAGATGACCGAAGGTCCGGTCAGACTCTGTTGTCCGTCAGGTACTTGCTGCAGGAAAAGAAGACGGAACAGAAACTGGACGAGAGTCCGGCGATGTCCGTGGCGATGTACGGCAACACGTCCGGATTGGTCTGGTTGAAGTAAGAGATCTGAGGACAAAAAGATGACCCGACGTCAATCAAAGTGTATCATGGGGCGGGGGGGTGTTAATGATAATAGCGGTTATAAAATATTTCTCAAATTTTATGGCATTTCTTCAGGAAAAGGGACCTTTTGAAGATAACATAAGCTCTTACCTTGGATACGTTTTCGGACACGGCGTAAATCGTAAATCCCGCACAAAGCATCTCCCCCCTGTTCATGTCCTCCGTCGGCGGGTGAGTGGGAAGAGTGACCGAGCGTATAGCAAGAACATACGGATCCCTAAACACATCGGATACATCGCTTTCAATCCAAAATGAAGGACACGTCGAGCGTATCTCGCTCACGCTTTACGTTAAGGTTCCTTTATACTACGACGGAATTCCTGGATTCTGATTGGTCAGAACAGAAGGTGTTGATTTTTATAGTTTTCTAGAACAGCGGCTCTGACAATAGCGCAGGTGCGAATCCGTGACGGGTTTACGTGAACGCGCTCGTTTTTAATATGCTACCGTTTACTAGAGTCGCAGGGACGTCCAGTTCGCTTTAGTATCTTTTGCTCACCCGGTGTCGCACGGTGACCTCCTGGAGGCGAGCAGGACGAAATCCTGGGCTTTTCCTCCTTCCCTCACAGATGGAGCAAGAACGTGGTAGATCACGTCATCGTCGACTTGGAGGATGAGCTTGCACTGTCTGTACAAGGACGGAGGTAGGAGGTTACACAGATGCTCAGCGTCTCGTGGCATCGTTGAAGTTCAAATCGTAACACGAGGGTGCGCTGGATCAAGTGCTATTTTATAGACTGCAGGATAATGCACGTGGAAGCCATTTTGTTCAATGAAATCAGGGGTTAAAGAGAACAGTACAACTATTACTGTTCATGCGGCAAAATATCAGCAATACACACGTCTCCTATTCGATTTTATTGGATTCGACGCTCGCTTTCTTGCTTTTATGCTACATCGTACCGTGTTTTCTACCCCGGATTCTTTTTTTCAGGTTTAAACCCTGTCTCCGATGCTTCTACTCAAGATAACTACACGCGAGTAATTTGAATAATCTGAACGTGAAGCCCAGAAACTCTGCTTGAGCAAGCGCGTAACCCGAGTCTGAATACGAGTAACTACCCCCACCCCACCCCCCCCACCGGTAAATACTGACGTGACTCTGGACTCTTGCTCAGGCGTATTTACCCCAGATGTATTTCAATTGTATTCTTTGTTAACGAAAAAAATAATAATTTGAATAAATAAATAATGCTAGCAACAGATAGCTTTGCTCACTTCTGTCTCTCTAAACAACCAATCGATGAGCTCCTTCTCTCGCGCGGTGGGGTCAAACAGTGCCGACGGTTTCAGCGGTGTAAATAAATTTTAAAAAAGTGAACGGCGGCGTACCTGTAATGCTTATCCCATTCGGGCCTGCGGCTGAGATCCGAGAGCAGGACGAAAGCTCTCGCTGCCGGAACGTTCACCTCCGATTCGACCCTCACGCACAGACACTGATTCTCCTCCAGCGTGTACAGCCTCACCTACAAACCCACACAACCCCCCGTCTCAGCCACACCGCAGGCTTAACGCTCCGACATCCGAGAAGAAAAGCGTACTCACGTTGTTCTTCTTGGAACTGAGAACCCAGTTGTTCCTGGCCGCTAACATCTTGAGCGCGAACACGTTATTGTAGCTCAGGTACACCTGTAGGCGTTTCGGTGATGTTTAAAAGCCGATAAGACGTTGTTGTTGTGCAAGCTTTAAACGGGACAGTCATCTTATCTTTTATCATTTTATTTTATTATTATTATTATTATCTCGCTTTATAATAAGGGAGTGGATACCTGGTTAATGGGGTCCCACGGGACAGACAAGGGCACTTCGGTATGTTTACAGGAGATGATGTATTTTCTGGATGGATAAAAGAGATCGCTTTAATGAACACGCAGATCAACATCATCGCCATAATGCAAAACAGGACATGATTTAAAAAAATTTTAAAGAAAAGAAGAATCATTTAGACTGCACAGTGGGATCAAACCCAAGGCAAGAATTGACCGTATGAATTGGTTTCGGTGTGTGACGTGACGTGACAAGCATGTACGGATCAATTCTGGATTCTGATTGGTCAGAAGGCCATTTTCCAGAACGTCCGCTCTGACAGTAACGAGTTTGTTTCACGGATGTTCCACGGTCCAGAAAGTGTGACGTGCCATACCTTTTACCGATATTTAAAATCGTAACTGTGTTATAAGAGGAATAAAACACTTTGGGAGGTGTTCACAGTAACTCCGCTTCATCACCCCCACGCTGTCGCTGATTATTTTCCTATAAAGCCCTGACATGGAATGTTTTAGTGGTGGAAAAGCTCAACCTCGATCGAGATATCCACTGGGATTCTGAATTTTCCACTTCAATTTTCCATCACGGCTGAACGGAAAAAAAAAAAAAAAAACGGTTTGAACCGATGTTTCTTTTTATACAGGACGTTTTTTGAGCGCAGTACCTGTCGAGTCTAATCTTCTTCCTGGCAATCGCTTCTAGGAATCTCCTTTTTCCATCCTGTTCATAATTAGAATGACAAATAAATAAATAAATCAATTTCAATCTGGTTTACAAAACCAATATTCGATATTAAAAACATACATGAAGACTGGACAGGAAGTAAGTCTCGATCTTGGCCTTACCAGCGGTTCGGGTCGTATCCGGGGTAACGGGCGTGGCCTGCCCTCCTCATCCAGCACCTCAAACATCATAAATGCACTGTTAATGTGTCTCAGAAGCTCCTCCCCCTGATACGCCTGTGCGCACACGCCCACTTCCATGCTGCCGAAGGGAAACGAACAGTACACCATGAAAACAGCGGTGACACCTGATTATGTCACTTCCTGCCTATAACTGTCTATAAGTCTCACCTGTTTTTGAAAGTGTTGTTGACGATGGCTTGCAGGATCACGCGGTCTCCGACTTGAGACGGACCTCTGAAGTGGAACATGTCTATAGTCCTCAGGGTCGGGTGGGCGTGGCATAACCGGCTGAGAAGGAACAACAACGGTGCGATGAAGCGAGTTACTGTTAACCACTACAACGCTGATAGTTTCCCTATAACAGCCGTGTTTTATTCCTCTTACACCACAGCAATTTGCCCATGCTTAGAATTTTTATTAATTAAAGAATGAGATGTACTTTTTATCCATTTATAGTTACTTTTAGTGTAACAAGTTAGTTCCTGTTCTCATTTGTGTTACAGCAGGCTCTCGCTTAATTTTTTTCTTCACTCTCTTGAATCGCTGGCACTTAATAATAATAATGACAATAATAATAATAATAATAATAATGATAATAATAATAATGACAATAATAATAATAATAATGATAATAATAATAATGACAATAATAATAATAATAATGATAATAATAATAATGACAATAATAATAATAATAATAATGATGATAATAATAATAATGATGATAATAATAATAATGACAATAATAATAATAATAATAATAATAATGATGATAATAATAATAATGACAATAATAATAATAATAATAATAATGATGATAATAATAATAATGATGATAATAATAATAATGATGATAATAATAATAATGACAA
>CM022770.1:2086157-2123657 GCA_012411365.1 Ameiurus melas | reverse complement strand
ATTAAGAGAGCCAGACACTCCAACACAACATTAATCGCTAAACCCTAAGCACATGACAACAGCACAATGGATTCTTTTTTTTTCTTTTTCTTTTTTTTTATCGTTTTTTTGCCTCATCTGACAGTAACAATATCAGTAAAAACGTATTCGTACAAACTGGTTAAAATCCAAACATCTAGGTTTAAAAAACACAATGAAGAAAACAAACAAACAAAAATAAATAGGGGTGGGGAAAAAAAAACCACAAAAGAATTTAGAAATAAAATCTCTAACAATAACTCAAAAGGGTTCTTAACTACTCGATAACCGTCCTTAACGGGTTTTAAACCGTGCCGGGCGTTTCTTTTTGAAACACGCTGACGGCGCCAGACCAATCACGACAGACTGGGAACGTCTGACCAATCAGACTAGAGTATGGTCTCTGAAAGGAGGAGTTTAGAATGAATCGTTTAGAACGGATCATTTCACGAGTCGTTTGTGACAGTGAGGGGAGAAAAAAAAAAGGTAGCGCTGCAGTTTAAAGTACGAGCACGTTAAAGTGTTTTTGGACCTCGGATGCATGTAAATCTATCGTATGAGACCTTTAAAACATAATTAGGCGCGTTTCAAAACCATAATACGGGCACTTGAAGCACTACTGTGGAATGTGACATCACAAATAAATGCAACGTTGAACTCGGGAACCGCCAAATCGAACTCAATTTATTTATTTTTGGGCCTTTAGGCAAGCGTTTAGACAAATCGGGACTCTTTTGGAACAATATAACCCGGGCAGACGAAACAAAAATAGACCGCTTTGTCGATAAACGAGGTGCAAACTACTAATATTTTTCACGATACAGATCCACGTTCACGCAGTGGCTTTTCGCATGTCGTATGTTAAGTGGAATTTCTGAGCGAGATCCATTTTTATTTACTCGAGCCGGAAGATCACGCCTCTCTCACACACGAGTCACGGTTCCAGCATCCAAACCTGCACGACCTGTTCTGTCCTAGAGAGCTCATCTGGCGGACGCAGAACCGTGCAACCGCACCAAGCTCGCCGTGGCGTTTCCCGAACAACTTTCATCGGCGTTCTCCTAACACAGATGAGCAACAAAATATCTGACTGGTCGGAAAGGTGTTGATTGACTGTCTATAAGAAGAGCTCAGACAGAGAGTATATTAATACGCTATGGTTTCCATAGTAACAGCTCGTTCACAGGGACGTGCGCGGCGGCCGTGCCGCGGAAACCCTGTGCGGTCTCCGATGCGATGATGCTTCCTGCGAGGAGAGCTGCTGTAACATAACGTGAGCACAGGAACTTGTTTCGAGTATTTTTACATGTAACCATAAATGGATAAAAAAAAAAATATGACAACACGTCAATGAGGGTTTTATCTATGCGGTTGTTTTGTTTTGTTTTTTACTTCAAACAGATTAAACCGTATTTCTACATAAAGTGATCGTCTTTAAAAAACGAGTGATCGTGGGTTAAACGGTACAGTATTATATAATACTGTAAATGTATCACCCAGCTCCAGCGGTGTCCAGATGTTATGGAATACACGGAGCCCTCACCGGACAGGCAGGCGGTGGAGTCCATCCACTTGAGCAGCTGCCCGACGCTCAGCTCCTTGCGATGGTTGGCGTGGCAAGGGAGTATGATCTGGCTCATCTTCATCTCCGTGGGGTTGCGATACACTCGTCCGTCCTCCGTGACCAGCTCCGGCTCGTCCAGCTCCGCCATCCTGCTGATCTGAGTGTGGAAGAACATGGTGCATCAGCTGGGTGTCTGGATGTCGTCTGTCATGCACGCTCTCGTGTGGAAGGGTTTTATTACGGGTTCAAAGTGTTATTTCGCTTTGGAATGCGCGGCCCATGGTGGGACTGAACCCAGGAAGGAGCAGGAAGAGTTTGGAAAGGAGGGTTTGAAATGCACTTGTTCATAGGCGCATGTGGCAGCATGTAGTGCTATTCTGGTCTGCAATCTCACACACACACCTCCACCCCTCCCTGTCTAGCTCTCTCACACACACACACACACACACACACACACACATAATTTCACACTCACCCTCTGGCATGTTATGGAAACTTTTAGGTCACAATAGATTCACACAGTGATCCCAACATTATCATAAGACAGCACACACTCTTTAAATAGAGCTGAATGGAAATAGATCAGTGACGTCATGCATGCATTAAACTCAGAACTTACCTTATAATAAACCTCTTCACAGTGGAGTCACGTTTTTTTTTTTTTTTTTTTTTTTTTACACGTTTTCACGCATTATAAATTCTCGCGAGATTCGATCCACGAGAAGAAAGAAGAAAAAAAAAAAAAAAAAGAAGCTTTTCAGACAACCACCGAGCTTAATGGACGTCTGGTGGAAAGAGCGAAGACACGCCCATTATATATTTTTTATATATAAGTCTGCTAACCACGCCCACTAGAACATGTGTACAGGCTGTTAAGACGTGCACGCGCTCTAGAACCCACAACGGACAAAGTGTACAGCGGAGAAGAAAAAAAAAAAGGCCCGGATGTAAAGCTCTCATACGTTGAGCTCAATGGGTTGCCAAGTCGGTTTTAATGCACATAGAGTTGATTTTCTTTTGAACTCCTGCCTCAGGTGGACTTCTTAACTTTGGCATTCGATACTGTGTCTTTATATGAGATGGATTATATCTATATAACAACAATAAATCACTCCAATGACAAACTGACATAGGAAAAAAAAAAAAAAACAATCTCAGGGTTGGCAGGTTTGTCTAAAAAACTACCAACCATCCATCCATCCATCCATATTCTACCGCTTACTCCTTTTCAGGGTCGCGGGGAACCTGGAGTCTATCCCAGGGAGCATGGGGCACAAGGTGGGGTACACCCTGGACAGGGTGCCAGTCCATCGCAGGGCACAATCACACACACACTCACACACCCATTCATACACTACGGACACTTTAGACACAACGATCAGTCTACCATGCATGTGTTTGTACCGGGGGAGGAAACCGGAGTACCCGGAGGAAACCCCCACAGCACGGGGAGAACATGCAAACTCCGCACACACACATGGCCCTGGCAGGACTCGAACCCCGGACCCTGGAGGTGTGAGGCGAACGTGCTAACGCTCAGAAAGTAATGTCACGCACACATTTTACAATCGCGTGTTTTGTTTGGCAGTTAAGTATTTAAACATAGGGCTGGGCGATATGAGAAAAAGTTAATATCACGATACTTATCGAGGACATTTCTGTGATACACGATGTGTATCGCGATATTTAATTTAGCTAACAAACTGTCCACAAAACAGTAGTAAAATTCAATTGTTTAAAATAAAGCATTAAACATGAGTTTGACTATACTTTCAAACTCAGTGCCTACAAATGCCTACAAAGACAATGAAGATTAAGTTGTTCCAAAACCCCCCAAAAAAAACATCAGATCAAAGACATCCATTCAGTACCATTTCATTTGTGATGATTAAAAAACGTTAAAAAAAAAACATCACCAAACCAACGATATCTGAGAAAAGTGTATCGCGTAATCATTTATCACAATATCAATAGTTTATCGATATATCGCCCAGCCCTACTTAAAGGTCTGTTGAAAATGTATTTTAAAAACCTTGTGTATGGTTTATTAAGATCTTGGGATTGGTTTTGTCACAAGACCTGGCAACCCTGTGAAGAAAGTTTGGACATTTCCATTTCTGTAAACGTTTATTATGTTTTGCATTATATGAAGTGACTTAAAAGAGTCTTTGAAAAACCTCATAAATTGTAGATAGATCTTCTTTATTAAAGAATGACACGTGCTGTTTATCCGTTTAACGTTGTGGAACAACTGCGAAACCAGTTGGTTCTTCTCGCTTAAATTACGGCAGCTACAAGAAGTCGAAGTAAACAAGACAAAACAATCACAGCGTATCATGTCACCCTTACCGAGAAACCGCAAAGCGTTAAAACTCCTCTGTCCTGAAAACGTTCCCTCTTTACCGCTGAATCGTTGCAAAGCTCTGACACTGGAGACTCCTTCCATAAATGCTAAATAAACGTCTCCTTGCAGAAAACCAAAGCCTATGAATAATCATGCATGTTTACAATTATGTCGTATCCTGCGATTGAGATGGTACGATAGAAACGATGAGGTATCAGTATTAATATAAAAATGTGATTTACAGCTGCACTACTGTCAGAGCTGCTGTTATAGAGAATTAAGCAATTTCTTCTGACCAATCAGATTATGCTGATTTTTTTTTTTTTTTTAATAATAATGAAAATATAGTATACATTGAATCCTGTATGTGTTAAGGTGATGTGGTAATGTTTCAGAGTTGACAGCAGGTGGCGGGCCAGGAAATGCTTCACACACACACACACACACACACAGATGCAGACAGAGACAGAGTAATAATAACAGTAATAATAAAAGATAAATACAATGGCATAATAAATGTGCTGCACACATACACAATGGAAATAGTGCCATTTGAATGTTTTATGACGTCATACGAACCTGTGAAACGCAACACGACTATTTTTCCCACCATATATATATATATATTTTAACGATTTTTACTAATCTAAAATCATCCCAAATATGTAAATATATGATGTTATATGACCCATATCGGTAAATTGACCAAACAAACAAAACCTCACAGCTGTTTTCTTGGGATACAATTTCTTTTGAAAAGAAAAAAAAATATTAGGAATGATTTAAGGGAAATGAACACAGAGCACACACACACTCACTCAAATCAAGTTTAACAACTAAAATTCAGTATTTATATACATATATATATATATATATATATATATATATATATATATATATATATATATATATATATATATATATATATATATATATATATATATATATATATATATATATATATATATATATATATATATATATATATATATATATATATATATATATATAAAGCTACCTCATGTCATTTTGCACAACGTGAATCTTCTGCCCTGCTCTTGCATAAACAGGTTCGTTCAGCCCGCAGCTCGCAACCTGATTGGTCGGGCCCATTGTCAGTCACGTGGTGCGCGGCGTCGCTCCTCCCACCGCTCGCGCTCTGACTCGCAGCCGTTGCCTAGGAGCGCCGGAGAGCGCAGTCATGTTCCCCAAAGGGAAAAGCGCGGCGGCGCCGTCGGACGGTCAAGCTCGGGAAAAGTAAGCGATAAAACTCTTTCTTTGTACCTTATTTATTCACGGGGGGACCGAACGTGTCGCCGGGGTCGCGGTGGGTCACCGTGTCCGGCTGGTTAAAGCGTAACAGCGCGGGAAAGTGAATTAAAAACCGCGGGGTATGTTGCGCTGTGTTTGGGGTAGCGGCTACTGAACTGAACTCGGGCCACCTGGGCTGCTGCGTCCTACTGTCCTACTGTCCTACTGTACTAGGTAGTGCGCGTGGGAAATAGTACGCGTTCTAATACTACGCTCCTGCCTTAGCGCACTGTTTAGTAGTGTAGTGTGGATGTGGAGCACTTGTATTCTCTCTCTCTCTCTCTCTCTCTCTCTCTCTCTCTCTCTCTATTTATATACCTATATATTTAAGAGAATTCTCATCAACTTATATTATTTATTTATTTATTTATCTTTAATTTCATTGGATTTTCACATGTACTTTTAAAGTTCTTTAATCCTTAAGTGTATTGTTTTTAGGATTGTGGATGGGTTTATATTCTTTGTTGAATTTGATTTATTTATTTTTTAAATAAAGCATTGTGAGATTTTGAACTGAAATGAAAAGCACTATATATAATAATAATAATAATAATAATAATAATAATAATAAAGGCTGTTGTTGTTGTTGTTGTTGTTGATGAATTTGAGTTTTAGGACGGATCTGATGACTATAATCTGATGTTTACGCTCTTTCGCAGGTTGGCGTTGTATGTCTACGAGTACCTGTTACACGTCGGAGCTCAGAAATCAGCGCAGACCTTCTTATCAGAGGTGAAATCTTCATTAAAAACAACAGCAGCAAGCACTGATTAGGGTTCCATCCCTCGATCGCGTTCTAAAAGAGCAAGATCCGGATTAGATACGCGGCGTGTCTAATCTGACGCGGTTATTTTCGTCGTCGTTTCGGCGCGTTTTTAACCCGCACGTCTCCGAGACGGCGCGGGCCGGCGCTGCTGTAGTCGAGGGGGTGGAGCTTATTTGATCGACGACCGGTTCGAGCGGGCCCGAACGCGCTCGTGACACGTTATCGGGTCTAGCTGTACGTTTATTATCCGTGTTGTTGTTTTTTTTAATTAACGTAAGACGTGACGTCGTTACTATTACCGTCGTGTTACTTTCATCGTTTTTCTGTACAAATGTCATAAATGTGCAATTTCCGATTGCGTATTAACGTTATATACGTATACGTGTATATATTGGTTGGCGGTGGGTTGCGGTTGAAATAACGACCATCACGCCTACTGTCGAAATTCAAATCCGAACGTATTAGCGTATCGATTTGAATGATTTCTGAGATTCGTTCCTGGTCCCCGGACCCTGTTTTGCGTCAAAAACGCCACCTCGTTATTGCTGTTCCATGCTTCTCGGGCTCTTCCGTCGGTACGTACGTACTCTCTGCGGTCCACCCGCCCGTGATTACGTCACGATGTCCAGCTCCTGTGATAAGGAAGGGGGTGGGGGGGGGTGGGGTGGGAGGGAACGATAACGGCAACAAAGCAGGCTGTTGGAGTCGTTTTTTAAAGCGAAGTCTAACGACGAATCAGATTTGAGAGCGTATTGCTCAGTCAGAGCGACAGTCTCGTGGCAGAGTTTTATCTGATGGACTCTCCGTCGGGACAAACTTAATCTCTGGAGCACAAACATTGCTGAGAACGCTGCCTACTTAAGCAGCCTAATTCTGAATGGGACTTCTTTTATTTATTTATTTTTTACACAGTAAATATATATAAATATGTTTCCCTGCTTCGCGGTATTGTGCATGTTAAATATCGTGATAGATTGTATATCTGATTATCGGCAGATCCCTAACCACATATTACAGATCCCTATAACTATGTTTTGCATGAAAGATTACGCCGGTGTCTTCTTTTCTGCAGATCAGATGGGAAAAGAACATAACGCTGGGAGAACCTCCAGGCTTTCTGCACTCGTGGTGGTGGTACGTCAATCTCAATCGATTTCTCGTGTTTCTTCTATAATATGTATGCAGTTCATCTTTATTTGTTAGGAAGTAGAGGTGTAAGGATATATTTGTATAGCGATGTATTTATGGTGATATGTTATGGGTCGATTGTAACAGCTGACGTATTTATGTATTTATTTATTTATTTTAAGTGTGTTCTGGGACCTCTATTGCGCTGCGCCAGAAAGAAGGGACAACTGCGAACACTCCAGCGAAGCCAAGGCTTTCCATGACTACGTGAGTGCTTTATAACGTTCCATGCGTTCCCCTCCGGTTTCTCACCCGACCTTCAAGCAGCAAGATTCTGATCGTTCAGAAGGTGCTGATTAATCGTGGTTTAAGATGTCATCAGGGGCCTGTACAGCAGATGCTGCGTAGAAACGGATCAGAAACGTTCGTCGTCGATACAGTACAGTTTTCTTTAAGGAGACGTCTATTTCATATTTTATGGAAGGAGTCTCCGGTGTCAGAGTTCGAGGTAAAGTTTCAGTTTTCGGACATTTTCAGCATAGAGGAGTTTTTTTTGGGGGGGTTCTTTTTGGAACGATCCACGGATGAAAAGTACGACGTGTCTTTCGTTAATAAACGACGCATTTTAACTGTTGGAAAATGACCGGGGTATAAGAGGCATGAAGCACTCTGGGACACGCTGTTATAGGAAAATAATCAACTTTGTGGTGGTACGAGTAACTCGGGTTCATCACACCAGCTTTTTCCTGTAACAGAACGGCAAGGAGCGTCTTATTCCGTACTTAAAATACATTTCAAGCAAATCAAGCGATGGCTACTACCACTTCTTCTCAGAAAACGGACAGGCCACGCCCACAAGAGAAACTGGAGAGACCTGCTGATCAACAGTTTGTTTCTTTATAAATTCGGCGTACGTTAGCAAGCGACAAAGTGACCGGCAACGAGACATCCGTGGGGGTTTTTGTTTTTTTTGTAATCTAGATTTCCAGATTTCCTCAAAGTTTAATTTCTCTGGCGCTTCTGAAAGACCCGTGGTTCCTTTACAAACAGCCATGAGAGTTTCGAACACGTGGAACAAAAGGAAAAGGCGATTAGTTCACAGTGAAATAACAGGAATGGAAAAAAGATCGGGAGTTTCATGGGTTTAGTGTCGGGATCGTGCCGCATAGCGTGCGTATCCACGTAAAAATCCGTCCAGTCCTCATTTGAAACGTTTCAATCCGTTCTTCCCTCGTACGTCGTACGTTGCGGATATATCCGTCTCGAAAAAACCACGTTTGACAACCAAAGTACGTTCTGTCTTGACGCACACGGCCATGGCAGCATCACAGGAAATTAAAAACAGCATGCAAAGTCTGTCACCGTCTTTTGCATACAACAACCGAAAACAAGAAACACCGAGCCGATTTACACGATGGCTTCCAGTACAGTGATCCGGCTCCGATCCGGTTTCGATCCGGCCAACCGGAGATGCGTTCATTTACGCATTCGAATGCAGGGGTTTACAATTTCACCAGGATCCATGTTGAAGGTGTAATGAACAGACGTGACCAGGATTCAACAGGGTTCACTGTTTGTCATTGGTTTCTATGAGCTTTTATGAAAAAATAAAAAGGGGAAGAGAAAGTTATATTTTCCGCTTCACTGCCGTTAAGTAAGCAATATACAGTACGTCTTGCAGATATGGACGTTTTTCCCTACCAGGAATATAAACATCTTAGAAGATAGCTTTTAAAAAAACAAAGAAACAAAAAAAAACACTTTTTTAATTAATTAATGTTTAATTAATTCAGTGGACGCACGTGCACGTTATAACTCACTGCTAATAACTTTGGCGCCGGCGTAGGAAAACATCCTGGTACGAGGAAACGCTTGAATCGTCAGCGTATCGACAAATACGCGCGTTTGACGCGGAGCATCCGCCGTACAATTCCCTGTTACTATAGAAACGATTCTCAGATATGCCGTTACTCCACTCTAATCAGCCAATCAGAATCCAGAAGTGACGAGAGAAGCGTTCCCGGAATAAAACCTTCCGTAAGAGGCGATGTAAGGCACCTTGGCGTCTCTGTAGCATTATTTAATAAAGTCTGTGATGTGTGGTTTTTTTTTTTTTTTTTTTCATGCTGCCATGGCCCTTTAAGCCAGAAATAGCTGTCGGAGTGTTGGACGGGGAATCGTGTGGGGGAGGGGAGCCGCAAGGCCTGATAATGGCGAGGTTAGCTCGAGCGTTTTAGCTTTTTAACCCTGACGCAGCAGGAAAGGAGGGGCATCGAGACCCTGTCTACACCCTCCTCTCATTTACAGGATTAACTGGGTGCTGGGATCAGGCGTAGAACAGTAACGAGGAGTAGCTACTTATTTCAGTAGTTAATGCACATGCTTTCTGTAAAAAAAAAAAAAAAAACAGACCATTTTAGAGCTAATGTAAGGATTTTTGGCGTTTCATTCACGATTCCTGCATCACTGGATGCTCTGAAGACGTCCCTCCGGTTCCCACGTCACCAGATGTTGTCCGGCGGTTCATTTTCGTCCGGACGCTCGGGTAACGCGAGGCCCGTGTGTACTCGGGAACGAAGTGTGTAAACACAGATTAATGGCCTCGATCAATCAAAGTTCCGCGTAAGATGACGCACAGGAAGTCCGCGTGTGGGGTCTCGAGAGATTCGTCACTCTATTTTTATCTGTGCTTGTGAGGTGACATCAGAGATGCGCCACGGCTATGAGAGGCTTAACCCTCAAGGAGCTTGTGTGTGTGTGTGTGTGTGTGTGTCTTTTTCTTTCTCTTTCTGAGACAAATCCTGGGGATGATTAAAGTGCTGATAAAGATGCACTCTCTACACAGTTGTGTGTGTGTGTGTGTGTGTGTGTGTGGTAGAGGTGGTACCATAGCACTTTTTCAGGTTCTGAAAATGAAATCAGTATTGTTAAAGATGTTCTTAAAGATGGCTAAACACTCAATTATTTTCTTCAACAAGAAGAAAAACAAAGCCATCGACGTGATTCATACAACAATTTAACATTTATATTACGCTGTGTGAAGTATTTCCACGCAGCGGACATGGGTCGCACGATTTGCTACAGCCAGCTACTTGTTGTTGCTATGGTAACTTGAAACTTGTATCAACTGTTTATGTTGATGTTTGTGGGCGTGTATCAACTGTTTCTGTTGATTGGTTGTGGGCGTGTATCAACTGTCTCTGTTGGTTTGTGGGCGTGTATCAACTGTTTATGTTGATGTTTGTGGGCGTGTATCAACTGTTTATGTTGATGTTTGTGGGCGTGTATCAACTGTTTATGTTGATGTTTGTGGGCGTGTATCAACTGTTTATGTTGATGTTTGTGGGCGTGTATCAACTGTTTATGTTGATGTTTGTGGGCGTGTATCAACTGTTTATGTTGATGTTTGTGGGCGTGTATCAACTGTTTATGTTGATGTTTGTGGGCGTGTATCAACTGTTTGTGTTGATGTTTGTGTGGGCGTATCAACTGTTTATGTTGATGTTTGTGGGCGTGTATCAACTGTTTATGTTGATGTTTGTGGGCGTGTATCAACTGTTTATGTTGATGTTTGTGGGCGTGTATCAACTGTTTATGTTGATGTTTGTGGGCGTGAATCAACTGTTTCTGTTGATTGGTTGTGGGCGTGAATCAACTGTTTCTGTTGATTGGTTGTGGGCGTGAATCAACTGTTTATGTTGATGTTTGTGGGCGTGTATCAACTGTTTATGTTGATGTTTGTGGGCGTGAATCAACTGTTTCTGTTGATTGGTTGTGGGCGTGAATCAGCTGTTTCTGTTGATTGGTTGTGGGCGTGAATCAGCTGTTTATGTTGATTGGTTGTGGGCGTGAATCAGCTGTTTCTGTTGATTGTTTGCGGGCGTGTATCAACTGTTTATGTTGATGTTTGTGGGCGTGTATCAGCTGTTTCTGTTGATTGTTTGTGGGCGTGTATTAGCTGTCTGTTGGTTTGTGGGCGTGTATCAACTGTTTCTGGAGATTGTTTGTGGGCGTGTATCAACTGTTTATGTTGATGTTTGTGGGCGTGAATCAACTGTTTATGTTGATGTTTGTGGGCGTGTATCAGCTGTCTTTTGGTTTGTAAGCGTGTATCAACTGTTTCTGGAGATTGTTTGTGGGCATGTATCAACTGTTTATGTTGATGTTTGTGGGCGTGTATCAACTGTTTATGTTGATGTTTGTGGGCGTGTATCAACTGTTTATGTTGATGTTTGTGGGCGTGTATCAACTGTTTATGTTGATGTTTGTGGGCGTGTATCAACTGTTTATGTTGATGTTTGTGGGCGTGTATCAACTGTTTCTGTTGATTGGTTGTGGGCGTGTATCAACTGTTTCTGTTGATTGGTTGTGGGCGTGAATCAACTTTCTGTTGATTGGTTGTGGGCGTGAATCAACTGTTTATGTTGATTGGTTGTGGGCGTGAATCAACTGTTTATGTTGATTGGTTGTGGGCGTGAATCAACTGTTTATGTTGATTGGTTGTGGGCGTGAATCAACTGTTTATGTTGATTGTTTGTGGGCGTGTATATGAACTGTCTCTGTTGTCGTTTGTGGGTGTGTATATGAACTGTCTCTGTTGTCGTTTGTGGGCGTGTATATGAACTGTCTCTGTTGTTCGTTTGTGGGCGTGTATATGAACTGTCTCTGTTGTCGTTTGTGGGCGTGTATATGAACTGTCTCTGGTTTGTGGGCGTGTATATGAACTGTCTCTGTTGTCGTTTGTGGGCGTGTATATGAACTGTCTCTGGTTTATGGGCGTGTATATGAACTGTCTCTGTTGTCGTTTGTGGGCGTGTATATGAACTGTCTCTTGTTTGTGGGCGTGTATATGAACTGTCTCTGTTGTTGTTTGTGGGCGTGTATATGAACTGTCTCTTGTTTGTGGGCGTGTATATGAACTGTCTCTGGTTTGTGGGCGTGTATATGAACTGTCTCTGGTTTGTGGGCGTGTATATGAACTGTCTCTGGTTTGTGGGCGTGTATATGAACTGTCTCTGGTTTGTGGGCGTGTATATGAACTGTCTCTGTTGTTGTTTGTGGGCGTGTATATGAAC
Organism: Ameiurus melas; assembly: GCA_012411365.1. Taxonomy (NCBI): domain Eukaryota; kingdom Metazoa; phylum Chordata; class Actinopteri; order Siluriformes; family Ictaluridae; genus Ameiurus; species Ameiurus melas. The sequence continues at coordinate 2,111,451 of CM022770.1, read as the reverse complement.
TGTCTCTTGTTTGTGGGCGTGTATATGAACTGTCTCTGGTTTGTGGGCGTGTATATGAACTGTCTCTGTTGTCGTTTGTGGGCGTGTATATGAACTGTCTCTTGTTTGTGGGCGTGTATATGAACTGTCTCTGTTGTCGTTTGGGCGTGTATATGAACTGTCTCTTGTTTGTGGGCGTGTATATGAACTGTCTTGTTTGTGGGCGTGTATATGAACTGTCTCTTGTTTGTGGGCGTGTATATGAACTGTCTTGTTTGTGGGCGTGTATATGAACTGTCTCTTGTTTGTGGGCGTGTATATGAACTGTCTCTGTTGTTGTTTGTGGGCGTGTATATGAACTGTCTCTTGTTTGTGGGCGTGTATATGAACTGTCTCTGTTGTTGTTTGTGGGCGTGTATATGAATTGTCTCTGTTGTTGTTTGTGGGCGTGCACTGTCTGGTGAATTAGCACTGTCTGTCACTTCCTTCCAAGTTTTATTTTTCTTCGTAATATCTCTATCCACGTTTAAAGACGTATATAACAAATAAAGTAGTGAGCGGTGGAACCGAAGAAACGCCGGACCACCGGCACCATCGGATCGGTCCGAGGTCTCATCCGAGCCAGTTGTTTTGAATCATTGCTTCTTTCCATTGTCTTACCTAATTTGCATACAGGTGAGAAAACCTCGATTCAGCGTCTCACTGTCTGCTGTGGCCGAAGCCGTGGCTCCGTGTCACGCACGCATGCGTACAAAGCGAATCGGATCACACTCCTCGCACGTGTTCTCTGTGTACTGTATCCGTATGGGTTTAATCCTGGATCTCCGTATGTGGTATGTGGACTCTACATTTGCCCCCTAGGTGTGTGTGTGTGTGTGTGTGTGTGTGGGTGATGATGATGCCCTGTGATGGACCGGCTTCCCAGACAGTGTGTATTCCCAACTCATGCCATTGCCAAGTGAAAAGATCTAGTGATGGGAGATAGGTTTGCTTTGCAGCTTCAGAAGAGTACATCTGGTCAGTTTCATTTGTTTGAGGTTAAAGAGACCGCCGTAAAGTAAACATACGAGCGAGCCGCCCGTGCTACGCTGCGTGATGGAGGGGGGGGGGAAAGGGTGTCGAGGCTTAACGCATCGTATCGTATCGCCGAGCTCCGATCTGCAGCGTAGACCGGACGCTTCTGAGAGGCCGTGTCAGTGTTGCAGGTTGTGCGCAGGTTCACTCTGCTCACTCTGCCAGTAGAGCCTGGGGATTAGTGAGGGAATGGAGAGAAGAGGAAGGAAGTGAGTCGAGTGAGAGAGAGAGCGAGAGAGTGTTACTGGAGGGCAGAGAGCAGGAGAGAGGACGATGGGGGAAGGGTTGCTCAGATGAGCACTTTTTTTTTTTTTTTTTTTTTTTTTTTGTGTGTGTGTGTGTGTGCATGCTGCGCACAAACAAAACAACATGCAATGTGACGTACGGCTCTGATGTTTTAAAGAGCCGTAATGCGAGATCAGGGGAGTGCGTGTACATGTTTGGGGATGTGTGTGTGTGTGTGTGTGTAGGGTTGGGTTAATTATTTCGCTCACTGATAAGGGCACTCTTGGCTCGACATGCCAGTTGTGTGACTGCGCAGCCTCTGTATTAACTCTTAACTATTCCTGGAATTTCCTTCACTCCTTTCTTTCTCTCTCTCTCTCTTTTTAAATGAACAGCTCGGCTGTTGTTTTCCAGGCCGAGGTGGAGGTGGAGGTGGAGGGTGCGCGTACGTGTGTACGTGAGCGGCAGAGGGAAGGAGGAGGGGGGGCGGGTTTGTAGAGCGTGCGCTCGAGTCTGTAGGGGGTTGGAATGCTGCGCCGCGCTCCCGAGGCCAGGCCGAGGATTAGAGAGCCAACGATTTGCCCAAATTCCTCATGATATTGTGGAGCTTCGGGTGGAAAGCGTCTGGACCGTCGAGAGAGAGAGAGAGAGATGTTCTGTCCCTCCCGAGCTTCTTCATGATGGATTAGTTTGGTTTACATTCCACAATTTAATCTCCGCTTTTCCCCGAAATGTCCCCTGGAGCACCGTTTCACTAAATCCTTGTCTTATGCATTTGCGTTCTGTTGTTAAGCCACAGAATAGTATTGGTATTTATAATACGATGCTACATGCTAATTATTATGAGCTTCTTTCTTTCCTGTAGTAGTTGTATTTCGTTAATCGGTATCAGGATCAGAAAGGTTGTGCATTGAAACGCAGGATCGATATCGGGTTAGATTTCACGTTTTTTTCCCGCCCGAAAAAAACCCCCCCCCCCCCTTTTTCGTACGTATTTTCCAGCCCCACCAAAAAAAACCCCCCCCCCCCCCTGCCGTGGTTTTGTTTCTTTTTCCCGCCCGAGCGTGTCGGTGCTGAGATGAAAGATTTCGCAGGGAACAGGACCTTGTTGGTGGAAAAGGTCCAATGGTGCATCAAGAATGCTGTCGATAACGGTTTTATAATAGAAAGTGTGCAGAATTGAACTCTTAGCTGTAGGTCGCGTCATAAACCGTGAGTTATAGACAAAAGAATTTCATCCCCCATTGTCTCACCTGTGTGTGATCTGGTTGCTGTGGTAACGCTGTATTTCTGGGATGTGCTTAGATGGTCTATGTTGGAAGTAGGTGCTGTAAGTGCTCCTGTTAAATCCCTGGACTGGACTGGACTGGTTTCTGGAATGGACTTGACTGGTCTGGTCTGGTTTCTGGCCTAGGCTGGGGTTGTTTGGACTGGTGTCTGGACTGATTAGGTCTGGTCTGGTCTGGACTGGTTTCTGAACTAGATTGGACTGGTTTCTGGACTAGGCTGGTTTCTGCAATGGTTCCTGAACTGGTCTGGACGGGTTTCTGAACTGAGCTGGACTGGTTTCTGGACTGGATTAGTTTCTTAACTAGATTGGACTGGTCTGGTCTGATTTTTTTGCCCGGGCTGGTCTCGTATGGACTGGTTTCTGGTCTGGAATGTATTCTGGACTGGACTAGACCGGGACTCGAGTGAAATACAGCATCCCGTCACATGCCATCGGCAAATGACGCACGTTCCTTTCCCAAAATAAAAATAAAGTTTAGTTAGGTTTGTTTGTTTACGCGAATAACGTGACAGATTCCGACTCGTCTCTTCTAAACAAGTTTGATCTCATCAACTTCAAACCCGTCCACATTCATAGTTTTGTGAGAGAAGATGTTCTGTGCATGGACGACTACAGCGTGCAATCTGTTTAGCAAGCTGTGCTGCTAAGAATGAGGCTTTGTAGCGTTCCTCTGACGACAGACAGCATATTGTATACGGTAGGGACTAAGGAGAGAGAGAGAGAAAAAAAAACGCAGACCACGAGCCAGGCTTGGCATTAGAAATCAGCCGACATCAGCAACTCCAGCAGCGTCCATCACAGAGACATGCACTCCAGTGGAGATTTCTCACAGCAGCGAGAAAACAATTCTAATAAATATTTAACATCCGTAATAATGATCAGACTAGGATCACGACATCCAAGGAAATATTCTGGGGAAAGCTGCTACTAATGACAAACGAATTAAGCTCCGCCTCCTCTCAAGTTTCATCGCTTGCCATAAATCGCTCATTCCAGGTCGAAAAGTTCGAAGAAAGAGTGTCTTCGTGCGCAGGTTTAAAAGCAGATAAACAATAGCTAGCTAGCTGAACTCTCGATCGTGGTGTGGTTAGGGCGGGGGGAGTGTTTCCTCCAGAGCAACTCGGTAATCCATTTCATGCTCACTTTATTATATTCACACGATCGTAGAATATTAGTCCACCAGCGACCTCTCCATCTCAGCCACTCGGTTTAAGGACCCTCGCTTTGCATTTTGCGGTTTAATTGCCGCTAATGGCGCTTTTATCGGGAAGGTCAATTGGACGAGGGCAGCCGAGCACGCGCGCAGCCTCCGCTCTCCACGAGCTAATCGCCCGGGCGGCTCGGGCCGTCCACGAGCCCTTAAGAGTCTCTTCTACACAAGAGTTTCTGAAAATAGAAGAAAAGAAAAAAAAAAAAGAGCGCTCGGGTTCAGACGCGTGTCCTGAGCCTCAGGCCATTTCCGTTTGAATTATTAATGAGGAAAGGGAAACACGTGCACACGTTTTATCAACGCAAACATCTGCACACTATTAATCATTAGCCTTCATTTCAAAAAAATAAACGTAAAAAATGTTTTTGAGGACTGTCGTGGGGTTTGGAGAGAAAATGTTTCCGTTGTGTATATTAAAAGATGGATATTTTCACGTATTATCAACGCGAGCAGTTTGCGAGTACAGCGAAGTCTTGTTCCCACAGGCGCCGAAGAGTAAAGGGTCTGAAATTGGGCGATTCTGCTGGAGGAATTTTTTTTTTTTAGTGAACAGAGACGACAATCATTAGTAGTTCTTTCATGTTGTTGTTTTTTTTTTATTTCCTGCCTGTTTCTTGAGCGTTCAGTCTCACCAACGTCGCTCGATTCGGTCCTCCTTCAGAAAGGAAACCGTGCGTTTCTGGTGAACCCGAGTCGAGCGGCGGTGTGAGATGAGTCACGGTTCTGAAGAAGCGAAAGCCGAGATGACAGACAGCGCTTTCAGCTGGAGGGATAGAGAGACGGAGAGAGAAAGAGGGATGAGACTGAGTGCTGAGGAAATAGCAGGGGAAGCCGGCGGAGGAGGCAGCAGATGGAGAGAAAGCTTCTTGTTTGAAGTTTCTCTCTCTCTCTCTCTCTCTCTCTCTCTCGCTCTGCTCCTCCTTCGTCTCTCAGGACCAGCTGTCAGGAGCCATTACACTTACAGCGTATCACTTTACAGCAAAACAATGGAATAATCGAACTGTTGACACTAATGCTTTTTGGGTCTTGTTCACCAATCTGTTCCATGATTCGTGCGGCGTATGTGTAAGCATGTGTGTGCGTGTGCGCGCGCTCGTGTGTGCGTTTGAAGCGAAGGGTTAATCCTCCGTATTTGTCGACGTCTACACTTGACTAGCGGTCCGGCAACACCGCTGTTCATCGTCGTTAACCCTTATTGTAGTCGCTGATTTTAATGACGCACGGGTCATTCTGTTCTCAAGTGCACCCTTGTAAGGTCCCGAACCCTGACCTCTGACCCCCGACCCGCCCTTTTTTTTTTTTTTTTTATACGACTCTCCGATTTCCATCTCTGTATGCTCTCTTCTGTCGATCATTAACGAAACACCATGGAAACCGGCAGCTCCATCCTTAACAGCTGAAAGGACCACACACACACACACACACACACACGTCCTACTATCATAACTTTAACCTTATCTTAACTTTTGCTGTAACTCCATTTCTTTCTCACACATACACACACACACACACACACACTCTCACCCTCTCCTTATCAATTGTATTCAAGCTACTTTATTGGCTTGACAAACAGCAGCACATTTGTATTGGCTAAACACACACACACACACACACACACACCATTCTATTATCTCTCTCTCTCTCTCTCTCTCTCTCTCTATTTTGCTCACATTCTCACCTTATTATCTCTCTGTCCACCGTCTCACACTCACTCACACGCCCCCTCATCCCTCCATCTCGTCCACATCCACCTCTCTCTCTCTCTCTCTCTCTCTCTCTCTCTTTCCACTCACACTCTGTGTCCATTATTCTCTCATCCTTTAACCCCCCGGACTCTCACCCTGCCTGATGTCACACATGGACATGGCGTCAGGAGAAGGACTTTGTTACCAGGCAGATGGCACTCATCCGCTAGCTCTATGGAGATGGATGAGTGTGATCCCTCACTCCACTTTTGCATCCCTCCCTCCCCGCTTTTACCACGTGCAAAGTAAACGTGTAAATAAGAAAAACCAATAACACCTGTCCCCTGAGGGAGAGACGGTCGAGGCCTATTTCGTCTGCTAAATGAGTGCTCGCTCTGTAAATCCTGCTCGCGGAGTCATAACCAGAAATGATATCGAATGGTTTAATGACACAACAGGGGGCAGTTTATGTTCTCATTTTCCGCGACACGTTTCAATAGCCCCTGCATCTAAGCCGTCGTTTTTACATCGCTCTGTGATACGCTGCTTTGTCCTAACGAGATGATGTCCCAATCGTGTACAAAAGACATGTGAAAAGCGGTGCACAGCTGTTTCAGTGTGATGTGATGTAATACAATATTGTGCAAAGAGTTAAGAAAAAGTGTCAGCTTCAACAAGCAGGAGGCCACACCTCCTTTAATGTGACTGACAGGCAAAGAAACCACACTTACTTCCTTTAATTATTGTGGATAGACTGATCGAAACCGAGGCCACGCCTCCTTCGGTGAGACTGATGGACACCGAGGCCACACCTCCTTTAGTAAGACTGATGGACACCGAGGCCACGCCTCCTTTAGTAAGACTGATGATGGACACAGAGGCCACGCCTCCTTTAGTAAGACTGATGATGGACACAGAGGCCACGCCTCCTTTAGTAAGACTGATGGAAACCGAGGCCACACTTCCTTTAGTGAGGCTGATGGATACAGAGGCCATGCCTCCTTTAGTGAGACTGATGGACACAGAGGCCACACCTCCTTTATTACGACTGATGGACACAGAGGCCACGCCTCCTTTAGTAAGACTGATGGAAACCGAGGTCATGCTTCTTTGTGAGACTGATGGACACCGAGGCCACACCTCCTTTAGTGAGACTGATGGATACAGAGGCCACGCCTCCTTTAGTGAGACTGATTGACACCGAGGCCACACCTCCTGTAGTGAGACTGATGGATACAGAGGCCACACCTCCTTTAGTGAGACTGATGGACAACAAGGCCACGCCTCCTTTAGTGTACCTTACAGCCACAGAGGCCACACCTCCTTCATTAAGATTGACAGACTCCTAGGCCACACCCCTTTCACTGATTTCTCCCTCGGACAGATCTGCACACTAGCATGGCTGCTGAGAGCCTATTAGCCCTGGATGAACTGAATATATCATTTGGTTCATGTATTTCTTTTGTTGTTGTTGTTGTTTATTGTTTTGAGGCCAGCGCTCGCACACGCTGAAATTGAATCGTGTCGCCAGGTGAAGTGGGCTTTGCAGTGAGCTTCGCTCTCACCGTCTGCAGCTGGATCTCATCAGGACGTCGGCAGATGAGCGGCGGACGGAGGGATATGAGGGTCTTGATGAACAGCACTCGGAGACCTCTCCAACGCTCTGGCATTCTTCATTTCCTTCTCTCCATCTCTCTCTTTCTGCCTCGTCTGTCCTCGGTGCCTGATTTCCATTTCCCGACCTCAAGACAGCCACTTTTGCCACATTTCACCTTAAAACAAAAGTCTTCTCAGGCCGGAGGAAAACGTACGAGATCATCACTGACGTAACAAAGCCGGCCAGATAAATACGGGACTACGCTTCGCTCCTTTCTTCCGGCAGCAAGAGCAGTAAGAGTAGAGACGTCTAATTTGAGCTGGTGAACCACAGACTGTGGGCACGGCCCGAGCAGGAAATGGAGGCTGCCTGGCTTGTTTAGACTGTTTCTGGTGGTGCCGAGTGGCCCTGGGCCATGAGCTCGCTCTTCCTCACTCCATAGGGGTTTGCGATGGTCTGATAAGAGTGATTGATTCAGGAAGTGAGACAGAGTCGTGTTTTTCCCCCCAAGAAGGATGGAGGCTTTTTTACTCCTGCTGTTCTCCGGGAGACTTTACAAGCTGATAACATGAGACTTGTGTTTCGCGAGGCGGAGGTTCTCCAGGGGGGTGTATTGTGAAGATCTGTCCTGTATTCTCATGCAGATACGCTGCTTCATCTCCATTTCCTTTCCTTGTTTAAATAAAAGTCAGGGTGGTATTTTTTTTTTTTTTGAGTTTTGTAAAGGTAGTCCGATAAAGAAGCTGATAAGACGGTATAAACGACGTAGCCGTGTTAAACTCCTCCACATAGTTCAAGGGCGTCAAAGTCAGGTTTCGTTTTCGGCATCTAGGTCGTCTTATTTTCCTTTAACAAACGTCTCGACGGTTCGGAGGAAAAAAAAAAGAAAGGCGTCATTGTCCATGCAGGAAAGGAGTTTCTCGGTAACATGACGTCTTCTTAATTTCGAGAGAGAGGGGAAAAGGCTGGCGAAGGAACGACTGTTTAAAAAAAAAAAGAAGAAGAAGAAGATTTTTGGCACGTTTCTGTGGTATAAGAGGAATAAAGCTTCTACGGGGACGTGCTGTTAAGGCGGTAACAGAAACTCCGCTTCATCACACCCTTCTGTCGAGATTATTTTCCCATAACTGGACGACACAGTGTTTTATTCTCTACTTAAACGCAGCAAGCGGTCAACAGGAAAAAAATAGTATAATGTAGGCTTCAGGAAGAAGGGAGGGAGGGGGGGAGGGGGGGGAATTCTAGATGCATTAAGGTGCATAAAGAACCACATCCTGGCACTCTGTATTGGAAATAAATGAAATGAAATTTCTTGACCGTCATCAGTGGGGTTTTTTTATTTTATTTTTTAATTATTATTTACATCCTAACAGAAGGCTGCGGAGTTGTTCTGATTGCTAGGCAGACGTTCCTCCTTATTTAGAAACATGTTTACCCAGAGACGGATTTACTCGAGGTCGTGCACCAAACCTGCAATCCAGCTTTCAGGAGATCTCCTTTTCTTATGAAAATGCCCATTCATTCCTCCTTGTGCTCTTTTAACTGTTCGCCCAGCAGGTCATTAGTGTGTCTCCGAGCTGAAACCGATCATCCCCCGCTTTCACCCGGCACAGTCCTGCCCGGGAATTAAAGACACTTCGGGTTAAAAACCGGTCCAGTGTGAATGAATGTTCTGTTCCGCTGCAGCGTTAGACGCTTTATCCGAACCGACTGTTGACTTTTTTTCTTCTTCTTCTTCTTCTTTTTTTTTTTTTTTTTTAATTCTTTCAGACCGGCTTAATCTCACTCATATTCTCTTGTTTACGCCGCTCGGACACAAAGAGGATTACGCCGGCCTTGAAAATATGTCCCTCTGGCCTCGTTCAACACGGCGAGAGGATTAAACTCCACGAGAGGAGTGTTTAGAGAACCTCATACTCGCGTGTAAATGTTATTCTTCATCTGTTCTCCAAATAGCAACGTCTCGTACGTACCGAATACTCTGCTGATGGTCAGCGGGTTTCCGCTTTCGGGCCCGAGCTCACCGTGTTCCGGGAAACTTTCACACCGAGGAGTGTACCTACAGTAATTAGCATACGAGTGGCTTTAGAACTTCATCCCAGTTTCATTTCAAATGAATACTAGTACTCAAAAAAAAAAAAAAAAATGTCGTTCGGACCTGCCTGTCGACACAAATCTGGCCCTGGGAATCCCGTAAGGGTAACTCAAAAGAGTCAAAGCTCTTACGTCATCTTGACTAAAAGTCGTACAGCCAAAGATTCACTCCGAGACTTATCGGCTTTGGATATAATAATATACGCCAATATAACGTTACATCCACCTGCCTAATATTGTGTAGGTCCCCTTCCCCTTGTGCCTCCAAAACAGCTCTGACCCGTCGAGGCACCGACTCCACAAGACCTCCGAAGGTGTGCTGTGGAATCCGGCACCAAGACGTTAGCAGCAGGTCCTTTATGTCCTATAAGGGCCTCCGTGGATCGGATTTGTTTGTCCAGAGCGTCCTACAGACGCTCGATCGGATCGAGGTCCGGGGAATTCAGAGGCCGAGTCAACACCTTGAACTCTTTGTCTTGTTCCTCAAACCGTTCCTTGAACCGTTTTTGCTTGCCCATTTTTCCTGCTTCCAGCACATCGACTATACCCCACCTCTAAACGATTCCTATTTAGCGCAAAGAATTCGGTCGGCATAACGGTTTTTGGGGGTTTCTTCTACCAGAGAGGACGAAATGCCTCAAATCCTGTAGCTTTAAACATATCCGTAAGTATATTTTAATCTTTCACACAACCCACACCAATTTAGACGAGGACCGGTTATCCGTTCCGCTCGCCGTTCGTAGATTAAAAGAACCAGATCTAGCGTTCGAGCTCAAAACACTCCTCTTGTAGCCGAACCACTTTCTTCCTCAGAAAAATTGTTTGCGCTGGAGCTACTATGCAAACGTAGAAACGTAGCCGACGCTTACGGCTGCTAGTTTAGCGTTGTAGCACGCATGTCTAAATCCCCCCCGACACATGCGTTCAACATAATGAGCATTCCGGACCTGTAGCGTCATCGAATCGCTTCTAATGTACAACTCCGCCTTCAAACGTTAAGCCACGCCTTCTACCGGAGTCTACTACTGGGGTGGAGTGACAAGAGGAAGCGTCCTTTACTTGTTAGTTTCATAGATTCTCGCCGTGCATCACCTTCTGCCTCTGAATAAGAGGCAGCTCTAACAAGATGAAGCTCTTAGGAGGATTTGGAGTTTAAGATGCTGCTCTACCTGCTATAAGTCCCTTAAATCCTGACCTTTTGTTCTAATCAGATTTTACAGCCGGGGTTCGGGATTGAGCTCGAACTCGGGCCAGCGCCGGAGATTAAACTCTTGGATGTACCAAATAACCTCCTGAGATCTGAGTTGTGCCTTTTTTTTTCTTTTTTTTTTTTTTAAATAAACAGAACCTGATCATAGCATCAGAACCAAGCAATGTGTTCAAACAGAGAAACAGGTCGTTGAATAATCTCCGGAGGAGGTTACGTGTCCTGCAGGTCAAAAACGAGACGTTAGTATTGTCACGTTTACATACTTAAATGAGGTCAGTGAGGCTCATAGTAAATCAATGTTTCTGTAATCCAAATTTAACGTAAAAATCCCTGCAGATTTATCGTACTCATGTCCGTATGATTATTATTATTATTATTATTATTATTACCGCCGATCAGCCGTAAATGACAGCGGGTTTATGTTTAGCCACACCCACAGACCTCCATAAAAGGAAAAAAAAAAAAGATCACGGAGATGTCAACAAATATGGCGACTAAACGGTGAAAGTGTGGTAAATTTTCCAGTAACGCAGCTCAGCCATTGCAGTGTGTCGGCGTCAGCTACCACACACACACACACACTAACTCCTCCTCCTCCTCTTATATGGTACTATTACTTTTGTCCTAATCGAACAAATGCCCCTGCAAAGAATTTACGGATAAATTCTTTCGTATCCGGTGAGATAAACGAGAACGTACGAGAGGTGGTCGAGGCCTTGCCAGTGAGCGAGAAGGGACAAAAATAAAACGAAAGACGAAGTTCTTTAACTTCAGCTGCGCACTGAGCTACACGTCATTGCCGATTAATGTGTACAGAGTAAGCGGAAGGAACTCTGGTCGTCTGTCTCCCCCACAGAGAATATACTGTACACCACACACAATGACGCAATCAGAGAGCCGAGGGGTTTCCGTGCCGACGTTAAAGTGTACTCGGAAGAGCGTTCGCGCTGCCGTTTCAGTTTTAATCCACAGAGATGATGAGAAGAGAAACCGTGAGCATCTCGGCGTCTCTGCACGCGCTGCTGAGCGACCCTCTACTGTACTTCTGGTGTTTTTCCTGCAATCTGATCGTGTTCTCGGTTGTTTCTGATGCTTGCATTTTGCTACACAAAAAATCAATCAATCTATAGTCTGGTTGATAAATACTGGACTGGCAGATGTTAGATCATGAGAACACGAACGCTTCATCTCCACGGCAGACACGTTAATCGAATCATAGTGCGATCATCAGCGTCTGAAATGCTGGCCTTGCAGTAAAAACATCCAGCGCTGTCAGAAAAGCTGCTGTAATTCTAAGCCACGTTCAGCCTAATTGACTTTGACTGATTAGAGGCCCGAACTTCTGTAAAAATTAAATAAATAAATAAATAAATAAATAAAGCCGGCCGCTCGTTAAGAAGACGAGAGGTCTCCAGTGAGCCCGCGAGCGCACATTTCCGCTATTGATTCTGCTGACGCTTCCATTTTTACAGGAGGGTTTTGAAAAGCAGCCAAGCTCGGCACGTCATCGCGCCATTTAGAAACGTGAAGCTCGAGGCAGATTTAAAGCGGTGTTTGTTTTTTTTTATCACTACGTTACAATGCCGTATAAACGTGTGACTGGACCCGACGAGGCAAATGACGAATCGACTAAATCAAACGAATCGTCTGAAAGTCCCGTCACGTCGGGTTCGGGTCGGACGGTGTTTTCAATACGACCATCAGGAAGTATTAAGAGATTATTTTGAGGCTGGTCGTTAATAAATAATAACCCGGTGTGGTTAGCTGTTCTGTTTGCTTCTTTTGTTCATGTTCGTGAGAGGAATTCTGATTCTTTTGTTTAATATTAAAATCATGATTTTTTTATATATATATATATATTTATTTATTTTATTTTTTTTATTATTTTTTTTTAAGCCAGTTCAGTCGGTTCTTTTTTTTTTTTTTTTGGTCAAATTCGACAAGTATGAATAAATGATTCAAATGAATCAAATTTGAGTAGATTAGTAAACGAGTCGGGCAATCGTTAATACTGGTTGAATTTTGTCTTTTTTTTCTTTTTTTTTTCAAAAAAGTCAAAATAAATACAAAGCAGTCTGTTTACTCGCATTCTGCACCGTACGATTTCCTTCAAACGCATAAAGATAAGAGTGGAATAAGGAAGTCAAACGAATCAATTCGACTCAAATGAATCTACTTTGAGTAAATTAGTAAATGGTTCAGGAAGAAATAAACTGCTGTTAATTATTATTATTATTTTTTTTTTTTAAGTGGACTTCCTTCAAATGTATAAATAAACATTGAGCCTGGAATAAAGGAAGTCAAATGAATCAATGATTCCGAATAAGAATCGAACTCGGCTCACGTTTCAGCATTTAACGTACACACGACGGGACTCAATTAATACACCGTGTAATTTAATCAAACCTGAAATTAGCCGGGTATAGATGTATCTAACGTCCCTCACGTGGAAATATTAACTAGATATAATATATATATATATATATAATAGCGTGATTGATTCACGACAATTTAAACATCTGTAACAGTATTCCAACACGGTCTTATGTCTGCGGTCTCTCCACAGAGTGCAGCAGCAGCTCCGAGCCCTGTTCTGGGCAACCTGCCACCCGGAGATGGTATGCCAGGTGGACCAATGCCCCCCGGATTCTTCCAGGTAAGCCTTTGTCCTGCACCTTTAATAACCGGTGTCCATCAGCGTTCAGTCTCGGCGAGTCAAACGGCAGGCTATCGCTTATACCTCCCCTCCCTTCTCTTTACTCCTAAACGCACGCACACACACACACACACACACACACACACACACACACACACACGTGCCATCCGTTTTGAGCCGGCACACACAGAGGGCCCATTATGCCTCCGCCTCTGGTTATCCGCCAAGCCCCCGGCGTCCTCCGGGAGTCAGTTTGATTACGACCATTAGGCGCTAATGGCAGCCACCGTAGGAGCACTCTCGCTTCGCAAAGTAGGGTTACTATTACCGCGCTGCCCGTAAGAGCCGAGCAGAGTCGCACAGCAATCGTGCAAATGTGTTTGTGTCAACTGCCAAGCGGCTGCAGCATCATATAACGTCCTGTTTCCTGCTTCAGAGAGACGATTAGGTGTCGAACAAGGCAGAGGACTGCGAGCAAAGCCTCATCGAAATATTCCTGGATGTATTATAATCGACGTGTAATAGAAGGGATGGATTAGAGAAACCTTCTGTAAAGACGGAGATGGCATCATAGCCTGATAATAGAATCACACACACACACACACACACACACGCCGTATGTTCCACCCTAGCAAGGCCCATTACCCCAGTGTGGAGCCATGCATCAGCGGACACAGTGCGAAATGTGAAACAAGGCCAGTTAAAGATCCTAAATGCAATGAAACACCGCTACTGCCCTCTACTGCTCACGTCCTTCACTGCCCCACTTACTTATTTATTTATTTATTAATTATTATTGTTGTTTTAAGGTAATGGGGGGATTCAGGGTCAGTCTGCGTACACGTCATATATTCCTATGGCTCTTGGACTGGTGATCGGTAATTTCACATCTCATCACTGTAAGACCGTCTCACTGCTCCTCACTACTCAGACCTGCACCGCTGATCCGTCTCTTAAAGTTTTTGCTTCGCATCGCTGCTCGCATGGATTCTGCCTTAACTTCCTGCTTCATTTCTTCCTCTTCCTCTTCCGGCGCTGCAGGGTCCGGCTGGCTCACAGGCTTCTCCTCACTCACAGCCTCCACCTAACGCTAACATAATGGGAGCTCACGGACAGGTAAACACACACACACACACACACACACCCTGGATCTCACATCACATATTCCCTTTCCGTATCATTTCAGCATACAGGACCGCGCGTGTCCTCTGTCGACTATTTCAGCTTTTGCTTTTTATGTTCAACTTCCTCACTTTATCGATTATTCAGTCATGCTTTCTTTATTTATTTTATCGGAGTTTATTGGAATTGTTCCTCCCGTTTGTTGAGCTGCTACAAACCACTCAGCTGCATTTGAAAATATTTCATTACTTGCTGTACAAGATTATTATTATTATTATTATTATTATTCCTGTGACGAATAATTAAATTATCCCCCACTCCTTTTTTCCCTGCAGCCGTTTATGTCCCCGCGTTACACAGGAGGACCTCGGCCGCCCATCAGGATGAGTAACCAGGTCGGTCCGGGTCTGCCAGAGATTTTATTTTACTTTTTTTTAACTGATTCATCATCCGGTATAGATAATGGGAAAATATTGATGTTCTTGCTCATGTCCTTCTCTCTTCATCTCTCTGCCAGCCTCAGGGAGGACAGGCTTTACCTCCGAACGTAATAGACCCCACACGGCCTCCAGGTCAGAACGGTGCTTTCTACTAAGGGAAATGGGGAAAATTAGAATTAGTGCCGTTTGTACCGTTAGTAAGATGTTCGGTGTTAGCATAAGGCACGTGATAAATGTTGTAAATGTCAGTTTTTGTGCACCAGACAGAGCGGTACGGTTCCATACACACACACAGGCTGCTTTTCCCTTTTTTTTCTCTCTCTTTTCTCATTGTAAACTTTCGAGTGACAGCAAACATTTCCGTTTTTTTTTTTTTTCTTCTTCCCAACCAATCAAATCGTAGCTCAAAGGGGCAAGCGAGGAAATAACGACGCGGAGTCCTGCTAGGAAAACGATTCGTCTCGTTAGTGTGCGATTACAAAAAGATTAATTTCGAACAATCCGTATATAATAAGTAAGATAATCCATGGTTTATCCTTATACGCTTTGAACGCGCACACACAGCCAATCAGAATCGAGTATTCAGACAGACAGACCCTGGGATAAACGTGTAATACGAATAACATGTAACACGCATGCATTGTATGCTCTAAAATGAGGAGTACACACACTTAAGCTCCGTCTGGTGGTGTTTGTGTTCAGGCCATCCGACTCTGGGACCCATGCAGAGGATGAGCATGCCCCGAGGGATGGCACCGATGGGACCCGGACCACAGGTTTGTCCCTGAAGAAGAAGAAGAAGAATCTGTTTTGAATCAGTCGCGCCTTTTTTTTGTTGTTGTTGTTGTTCCTTTTTACTTAAATCCTGTACTTCCTGTAACACCGAGATCCAAACAGTCCCTGGATCTCATCACGAACATGAACGAGAGCCGTTTAAACACCAAGCATCCACACTGTACTGAAATAAAACCCGATCGGTCATTATGAATGGACTGTGATCTTCTCCGTTCTTATTTCTCTCTGAACTAACATTCTCTCTCTCTCTCTCTCTCTCCCTCCCTCGCTCTCCCCCCCCCTCCCCTCTCTCAGTCTGATCCATGGTTATCACTGCAGAACTACGGGGGTGGGATGAGACCTCCGAACGCCATGGGCCCCAACATGCCAGGAGTTAACTTGTAAGCTTTTCTATACACCAGGGCCGTGAAATACCTTCAAAAATCTCAGTGCTGACACTGGAGACTCCTTCCATTAATGTTAAATAAGTAAACATCATATCCTTACAGAAAACGTCACTCCATCAACGATAACACGTTTTTAAAAATCCGTTCATTACGAGTCCCTGTGAACGAGCCGTTACTATAGAAACCACGTGCTTTATAATAACGTAGACCCGTGATGTGCAGCTGCACTACTGTCAGAGCTGCTGAATGAATCAACACCTCCTCTTCCGACCAATCGCAGTCCAGACATCAACACTGGAATTCCCCATTTACATCTGTTGTTATTTTGTCACGCAGGGGTCCAGGAACCGGTAGGCCGTGGCCTAATCCTAATAACACCAACACGGTAAACGTGACCTTTCGAATAAAGTTTCCCAGATAAATATCGAAGATACACTTTCATGCCTGGTTCGTGAAAACATTTTAAGTATGTCGTTGTTGTTTTGTTTGTTTTTTTTGCAGATCCCATATGCTTCTTCATCTCCTGGCACATACGTGGTAAGATATTTCCGTCTCCGTTCCCGAAACTTGCCGACAGAATAAAAGACGTCTTGGCAAAGCAGCAAAGGGAACAAGACAGGAAGAGGAACATTTTAGTTCACTTCAGGGGAGGGAACAGTTCTGAGAAAGAATCAGATAAAAGATCAAAGGGACTTCAAAGGGAACGGGGAAAGAAGAGGGTCGTAAATGCGAAACTGGGCTCACACCCGAACCTCAGAGGCCAGAAGTCATACAGTCTGTGGGTTTTAAAGCCCGGATGCTCCGTGACGCCTTTTCAAACGAACGCTCGATTTCAGCATCGGACAAACTTCATAGCGAAACAATCTCGCCTAAAAATCTCTCTTGGTATGTTTGGTGTTCTTGGCGATGAATCGAGTCGTGTAAGTGCTGTACGTGAAGCGATAATAAACATCAGCCAATGAGAGTCCAAGAGGAAATCAAAGTGTAGCGTCACGTGCAGCAGATTCCTGAATGTCCGTCAGTTCTTCGTGTCGGCGCATAAGGGAAAAATGTAAACACGGTAATAATGATTCTCTGAGAGATTCTTTAGGGACAGGGGGAAAAAAATACCTCCAGTCGATCCTCGCTGCTCGCGTCTCCCTTCGCATTCGATTCGTCCTCCACTGTCGGGGTCGTTTCTTTTTCTTTTAGCATTTTGCTTCAAAATATACTGTGTACACTTTATATTCAGACAAACTCTTCATCTGTGATGTTCATGATGCGTTTTGTTTTGGGGCTCAGGGTCCACCGGGCGGTGCAGGAGGAGGCTGTCCTCCAGGAACTCCCATCATGCCAAGTCCAGCAGGTAAATCTCTGCGTACAACCTTAGAGTGGACACTGTGAATATCTCGGACGTAACATTGCAGCCGACTGTACACTGCATTCGACTTTCCTCGGAAGCAGGAAGCCTGGAATGAATGTATAGGCGGCAAATTCGAGCAAGCACCTCTTTCTTTACTTCTTTATTTACTCACTTATTGATGTCCACACTTACCTATTTACTGACGAAACGTGCAAATCATATGCAATTTAAGCAAAGAATATGAATGTGTCCTAGCAACGGGGGTGAATACTTCTGCGATCACAATTTTTGCATTATTTATTCATACACTTCAGCGATAAACAATCGCATTTAAGAGCTGTTTGTGTTCTCGAGCCAGTAAATTCCACTTTTTCCAAGCGTGACGTGGTTCCATTAGCCAAGAACTCCGAATTTTAACGCGCGCACACACGTTTCATGACGATCTGTTCACTTTTCATCCCCCCCTGTTCGTCAGATTCGACTAATTCCGGTGAGAATCTGTACACAATGATAAACTCAGTGCCACCAGGAGGGAACCGGTCCAGCGTGAGTCACGATTTTAAACTCTAATCCTACCAAAACGTCATAATAATAATAATAATGAAAGATTCCCCTTCGCAGGACTGTTTCTCCTTCATTTACTGTCCCCATCTTTAGTTCCCGTTAGGTCCAGACGGCCCCATGGGAGGGATGGAGCCTCACCACATGAACGGCTCGTTAGGTAAAATCATTCCTTCAGTCATTAACCCTTTACTGCATGGTGTTGCCATATGGCAACAATTCGTTTATCTCCACGTTTTGGATAGGCAACGATACAAAACTACTCTTTTCCCATGTAACTGGGGCAAAAATTGGGGCTTTAACTTTGACATGACCTTTAAAAAAAAAAATAATAATAATAATAATTTAAATGTCATGTCACATGACTAGGAAGTGCTGTTTGCATTTCCTTTTCTGCAATCACATGGCATGGTGATGTCATAATCGGAGGGTTCTTAAAATGTTGTTACTTTTTCAAGATTTAGGCAAAACTACTTAAAGGGAAAAAAAAACTTAAGCACTATCGGAGATAAGGTAACATTTATTTATATATTTATCTTGTCATGTAAACACGTTTATATCTTCTGAGCATTCTGTTAAATGGTGAAATGTAAATGTTGCCATATGGCAACAAGATGCGATGACGGACTGAAACAGGCGCACATACAGTAGCAGATGTTGAGTGTCTTTATATTTTTGTACATTCAGAGTAAGAAAAACTGACTTCTTGTGTTTCAGGAGAAAGTGCTTTCAGTCTCTGATACGAAATCGATTGCATTATGATTATTTATTTATTTATGTATGTATGTATTTAATCTACAGGCTCCGGTGATATAGACGGGCTTCCTAAGGTAAACACACACCTGCGCCGTGCTCTTCTAGGAAAATAATCAACGACGGGGTGGTGTGACCGATCCGGGTCACCGTCGTCGCCCGGGACGTTGATTATCTTCCTATAACGGCTCGTCGTGAAGCGTTTTATTCCTCTTATACCTCAGTAATTTGACAGGATGCCGTCATTCTTAGTGAACCGATTCAATAACACTACTACTTAAAGGCGCTTTATAAAATAAAGTTTATTATTATTATTATTATTATTATTACTACGGTGTACCTGCTGAGACCGAGCACGAGTTTCCCCCCCCCCCTCACCTGTAGAATTCTCCGAATAACCTGAGCAGTCTGAGTAACCCACCCGGCACGCCGAGGGACGACGGCGATTTAGGAGGGAACTTCCTGCACACTTTCCAAAACGAGAACGTGAGTACTCAGACCCGAGTCCAATCTGGCGGACTCCCCGAGAGACAGACAGAGAGAGAGAGAGAGAGAGACAGAGAGAGAGATACACAGACAGAAAGCGAAAAACAGATAAAGGGAGAGAGAGAAAAACCACGGAAAGAAAGACAGACAGACGGGAAAGAGAGTGTGACGGAGAGAAAAACAGACAGAGAGAGACAAGATGGAGAGACAGACAGAAAATTAGGGTGTGACAGAAAGAGAGACAGACAGACAGACAGAAAAAGAAAGACAAGTGAGAGACAGACAGAAAAAGTGAAAGAGAGAGAGATGTGAGTTATAAATACAGGAATTATCTGATTGCTTTGTTTGTTTTTGTCTTCAGTATTCCCCAACCATGACCATGAGCGTCTGATCTGTGTCCGCGTGTCTGATCTTCAGCGTGTCTGAGCGTCAGCGCCCGCGGCGGCTCGGCGACACACCGAGAAAATCTGCACACAACCAGAGAGTGACTTCAGTCTCCCAGCAGTGAGACGTCCATCAGTCCAGCGTGACGCGTCCCAACACCGTCTCCACCACGTCACCACCCGCTCCTCTCCTCCACCCGCTCCTCTCCTCCACCCGCTCCTCTCCTCCTCTCGGCTCGGCGCTCCTCTCCTCCTCCTCCACACTCATGCCTTGAGTTTTTTTATTTTATCTTTACTATTATTTATCATCCTTTATCGGAAAATCCGAAGACGTGTTCGTCACGGTGCTGGATCTCTCTGGACGCCATTTTAGGACAGTGGACCAAAACAAAGCAAAAAAAAAAAAAAAAAAACCTCCCGAGAAACTGAAACGAAAGAACCGTATGCGTAACGTTCCCGCAGCGCGGTTTCAGCACGCCGCGTAGACGTCAAATAACCCGGATCCTTTCCACACAGGACGCTCGGAGAACTTTCGGGAAACGCGCTCCCTGTAATCCTTCTTCAAACTTCACGTCTTTCTGCGTTTTAGATTTTTATAGCAATTTACTCTCGACTTTTACTCTCGATTTTTATAGACCTTTCCTATTCTGCATGCGATCGGATCGGATCGGCTCGGCTATTTATTTCGCAGACAGCGTCTCGACACGGAGGTCAGGGATCGACGTTTTTACAATTTTGACGTTTATTCCTGACGGGTTCTCTATCGTGCACGGCGGACTAGGATCGCCCTCCGTTAGGTCTCGTCTCAGACCCGTCGGATTATCGTTTTCTCTCCGTGTCCAGGATATAATCTGACACGACTCGCCGCGAGTTCCTAACTCGGGCACAAAGCAGCTGTGCTTTTTTTTTTTTTTTTAAATTAATTAATTTTATTATTCAGACTGTTAACTTTCCCCCCACTTTAACCCTTTCCTGGAAAAACCCCCAACAGTCTGAACATCACGGCAAGCCGCCTTATATCTTTATTTTTACTCGGGAGAAGAAGAAAAAAAATCGTACGGATTCTCCGTCCACGTCCGAACGAAACGCGCACACGACGAGCGTCGTTTAATATCCGTAACGGGAAGCTCATCGGCGTGGCGATATTTACACAATGCATCCGTTTTCTGTGGGTTTTTTTTTTTTTTTTACGTAAGGAATAAAACACTCCGGTCGTGCTGTTCGAGGAAAGTAATCAACAATACGGAGTCGGGAGTCGCGACCTGACGCGGAGCGGAGCGTTCTGTTCCTCTTACACCGCGGCGATTACGATCATTTATTTATTCAAGCGCGACACGAGAGTTTTTATCCATTTGTAGTCGTATTTAATGATGCGGGACGTCCGAGAAACCGGGTCTCAGTCGGGTCGTATCGTATCGGAGGCACCTCACCAGAATGCGGTTTTTAAAATAAATAAATAAATACAAGCAAAACCAAAATCAAATAAAAAAAATAATAAAACACGCGCAGAGAAACCGTAAAAAAAAAAAAAAAAAAAGCGTAAACTCCACTGACCTGAAAACATTACAGCTTTACCTCCGACACTGGAGACTCCTTCCAGAAATCGTTCGATAAACTCGTGCTCCTTACAGAAAACGTCACAAATGCCATCAATGATCATCACACGTTTATTCTTAAAAGTCGTTGCTATAGAAACGGTAACGTTTGAGAGAGCGCATTAACATAAACCTGCGTTACTGTCAGAGCTGGGGGTTCAAAGGGTCTTTTTTTCCCCCTCATTACTCTCTTCTCAGGAGACCGAAGGTTTGTTCACGCCCCGCCGCCCCCTACCGCCCCCTACTGCCGAACTGATCTCACCGCTTGTCCCTGCTCACGTTGTTTAAAAAGAACGCCAGGCGACGGCGCGTTTAAATCAGAGCTATTTTGATAACTTTGTTAAAAAGTCTTTTCCGAAACCCTTCTGTTTTACTGCGGAACGTCCCGGATATCCACTCTGGACACACCCCCTTTCACGTTTTGCTGTATAATATTTTTCTGCTCGAATGTTTATTGTTTACATTGTTCCTCAGAAAGCAAAGCTCTACAGAAAGGATGACCGATTTAAATTATTTTACTGTCCATGAAACTGATAACGAATGCAAAACTTCTTTCTGCCTCTTCTCAAAATAAAAGGTGTATAAACAGATTCGGGTGTTTCTCTCAGCGTCCTGCCGCTGGTGGAATGAGGTGGAGTCACTGATACCAACCTGGAGAGGATTATTAAATACACGCTGCCCTCCAATAATATCGGCACCCTCGGTAAATATGAGCAAAAGAAGGCTACTGGCACCCTCAGAATGGACCTCGAAATGTGACGGATCTGGAGAGGTTCTGTACGGAGGAACGGTCTCAGATCCCTCTCCATGTATTGTCCAACCTCGTCAGGCGTTATAGGAGAAAACTCAGAGCTGTCATCTTGCAAAGGGAGCTAGCACAAAGTATTCACTAAGAGGGTGCCAATAATTGTCGCACACATATTTAACAAAGATTTCAATTTATTTTTTCATGAAAAGATTAAACAATAGAGACACTTTCACAGCGTGCTTTGCTCATATTTACCAAGGGTGCCAAAATTACTGGAGGGCGCCATAACCACGTTTTTTTATTATTATTATTATTATTTCTGATTTTAAAGATTTTGTAATTAATAAAGTGACTTTTTATCTGATTATAGTCGTATGAAACGTTGCTCGATTGGTGGTACGGTGACACGATATCGTGACCTTTGACCCCGACCTTCATCTCATCATCAAACGGAAACCAGTCTGCACTTGATTTTGGTTTATTACATTTTTTTATTTCTTTTTTTTTTCCCGCATTTTACATGACGATGAAATCTGAAACTTACAGGGAGGAACAGAAAAGAAGCAGTGGTCGGTTTCAGTCTGCGGCTCCGTGCAGGTAAAGCGCCAGGAACTTCTTGAAGGTTTCGGGCTGATATCCGGCCAAACCGGCAGGAACCTGAGGAGCGAGGGGGGGAAACAAGGTGCAGGTTTGACTCGTGAAACAGTGTTCGTTGGTAAATGAGAACCTTTTAGCTGTATTCATGAATTAAAGAGCGCCATAAAATACCACGAACCGTCGTATTCGGAAGTCGGGGGGGAAAAAACCCAACCGGACACGGAAGGATGGGAATTCCAGACTGGGAACTCCACCCAGTCCGAGATCTCTGACGAACGCCGCTGACGCCACCCAGTCGACTGGATTTTCTCGACTATATGTAGCGTTTATGTTGTGAAAACCCCATAACGCGAGGGGATTATGGGAGAAATCTTCTAAATGCTTCACGTACCTTCACCACCTTCTTCTTGATGAAAGGCCGGACCTTGGCGAAGTCGTAGAGCGGCTGATCGGCGTCGACCCACGCCAGGTTCTTCACGCCGCTGTCCGACTCCAGGTCCACGGTGTTCAGCTGGAAAACCACGAACTGGAAGAGACGGCCGCTGGTACCGACGCTCTGCACAACGATGGGCTTCTCCAGAACCCCGGACTCGTTCTGCAGGAAACACCGGAATTTCAACAGCAATAATAAGAATAATAATAACACTGCACGAAAGCTGGCGAGACGAATTCTATCTAATGGCTGATTATATTATTAAACATCACATGCATATGGATATGAGGCCTATAAGCACACGTGTGCTTTATTTTTGCTCGAATCCCTGTGTGAGGGTGCACATATTTATACACAGCTGGCGAGAAAGTGGGAAGTTCTCACCCCGTATAGCGCGCGGGCGCGGGCGAGGGCGTTCCCGAACGCGAACATGATGAGTTTAGCTCGCAGCTGCTCGGGTTTGAGTTTAGGCGCATCTCCGGCCTCCGTTATGAAGAGTGTGTGAGCGTGAGGGTACGGGTAACCCTCTCGGAAACCTACACACACACACACACACACACAGAGTTTAAGACATAACTGCGTCAGGTCATTTAACGTGAACAAAAACTACCGATTTATTCCTGTAATATAACACAGACAGGCAGAGAGACGGAATAACAGACAGACTGGTAGACAGACAGAATGATAGAGTGGCAGACAACAATTTGCAGACAGACAGGTAGGTAGACAGACGGACCAGTAGACAGAGAAAATGACAGAGAGAGAGAGAATACAGGACACACAGGCAGGCAGACAGTATGTGATTAAAGGGGCGGTTCAGGGTTACGGGTAACCCTCACCGGTGTGGTTTCGGAGCTGGTAGACGTGGGCACACTGCAGATCGATGGTGGGGGAGATGGGGTAGAAGGTCTCTAGGAGGTTATCAGACGTGGAGCGGATCTCCTCGTCTCCGGCCACGGCAGGAAGTGGAGTCGTGCTGCTTAACAGGAAGCCGTTCTGCCCTCGCACCTGGAACTGATCCTCACCTGAAACGCCACAGAGGAGTTACTTCACCTCTGATTTTAGGCTAGCGTGTGTAAGAGAACGGTGGCCTGTGGGGGGCGTTGTAGAAGATACACTGCTTCAACAAAGACGTGACTGACGACTGTGTGTGTGTGTGTGTGTGTGTGTTTCTCCTGAGATGATATGGTGTGCATCGTAATA
This sequence comes from Ameiurus melas, assembly GCA_012411365.1. Taxonomy (NCBI): domain Eukaryota; kingdom Metazoa; phylum Chordata; class Actinopteri; order Siluriformes; family Ictaluridae; genus Ameiurus; species Ameiurus melas. Next base: position 2,087,586 of record CM022770.1, on the reverse strand, counting down.
ATTGTCTAATTAACGATCTGATGACATGATTTGATATGACGATACAACGCGATTCGATATGACGCGATTCGATACAACATGATTCTATTCGATATGCCACTATTTGATACATGATTCGATATGATGCGATTCGATACAACACGATACGATTCGTTGCGACACGATTCGATACGAGAAGATTCAGTGTGATATGATTCAATTTGATACATGATTCGATATGACGCGATTCAATGCGACTCGATACATCACGACACGATTCGATTCGATACGAGAAGATTCAGTGTGATATGATTCAATTCGATACGACACGATTCGAAACGAGAAGATTCAGTGTGATGATTCAATTTGATATATGATTCGATACGACACGATTCGAAACAAGATTCAGTGTGATGATTCAATTTGATATATGATTCGATTATATAGCTAACAATACAAACTGACATGATTTACTATCATACGATTCCCTAGATTATACGAATCCATACGACGTGACTCGATGCACGATGTACGATACACTTCTGAGCGTTTACAATGCAACATCACTCAGTGATTAAATGTGCAACACGACACGCTTCAGTATTACGGATCAATATGATGCGATTCCGTGCAATACGAGATGATTCGATAGAACATGACCCAAGATGATATCATCCAGTGTGTACAATTCATGCACGGCTCCGCGAATTGCTCCGCGACGATGGCGAGAACACGTCATGCTCAGTAACGACGCCACTAACGAACCATTTCCGGTCACGCCCCCGGGCGTGTACTCACCTCTGGTCCAGCTGGCCGACAGGCTGTATCTCTCCGCCAGCATCCTGTGTCTGAGCGCCGGATGAGACACCTGCAGTCCTCGGCACAGGTGGAGCAGGTTGTGTAACAGAGACGGACTGCGGGCGAGCCAGAAAAAAAAGAGGATTAGCAAACGAATAAAGGCGGCAGGAAGCACTAGCACAGGTGTCATCATTTGCCACCACAGAGGTCAAAGTTCACCTGCATAAAGTCGAAGAGATAAAAACGCAAACGCATCTTTTACATCCCACGTCCTTTCCCCTTCGGTTAATTTTATTTGCGCTTCCCTCTGACCCTCGCTGGACAATCAGAAGCATCTTTTTTTCCCCCCTCCCTTTTTTTTCCCCCGTATCGCCGTAGCAACCATAAATGCCATGCGTGAGGCGTACGTGTTGGCATTTCTGCACTAGGCACGCGCTGATATTAGAATAACCGTTTAAGTGTTTACGACTTTACTAAATATCATCACAATATCGTACGTGTTAGAATTCGATCGGTTTACGTTGCCTGGTGAACGGAATTATGGGATGGACGCGGATATGGAATTGACGAGATCGATAAACTAATACTCCAATATATTATGTAATGTACACGATCCAAAATAAAACTTTCTACATCAGTTGTCACATCATTA
>CM022770.1:2001157-2081157 GCA_012411365.1 Ameiurus melas | reverse complement strand
GCGATTCATCTTAAATATGGAGCTGCGAGTATTTTTTGTCGGTGTTTCTAGATAACAGCGGGCCACACGGAGTCAGAAAGCACATCGACAGCTCTGTCTGAGACACCGTACACATGCTAAACCGGTGGCGAAACACGATCCTTGCGGCGTGGAGTTCACGAGAGAGCAGCGTTTCGCGCGACACATTAACATTTCATGCCGACGCTCCAGACAGAGCCATGAGCCGCCGGCTGTGTGTATTCGATATCGCTCATTAAAATTTAGCGGAGAAGCCGAACCCCTGAAACCATCCCATTTCACATCAAGGCTTCACACACTCCGCTGTCTGCATCTCGTTTTTTTTTCTCTCTCTCTCTCTTTCAGTTTTTTTTTTGTCTGTGAAGTGTGACAAAAGCATCAGGATTGATAGATACAGCATGGGTGTGAGGATCGCTCTTTATCTTCATCTGCTGTGTTTACTCAGCAAAGCTGCTTCCAAGAAAGGTAGGATTTACCGTATTTACTGGACTATACGTTGGAACTCTCAAACTATTTAAAGTCAGGGATCCCTTTAGTTCTAAAATAAAATAAAATAGAATAAAAATCCCCCAAATACTCCACAAATTATTACCAAAAAAATAGGCACGTGACTTCAATGTGTAGAATAAAAGCATTTGGTCTATTTATTTCTGAATATATTTCTTAACATATAAGTGTGGCCTGTGACTGGATTTGTGTTTTATTTAACGGGATTTGATCCAACAGTGTGAACAGTGAGGGTTTAAAACCGAGCACGAGTTAGTTATGTGTCGTCCACATGGAGTCGACTCTTTCGATCGGCTCTTTTACGTGAGTCGACTCGCATTACTGAAGAGCCTTTCTTTCTTTCTTTCTTTGTAGTTTTTTTTTCTTTTCAATAAAGATAAGACATAAACCCTGTGTCTGTATCAGTGGTCAGCATTCATGAGGTTGTAACGCCGTTACTCACGCACAGTGCAACCGTAATCGAAAAGAATCATATCAATAGGTGAATCGTATGAATCTCATCCGAGTGATTCACCATGATAGTCTTCGCGAGGTGAGAGTTATCAGGGTAAACAGACTGAAATAGACAGAGTAACGGCATCACTTACATCTACATCGAACTGAAGGATATGATCATCATAAAGAAAAAGAAAAAGAAAGAAGAGAAAATACATCTTAAATAAAAGAGCCGACTCATAGAGACTATTCGACACCTCACTAGAAAGTGATTCGGCTTTAAGGTGGAGCTGAACACTGTCACATCTGCTGGTTTCCAAGTTAAGGATGTACAGAAATATTGATGTTCATATCAGATATTATGCTAATTATGCCATTAACTAATGCTGAACAATTATTTACTCGTATAATGCAATCCAGTGAACATTTCAAGTTTCCGAAAGAACGTACAGCTTTGGACAGAGACAAACATGGATGTAATTTTCATTATATCACAATTCTAGTCTGAGATCCAGAAATCTGAGGCTAAATCTCCGAATCTTCCAGAAGGGACCTGTTCGTTTTCATATTACCGTAAATTCTGGAGTAGCAGGTCTACTGTAATGACACTAATTGAGTAATGAGCCCAAAGCAACAACAAAACAAAACAAAAAAATCCAAAACATATTCCACTTCGATTTATTATCCGTTGATGATTTCTACGTAGGTGTAAAATGCGGAGGAATCCTCGCGCCGTCCTCCAGCGGAAACATCTCCAGCCCTAATTTCCCAGGTTTTTACCCGTACAACGTCGATTGTTCCTGGCTGATCGTGGTGCCCGAGGGTTCGTCCGTGCTGCTCACGTTCCAGCACTTCGAGCTGGAGTACCACGCCGACTGCGCCTACGACTACGTCAAAATCTACAACGGCGTCTCGGAGGACGAGGGCAACCTTCTGGGGAAGTTCTGCGGAGACGCCTCGCCTCCTCAGTTCAGCTCGTCCTGGAACGTCATGTCCGTCATCTTCCATTCCGACCGCCACGTGGCTTACACGGGCTTCCTGGTGGGATACAGGAAAGGTAAAGAAACCCGCAACACACGTCGGTCATGTAACTCTGATTTGATCTATCTGTAACATTGCACACATGATGATGCTGGAGTCTCCGTGTCGGGCAGATACGTGCGGCGGCGTGTTGACGGGACTCTCGGGTGTGATCTCCAGCCCGGGGTACCCGCTCGAGTACAGTAATAACGCAGAGTGCTCGTGGACGGTCCACGTGTCCAACCGCAGCGTCGTCACTCTGGTCTTCCTCGACTTCCAGCTGGAGAATAACGAAGGCTGTAACTTTGACTACGTCGCGCTGTTCGACGGCCCGACGGTCCGACACCCTCACATCGGGAATTACTGCGGAAACAAACGACCGCCCAACACCGTCTCCACGTCCAATCAGCTTCTGATCGTGTTTAAGTCAGACTTTAATATCGGAGGAAGAGGATTTAAGGCTCATTATTACTCAGGTAAGAACTCGCTCATTTGCGAGTGTATAATTCGGTAAGAGACGCCTCCGTTCGGATTATTATTTATTTACCGGGCGTCATTCAAAGTTTCCTGAATTTTCAATAAATGAACTCAAGTAAAAAATATATTCATATTTCATCAGGCGAGTGCCAGCAGGTGCTGAAAGCCATCAGCGGGAACTTCACCAGCCCCAGTTACCCCAACATCTACCCCAACGACATGAACTGCCACTGGAGCGTGGCTCTGCCCCCGGGCTACAGGATCAAACTGTTCTTCCCGGTCATGGAGCTGGAGGATCAGAACAGTCTGACCGACTCCTGCGATTTCGACTGGGTAGCGGTACGATGGCGACAGTGAGACGGACGCCTTGCTGGGACGCTGGTGTGGGGCCGAACGGCCTCCGCCTCTGACGTCGAAGGCAAACAAACTGCTGGTGGTCCTCGGAACGGACCGGAACGTCGCGTTCAGGGGTTTCTCTGCTTCCTATACGGGAGGTGAGAGTCCACTAGGGGGCATGATGATGTATTTCCTTAGAAAAGATCTACACGTGACACTAGATATACCGCAGATTTAAACTCCTCTGTGGAGATTTAAACAATTCTCCATTTAAAAAAAAAAAAAAACCAGTACACAAGTAGTAACAGTACCCTCCTACATCAAATGCAAATCATTAATCACGATGAAATCTTCGTTCGTTTTCTAAATCGGTCGCACACATACAGATTATAATTTGATATGAACATTTAAGAGCTGGTAGAGCTTCTTGGTTTAGCTCCTCCCCATTCAGTTAACCGACTCCTCCCCCTGTTTAAACATTCCATAATCGTGAGATTGGGGCTGACACTTCCAGATTATGACCTCATCACTGAATTTACATATCGTTACCCCGGCGCTAAACATTCCTCGGTGCGCGTTGTGTTTTCTTTTGGTGTCTCAGTGGTGCCAGTGAACGTGAGCTGCACCAGAACCGAGTTTCAGATCCAGATCTCCCAGCAGGCTTTGCCCCAGCTGGACCGCGAGAGCGTGTATCTCGGAAACCCGTCCTGTTCGGCCCAGATGACGGCGACGAGCTACAAGATTCTGGCTCGCTTCGTCAGCTGTGGAACTGCTGGACAGGTACGTGTATACTAAATGCACCAAAGCCCTTATATTTTACTCTGTGTAACAGCGCTGTTGAATTCTGGATTCTGATTGGTCAGAGAAGAAATTGGTGATTCCTTTTCCTCCAACAGAAAAATCACAGGTTTATATTGACGCGCTCGCTCTAGAACGTTACCGTGGTATCTAAGCGGTTTAAATGTTTGTTTAGGATGTATGGAAGGAGTCGCCAGTGTCGGCACTTTGTCACGCTTTGGTGCCGTAATTAGAAAATAATTCAGTAACCACCCCGTCGTCGATTATTTTCCTGTAACTGCACGACCCCGAGCGTTATTTCTTTATTTATTATTCCGTACTTCTCTCTCTCTCTCGGAACCTTTTACAGAAGCGCCGCAACATCACCATGCTGGTGAACACGCTCTACATCGACTTCTCGGACGGAAAACAGCAGAGCGTTCATGAGTACGAGGTGCAGTGTGACGCGCAGAGGAAGGTGGCGTCGGTCGGCATCATCTCGGCGGAGGATCGGATCCGGATGAACGAACTCGCCCGGCTCGCCGAGGAGTCCAAGAACCTGGAGAGCGCCCACAGAGCCGAGCCCGAAGCTCACGAGACCAGCGACATCGTCTTCATCAGCGTCTGCGTGCTGGCCGTCATCCTCATGCTCATCGCCATCGTGTGGCTCGTGCTCCTCTAGAGCGGACTGCAAACCACAGCACTGTTCAGATCGGTCCGAAAGGTGTCGATTCATTTTTCCATCACAGCAGCTTTGTATTAACGCGCTCGTTCCGATACGTCGTCGTTTCTATAGTAACCGCTCGTTCGCGGGGACTCGTACGGCGGACGCTCCGCATACGCGGCGGGTAAAACGTGTAATCGTCGATGCGGCGGAGTTTTCTGGAAGGAGTCTCCAGTGTCAGCGCTTTGTAACGGTCGGAGGTGAAGCCGTCTCGCTAACACGACGGAACGAGCTGTCGTCGCGTCATTAACTTCAGGAGAGAGGAAAACAAACAAGCATCGCACAATAAATGCACTTTTATTCATTAGAAGGGGTCAGATTGTGAAATATCGAACATTGAGATTTTACGTTATGAAAAGCATTAAACGCCGTGGAGCACGATAAAAGAGAAACTGATTATGATAAAACAGACCGAAAGGAGAATTCGAGTAGATTCTGTTTTTTAAAATAAAACCTGCTTAATGTGATAAAAATACTGAAGACCTTTACAACTAAAAATTCCATTAAAAAAAAATTCTATTAAAGTCCAGATTTATGAAGCACCACTCAACGTGTTGACGTGAATCTGTGTGCGTGCGTGCGTGCGTTTCATCTCAGCGTCACGGTTTCTTCTTGTGGCTGCTGACGAACACGTTCACGGCGACTCTGCCGTCCTTCACCTGCGCTCTGACGTCGGGTTTGTGTTTCAGGGTGAACACCAGCGCCCTCACGCTCCTCCTGTACGCTCTGCCGATCAGCCGCGAGCACTGATGAAACACTTCCCTCTCCACGTTGTCCACCAGCGCAGCGTCGACCTGAGAGAACGACACCATGATGACGACCACCGCCGTGACAACGCGGTCAAATCATCGAGCTGATTGAGAAGTGCAGGGAACGCGGAGTCACCTCTAAGCCCATGCCGTCGGCGAGGAGTTTTCTGGCGTTGCTCCGCAGTTCCTCGGTCTGTTTATCACAGCGGACCTCGATAGACGGCTTGTTGGCGTTCTCCTCGATGAACGTCCTCCAGCGAGTGTAAACCTGTCGAGCCAACGACTTCACCTCGGCGTCCGGGTGCTTCTTACGCAGCGTGTTCACTGTGTGACCTGAGCGGGGGAAAAAAATATATATAATACATATATACGCTGCGTACTATTAACAGTCGGGAAAATAAAAGACGATGATGTATATACACGGCCGGGTCAGATTGTGATGTTAAATCGTTGTACTTTTAGCATTAGCATTTTTGACAGATTTTAAAAATCTCTCATTTTCTGTGTTAAATAATTATTAACTTATTATTTTTTAAATAGATTTTTTTTGTAATAATGTGTATAGGAGAATCCTGATATGATACTGTTCTCATGTTGCTCGTTCCCACTACAGCGAGTGAGTCAAATCTTTTGACTCAGCTCACATAAGAGTCGACTCTTTTGACTTCCAAACGACTCACTTTGTTGACTCAGTTTGTTCTAAACGGGGCCGGTTTTTTCGGCTTACGTCGGCGTAGAATAGAAGTAAAAGAATTGGCTCACGTATACGAGTCGACTCTCAGCGGTCAGCTCAAAGTGTACATATACGGTATCTCACAAAAGTGAGTACACCCCTCACATGTGTGTAAATATTTGATGATATCGTTTCATGTGACAACACTGAAGAAATGACACGTTGCTACAATGTAAAGTAGTGAGTGTACAGCTTGTGTAACAGTGTCAATGTGCTGTCTCCTCAAAATAACTCAACACACAGACATTAATGTCTAAACCGCTGGCAACAAAAGTGAGTACACCCCTCAGTGAAAATGTAAGATTAATGGTAAAGCTGAAAATGAAAAATGTGAGGGGTGTACTTACTTTTGTGAGATCCTGTATGTGAACGTGTGACTTATGAAACGATGATCGTGTGTATTTTTTTTATTGCGAGTATTGTCGGCGCATCGTTAAACCCCCCGCCCGGGTTACTGATCTGGTTAAGACGCAGACGATTTCTCACCGATCCTGGTGGACTTCAGCACTTCTCTAGAAGGCACTTTCTTGTCCAGCTCTGTCAGAGCGTTTAACATGTTTTCTTTGGTCTGACCGGGCAGCTCGAGGATGGACTTGAACCTTTCAATGTCCTCAATCACCACCACTCTCTGTACACACACACACACACAAAAAAAAACCCCACACATTATTCACACGTAATTCAGAGCAAGATGTATAGTTTCGGTACAAATTCAGGGAATTACATCCGATCCATTTTATTTATCAGCCATCAGGAGCATTCAGATCGTTTGTATTGTTTATTATGTATACACACACAGTATCTCACAAAAGTGAGTACACCCCTCACATTTTTGTAAATATTTGATTATATCTTTTCATGTGACAACACTGAAGAAATGACACTTTGCTACAATGTAAAGTAGTGAGTGTACATTTGCTGTCCCCTCAAAATAACTCAACACACAGACATTAATGTCTAAACCACTGGAAACAAAAGTGAGTACACCCCTAAGTGAAAATGTCCGAATTGGGCCCAAAGTGTCAATATTTTGTGTGGCCACCATTATTTTCCAGCACTGCCTTAACCCTTTTGGGCATGGAGTTCACCAGAGCTTCACAGGTTGCCTCTGGAGTCCTCTTCCACTCCTCCATGACGACATCACGGAGCTGGTGGATGTTCGAGACCTTGTGCTCCTCTACCTTCCGTTTGAGGATGCCCCACAGATGCTCAATAGGGTTTAGGTCTGGAGACATGCTTGACCAGTCCATCACCTTCACCCTCAGCTTCTTCAGCAAGGCAGGGTTCATTTTGGAGGTGTGTTTGGGGTCGTTATCATGCTGGAATACTGCATACTGATCATGCTCTGCTTCAGTATGTCACAGTACATACTAATACATATACACACACACACACATATATATATATATATATATATATATATATATATATATATATATATATATATATATATATACACCCTATTAACTTGATCATATTGCATAATTAAAGTAAACAGTAAAGGTGATTATTGTCTGTTTACCTTTAAAGACTCCAGTGTTGCCTGTTTGTACACTTTCTCTCCGTGTTCTAGTCCTTGTCTTGTTCTATCATCCTTTGGAACACGGATCACAAATTTATCCATTTCTCCAAGTCCCTTCTTTTGACCCCAGATCTACAATACTGTCTCTTTAATTGTTTACGCTAACACACCCGGAAGTAGCTCGTAATACCGACTTCCTGCTCGATTTCTGCATATTTATTAACATTTAACTAACTTAAAAAAAGCAACACATACACTTTAAAGCTTTTCATTATGTAGTAATGTAGCTAATTTCCAAACAATTATAAAAAATAAAACAAACACAAACACAGCTTGCTAGCTAGTGATAGATCAGCTGTGCGCCATGATCCTCGAGACAAAGACGGAACTTTCAAAGTAAAAGTCGTTACGTTACACCTGTTATATGTGTCACATTATAATGTTAGCAAGACATAAATCTGCATTAGTAAAAAATAATAATAATAAATACACACTATATCAAATGCATACGGAATGTAGCAAATGAAACGCACGTACATGCTGCTAATTTATTTTTATATAACATACAATCAAACTTTTAATGTAAAATGTTTTTTAACAAATTCGGCATTGGGCCGTGCGAGTCACGTGATCGCTTCAGTTTTAGCGCGAGTTTTTAGACGGATTAGCCGATTACCAAACGGCGCTACTGTTCTCAACACAGTAAGTTGTTATTATTATTATTATTTATTTAATTTTATTTTTTACATTTTATCAAAACGTTCATCATTTCCAGAACACAACACGACACGACGCCTTCACGCGCCTTTAGATTGTTGTCCGTGTTATCAGTTTGTGTATTTCCGAACGTTTTCAAATGTAGCTTCGACCTTAACGTTAGCTGTGTACGGTGTAGGCTCGGTCCCAATCGGCTTGAGACTCCCCTTACACGCGCACTACCTAGGGAGCGAGATCACGGTCAGTGCACACTATGTAGAGGGAACTATGTGTTTACTAAGGAGGAGTTTGGGATACAGCCTGTGGTGCAAAAGTTTTGGCACTTTTTAAGTGTTTTTCCCATTCATTTCAAGAGGTTTATATTTGATCAGTTTGTTTTTGTTTTGTTGTTGTTGTTGTTGTTTTATTTAGATATCGCCATGGAGACGCTTCAGAGTGTTCAGGACGTAAAAATCCCTGAAAAAGACGCCAGCAAAAGGAAAATATCCAGTAAGTTCCTTCTTCTTTTTCTTTTAATATTAATAATAATAATAATAAAAGACTGCATTAATCATGGTGTGTATTGCTTGTGTACAGTTACTCATTGTTTCTGTCTGTCTGTGTGTTTCAGGAGATGTTGAGATGGATATTGAATATCTGTATGAAGTTGTTCCACAGCTCTCCAGAGTTTTCCGAATTACTGACAAGATCGGAGAAGGTTTCGGATCTAAATTCTTATTTTACTTTATAACAACTCTATACGTGTCTTTATTTACAGCCGAACAATACGATAAAGATCATTACAATCCTCAAAAACATTTCTACTCTCTCTCTCTCTCTCTCTCTCTCTCTCTCTCTCTCTATATATATATATATATATATATAGATGAGACACCTCCAGAGATGAGACCTATTATACTTCTTAATTTTCCTACAAAAAATAAATTATTTAGCAACCAAATAAAAATCGTCGCAAATTTTTAACTTCACGTGAAAAAAATCACATCGCCACTACATCTGTGCCAGAAAGGTGCATCGTAACGTAATTGAAACCAACATCGAGCTACAGTTAGAATAATCACCATAATAATATTTATATAGTACACGTTATGTTTAAAATACACGGCGAATTGCTTTAGTGTGAAAAAAATCAGTAAAAGAATGTTGTTGTGTTTTTTTTAAACAGAAATAGATGAAAGTCCGTTATAAAATGTTGAGATATGCAGATGATGATGATGCAATAAATAATAATTACTGACAGAAAGGAGGAAATAAGAATAATATACTGTAATATAAAAAAATAGTTAATAAGATGTGTGTAAAAAAATAGAGTTAAGAGTCGATCATTAAATATTAAAAATACATCTAATTATAAAAATAATGAAGCAGTCAATTTTGTTAAATACTAAAGTAGAGAATTTAGTTTGTTTGAAATCAGTGATGGATGACGAATGTTTTGTTGCTGTGTGTTTTTATGAATCATAAATGTAATCGTTAAGCGTAACGTATAACATAACGTGCGCAGTATCGCGGCCTTGATGGGGGGAAAAACGGTGGATCGGATTACTGATGGGAAGATCGGATCATTTTTCTGACTTAAAAAAAAAGAAAAGTTTTTAAGGCCATCTCTAATGAATAAACATGTAGAGGAATCCCGGTGTAGAATATTGAACACGCCACGCGTCCTGCTTTCAGGTACGTTCAGTTCCGTGTACCTCGGCGAAGCCCAGACGAGCGACGGGACGAGAGAGAAGTTTGCGCTGAAGCACCTGATCCCTACGAGTCACCCGGTGCGGATCGCCGCAGAGCTCCAGTGTCTGACCGTCGCTGGGTGAGACGCGTTCGCTCTACGACAACGATGTTCCGGTGCTTTTAATTAGAAACGACGACTAACGTGTTTTTGTGTAACGTTCAGTGGTAAAGAAAACGTGATGGGAGTGACGTACTGCTTCAGGAAGGACCACCACGTGGTGATCGTCATGCCCTACGTAGAGCACCAGGCCTTTGTGGTAAACAAAATAAAAGACGATCTTGGCGTTTACACCTGGTTCCGCGTCTCAGAGTGCCGAAACGCGTGCAAATGAAACGTCCGTGTTGTTTACAGGATATCGTCGAGACGCTGAGTTTCGAGGAGGTGCGCCAGTACATTTATCATCTACTCAGAGCCTTGAAGCACATACACGAGTTCGGGATCATCCACCGGGACATCAAGCCGACCAACTTCCTGTACAACCGGCGAGAGAAAAAGTATGACCCACCCCCCCCCAATCATTTGCCAATGGTGACACTTTTACCCCATTTATTACAGAACGACACGTTTTACGTATTTTTAAAATCCGTTTATATTTACTTTTAATGCGGTCGAGCTATAGTGGATTTTAGCGATAGCGGTAACTAAGTGAGGCGCTACCTGCCTGCCGATTAATCCGTTAATCTACCGGTAAAGTTTTTAAAATCGATACTGAATGAAAATGTAACACTCAGTAAAATATTGCTGAACTTTATTACAAAAATAACCAGCACCGACTGTAGCATGAAAATGTACTGTACTTTTTAAAATGAATTAAATATGAATATATATTAACTATTAACAAATATTAAAGTTAATAAAAGATCACATCCAAACTGAACCAAAAAGTAACACGAACAAACAGACATCCAAAATGACTAAAAATAAAAAAGACTTCAAATAACACATCAAAATTTGGCAGTGATAGTTTTTATTTCGCCTCTAGAGGCCGCTCTTGTATCGTATACCTCTAGCTATTTATATACAACTCTTTTCATAGTCAACAAAACGCAGCACTCGAGACACCAGAGAGAAGAGTTAATGTTTTTGTGTGTGTGTGTGTGTGTGTGTGTGTGTGTGTGTGTGTGTGTGTGTGTGTGTGTGTGTGTGTGTGTTCTCAGGTACGCGCTGGTGGATTTTGGCCTGGCTCAGGGAACACCTGACACCCAGATCGAGCTGTTAAAGGTTGTGAAAGCTCAGACAGAATCACACGGGAAACAGGCACTGGTTCCTTTACCACCTCACACATCCACGAACGCCGTGCCGGCGAAAAGGCCGTGTCCGAACTCGCGCACAAAACACAGCAAGGTTTCTGTTTCTGTCTGGGGCACCGGGTTTCCTTTCCATTTCGGGGTGAAGACGCATCGGCTCTTCTTCATCACTGCTGCGTGACGCTCAAATCCCAGTGTGAATTCGTGTAAACGTCCAAAGATTTGAAATTTACACGCTGAAGTTGTAAGGGAAGTTCCTTTTAGAGCCGCTTTTAAAGCTGCACAGCTTTCTTTGTGGTCAAGTCTGCGTCCCTTTTTCCTCTCTCTCGATTTTTCATGCCTTCTAGTATTGTGCTACCAGTCGAGGATTACAAAAATGACTGTTTTATTATTTATGGCTTTATTATTATTATTATTATATAATTTATACACTTTATCCCCTCCCATAAATGTATATAATTAATTAACAAAGTCACGTCACCTCTATGGATGCTTTAAAGCGTCTTTTAATACTTTAACAGGATTCTGCGTGCTGAACGTCGCGTAGGGAATAAAACAGTTGTGCGGTGTGCGCTCGTTTTTTTTAAAATTCCTTTTGCACCGCAGCAAAATTTTTAAAAAGTTATTAAAGAACTATACGTCATACTTTTTTATTAAAAAAAGAAACAATTTTTTATCCGTATATACAACACCAGTCAAAAGTTTGTGGACACTCGACCGAAATGTTTCTCATGATCTTAAAAAACTGAAGGTGTGTGAGGTTCCCATTCTAGGGGGTCTACTTTGAATTTATTTAGGATTTTTTTTATCCCAACATAATTCCCATAGTTCCATTTGTGTTCCTCCAGAGTTTTGATGATTTATTATTCTAAAACGAGGGTAAGAAATAATGAGTGTGTCAAAACTTTTTAGCGGTAGTGTAGTTACGTCTGCAAAACAGGTTAGTTCAAAAAATGTCTCCCTACAGATAACGTCACCGTATCAACGACTCCACTTTAAAAACAAAACCAAAAAAGGGTCTGCGTCCTCGTTACGAGTCCCTGTGAATGAGCTGTTGCTATAGGAACGATGGCGCATATTAGAAGGAAGGCGTTATTTTAATATGAAGCTGATTTGCACTACTACTACTACTGCCCGAGCTGCTGTTACAGGCGATTATTTGACGCCTTCTGACCACTCTCGGGCGCCACACGTACGATTATCTCTCAGAAAGCTCGATCAAGAAGAGCCGCTGTGTCTGATTCAAACGCACTCGTTTGTTTCGTCTGGGTTCTCCTGTCGCGTCCTCGTCCAGCCCACGTACTGACGTTCTCTTCCGTGTCTCAGGAGCTGATGGAACTTTGTAAAACGCCTCGTTCCGTGTTCGGCGAGAGAAACCTCAACAGCATCAACCCTGCTAAGACTCCGACCGAGAGAACCCAAGTGAGGATCTTCTTAAGTGTGAAGCCGAGCAAGTGTTTGTTCGTTCGTTTTATTTTATTTATCCCCCCCCCCAGCACTTCTTGAGCTTTTGCGTATTACCGTTTCAGGGAAACGTGATAAAACCTACAAAGACCGACGACGTCATCGCACGCAAGTTTGTCTCGACGAAACGCCGCCCTGTTCCTGCGCGGGCACCGGTGACGAACCAGAAGACGAAACCCGTGACGCTTAACCTGTCCCTTACCTGTAACTGCTACATGACCGACCGCGTCTGCAACATCTGTCTGTCCAGGTAACGCCCCCCACCTACGATTATGAGTGCAGCCTAGCTCCGCCCACTTCCGACTTCAGCTCATTTGCATAACGTGCGAAAACTTTTGAGTAGCGTCCAAGGCTTTGCGAACGAAAAAAAACCCCGCGATAATTACAAACAAGATGGCCGCCACATGCGACTCAATCGTATTCACCTATATTCACGATCTGTAGTTCGTGATTATTCGTAAGCACTTTCTGCTCTACAGGAAGCAGCAGGTGGCTCCGAGAGCAGGAACGCCGGGATTCAGGGCTCCTGAAGTTCTCACCAAGTGCCCTGACCAAGGAACCGGTGAGGTTCACGGCGTCCTGCGCTGTATTACACGATTACGCTCATGATTACGTCCGTGTCATTTTTTAGTTCGTTTTTTATCTCCACCCGAAACACTTTTAACGTTTTATTTATTTTTACACAGCTATCGATGTGTGGTCGGCCGGCGTCGTCCTGCTCTCCCTCCTGAGCGGTAGGTATCCGTTTTTCAAAGCCAACGACGACCTGATGGCCCTGACTCAGATCATGACTATCCTCGGTTCGAGAGAAACCATTCAGGCAGCTAAGAAATTCGGTACGTGTGCCAGCTTGGTGTTTATGCGCCGATTTACCGTGGATGTCTGTGCCGAAACGGCTGATCTCATCGATCCGATCTGATGTCATGCAGGCAAGTCGGTGGTGTGTAGCCGCGAGCTTCCCCGACTCGACCTGAGGATTCTGTGCGAGACTCTGAGAGGCGTGCGGCACTGCGGGGACGACTCGCTTCCGGCAGAGTTCCGGGCGTCGCGTCACCCTGCGGACGTTAAAAAAGCGCAGCCCGGCGGCCGAGCGGAGAAACGGAGCGGCGTGGGTGATGGGCGCGCAGAATCAAACGCCGTGGGATGGGACAGAGTTCCTGATGATGTTTATGACCTTCTGGACAAACTGTTGGATTTGAACCCACTGACGAGAATCACCGCAGCTACGGCACTGCGGCACCCGGTGTTTAAAGATCTCCGGGATTAATACGTGTTTATCCGACAGGTAGTAATCCTCAGTGTGCTGGAGTTCTGTTTGTGTGATTGGATACACGTTAGTTTTGTAATATAGTGTTCTATATAGTATACATGGCGTATATTTATTCGTCCAGCGTGACGTTGAGTTTTCCGAGAGTTCGGCCCAGTGGGTGCGTTACGTTTCGTCACAATAAAATTGTAATAAACATTTTAAGAACGTCTCCATTAGTACGTTTTTGATATTTTCCTTAAATACTAAGGAACAGCCAATTAACGGTCCAGGGACTGTTCGATGCAATACGACTGAATCCTTTCCATGTGACTCGGTATAGTATAGTGCAGCAACCGAATCAATTCTTATGATTCAGTAACAATTCAATAAAATATGATTCCAGAATTATCCAGTAATGTTTTAGCTTTTATTTTTTTTTAAATACAAAAGGATACCTGATGAATGATTTCAATATGATACAGAATCGTTTTGATGCGATTCAGAATCATAGTGCAGTGATGTATTGACCGAATCGTTTCTCGTGATTCGTTGACGATTCAACAAGTTATGATTCAGTGTAGTACAGGAATGTGATGACCTTTTTTGCTAAATACTAAAGTATTCCTGATTAAAGATTCAGTGATTTATTATGATTCAGAATCTTTCTGATGTGATTCAATACAGTACAGGACTCTGGATTTTTTTTTTCCCCGCTAAACCGTAAAGGATACCAGATTTAATGATTCAGAATCGTTTGGAGCTCGGTGAGTATAGTGCGGTAATGAATCATTATTATTAAGAAACAAATTTATTCAAATTGTTTTGATACGATTCAGTACAGTGCATGAATAAAATTCTCTAAACACGCACCTAATTAATGATTCGATCGAATATGATTCAGAGTCATTTTAATGCAATTCAGTATAATGCAGTAAATGTTTTGTCCCGGTCATGCCTCTGTTTAGCCTAGAAATATGTTTACTTTTCCTCTAAAGTCTAAGAAGTTGGTGTATATAGAGATAATGTTGGTTTTATAAAATACGATTCAGAATCACTTTAATGTGATTCGGCAATATTTTGAGCTAATTTTCACTAAATACTAAGTGACGCCAGATTTAATGATTCAGTTGGACTTGGAATCGGTTTGATGCCTTTTAATATAGCGCAGTAATATTGTAACGGAATCATGTCTCACGAATCGATGGTAATTCGGTACAATATGATTCTGAATCTTTTCCCTATGATTCAGTACAGTGCATGTTTTTACTAAATAATTTCCTATGATTCGGTGAGTATTCAACAGAATATGAATCAGTATCTTCCAGGAATGTTTTGAACTCTTCTCTAAATAATAAGGGATACCAGATTAACGATTCTGTAAAATACGATTCTGAATCGTTTTAATGTGATTCATTGTTGTACAGGAATTGATCCTTTTTTTTTCTCCCCCCCACAAAACATCGTGATTTCATGATGATTCAGAATCGTTTCAGTGTGATTCATTATAGCCAATCTGATTTAATAAGTGTACATGCATTCGAGTTGTACAACAACAAAAAAAAAAGGAAGCTTTATTAAATGTCCATTTAGATTTTTACAGGTAAACTTTCTGCTCAAAGAATTCTCTTTAAAAATATATCTGGCTCATTCAGCGCCCTGCATTGTTCATTCAGAAGTGCGTCAGTTCGGTCTCGTGTCTGTCGCCGCTACTGAATCGGTTCTTATTTCCGTCTGTGATTAATGTCAAACGTCACTTTCGTTGCCCGAATGTTTGCTTTAATGCTGAACGTCGCTCGTGAGCCACGAAAAAGAAACGATGACATGATTTCTTGATGACATGTGACGTGTGTGTGTGCGTGTGTTTATATCAAACACGTACATACACGCGTCTCAAAAATTGAGAATCTCGTGGAAAAGTCCAAATTTTCCCCGTAATTTCATTTCAAAAGTGGAACGTTCATGTGTTCTAGATTCATTACGCAGCGTGAAATATTTCAGGTGAGCGTACAGGCTCTAAGAATTTCTCGTACAGAAACGTTGACCTGATAAAGTATGTTCATTTACGCGCTGATACTCGGTCCGAGTTTTAATCCTTGTGCATGAATCACTGCGTGGACGCGGCGTGGCGTGGAGGCGATCGGCCTGAGGCACTGCTGAGGTGTTCTGGAAGTCCAGGTTGCTTTGATATCGGTCTTCAGCTCGTCTGTATGGTCGGGTCTGGTGTCTCTGAACCTGACAGAGATTAAAGCCTCAGGAAACCTTCGCCGATGTTTCGAGTTACTTATCTGATTAGAGCTCTTCTCAGCTCGGCGTTTCCGTATCATGAATTCTTTATTCGTACATACCGAGATGCTGGAGGTTTGATGTCCCTGAGCTGTAAGCCGTAATCATCGAGATTAAAACACAAAGAAGCTCGGAATGTTTCACTTCGTGTGTCATGAATCTAGAACGTTATGAAAGTTCCACTTTTTTTAAAATTAAATTACGGGGAAGAAAGTGAACTTTTCCCACCACTCATTTTTTTCTCTCTCCTCTATTCCTACACGAGAACGAGCATCAGAGATCAGGGCGTGTCCCAATCGGTTGACGTTGATGAGTGTGTGTTTCTCTCACTACACCGGTGTTCGCTTTATGGCTGATGTTTGTTAAAGCTCCCGTACAGGAGACCTCCGGATGGGCCTACGTCTGTCCTTTCGCTTCGGTGATCTCCTCGATTCGGGCCAAGACGCTCTCGATCAAATCGAACGTGTAGAGCGCCGACTGCAGCACCTGGAACGCACAAGGAGAGTGTTACCCGATGTTGCGGATTAAATACAAGCACGCGCACAGGCCGCGACGGTTCCCCAGGATCATAACGTCGGGTCCGTTGGTTAAAATAACGTGCGTGTGTGTTTAAATAATAGCTCACATGGTTAGTTCTCTAGCTAGCTTTTCTGATAGCTGGTATAAAAAATTAAAAAAAAGATACGTGATAAATACTGAACGTAAATATCCTAGGTTGCAGATTTAAAAGCGTAGTACATGAAGAAAATCAGGACCTGGAGCTGCATTTCCGGAGTCATGTTGGGCAGCGTCTCGTTGCCGACGGTAACCATGCAGGCCGGCGCTTTAGAGTCTACAGAAATGCACAAAAAAGACAAACTGTAATTGGAGATCGGAAGACTCTTGAGAAAAGAAAGATTTGCAGTTAGAACACGCGCTGGAACGAACACGTAGCAGCCATTTTGTTTTTGTTTCTTCGAGTTGCGAAGCCAGGGGTGCACATACTTATGCACTGTCCTAGACCCTTATGGAGTACGAACACGAACGGGTTTTCCCGTTAGCGAGAGAGTTGGTGTTGGATTTTAAAAATCTTGCGAATACTGTGGCGCTCGGATCGAGGTTTCGGTCCGAGACGCGGTTCACGACGACGGGGGGGGACGTTTTAAGAGACAGGCCGGGCTGGGGATGTTTTCAACAGCGTGTGAGTGGACGGTGTCGTTTCGTACTCGGGGACGGGCGAGCCGTACCGTAAGCACTCGAGTAGAACACCACCGTAAAGACACTCAAATAACACGACAACGCCGGCGTGTAAACTCGGACCTGCAGTGCTGCTCTTCTTCTTCTTCTTCTCGGTCGTGCTCTTCAGCTCGGCCTCGTAATGCGCTCGGGACATGTTCAGGCCGGTGCGCAGGGGCTTCATGAAGTTCTCCTCGATCGTACACAGCTCGCTCCATATTCCTGTCTGAGGAACACACACACACACCATGCTGCAGCATGCTGGGAAACGCAGCAGATGTCTGTAGACGAGAGATTTTGTTTATCTCCTACCTCATTGTGCCATTCTTTATCTCTGATCAGCAGATAACGCAGCAGGTTCAACGACTCCATAATCCTACACACACACACACACAATTCTGAGAATCTTCTAAATGTCCTCACTACCTCTGTGCTGCCCGGGTGGAGAAGAAATAAATCGAGTGCAATACCCAAACTTTGAGGAAGGAAGGAAGGAAGGGAAAAGGAAGAAAGGAAGGAAGGAAGAAAAAGGGAAAAGGAAGGGAGAAGGAAGGAAGAAAGAAAGGGAAGGAGAAGGAAGAAAGGGAAGGAGAAGGAAGGAAGAAAGGGAAAAGGAAAGAAGGAAGAAAGAAAGGGAAGGAGAAGGAAGGAAGGAAGAAAGGGAAGGAGAAGGAAGGAAGGAAGAAAGGGAAGGAGAAGGAAGAAAGAAAGGGAAGGAGAAGGAAAGGGAAGGAGAAGGAAGGAAGAAAGAAAGGGAAGGAGAAGGAAGAAAGAAAGGGAAGGAGAAGGAAAGGGAAGGAGAAGGAAGGAAGGAAGAAAGGGAAGGAGAAGGAAAGGGAAGGAGAAGGAAGGAAGGAAGAAAGGGAAGGAGAAGGAAGAAAGAAAGGGAAGGAGAAGGAAGGAAGAAAGGGAAGGAGAAGGAAGGAAGAAAGGGAAAAGGAAAGAAGGAAGAAAGGGAAGGAAGGAAGGAAAGAAGGGAAACAGAAGGATGGAAGGATGGATGGATGTCCAAGGGGATATTGATACCCATATGATAGATAGATACTTTATTGATCCCCAAGGGGAAATTCAAGATTTTTTTATAAAGTAAAGAAAAAAGTAAACAAAAACGGAGCTACATGGATTGCTGCCACTCTCGGCGGCGCATGCGCACACAATATGGTGTATATCTTGCTTTAAAATTATTATTTTTTTAAATGCAGGGAAAAATACACCGCTATAAACAAAAATGCCTTCCACTGTAAATATAATACATATCGTAAAGTAGAAGAAAAGAAATCAATCCCAACAAAAACACACACACACCAACACAAATCCGCTCTCTTTACATGTGAACATTTCCAGTTCCGATAGAACTTCTTTTAAACTCCAGTCTTTTCCATTAGTTACAGGATCCAATCAAATTCATTTGAATTCGTACTGAATTCTGAATCGATCAGACTTCAAATCAGACTTCAAAAAAGGGGGTTATTGTGGGGATTGTTGTGTTACCGGTCTAGGTTGTGTAGGAGGTCGGTTTCTGGTCCCTGAGGAAGACTCAGGACTTGATGCAGTAAGGGCAGGAGATGTTTCCCCAGGAACCAGTCGTTCTCGTGACCCGGCTACGGGAGAGAGGAACATCACACCGCGCAAACGTTTAATATTCGTTTCTCTTTCCCATGAAAAACACAATCCAGATCTCTTCGTGTTAATAATATCAATCCTCGACTCGGACGCAAGCGAGCGCTTTTTAAAACGGAAACGAATTATCGACACGTTTCGGTGTGAGGGGGCGTGGCAGTGGGCGGAGACCCATCCTGTACTACAACCGTCATGCAAATGACGAGTGCCCCGCCCCCTCACGCCGAAGCGTGTCTGTTTGATCTGGAACTCTGTACCTTTAAGGCGAGGTCGATCTGGTTCTTGATGTTCTGGATGATGTAGCCCTCCACTCCTGAGTGATTGCTGGTTTTCAGCATGCACCTGGAGAAACATAAATAAATAAAGTCTCGGAAAACGTACGCGACCCGCACAACCCGACGCTAGCGCTTTCCCCACGACGTCGTACGTAGTTACGGTACGCTTCCGGGACTACTGTACGACAACGTCGGGGTGTTTCTGGCGAATAAAAGTTCGTTTTGAATGAGAGACTCGCCTGAAAAACTTGTATTTGGCCTCGGTGGTAAATTTGTCGATGCTCAGCTGGAACACGGAGAGTCCTTTAGTCCTCTGTGAAAACACACACACACACACACCAGTTTCTATCTACCTTACAAGCCTTCATTTATAATCAGCTACAATACAGGTACAGGATTATGAGCGAGACGTTTATTATTTGTTAGCAACATCAGCCTCGTTTGTTTCCATGGAAACAGATTACCCGTAGACTTGAATGTTCATAACACGCAACCTGTTAGAAAACGCGTTATCAAACGAGCTGGCATTCTGTGAGGCTCGTGCAGTGAAGTGTAAGCGGAATAAAGCGCGTCCGGACGCGCCGGTGCAGGAAAATAAACCAACAGCAGCGTGGTGACCGCGACCGCGTTCGCCTTACCACGTTCTGAACCGGACACAGCGCCATCACCTTAATCAAGTCCTGGAAAAGAAACAAAAGACGTAAACAAGACGCATCGTCGGCGATTTAAAACGAGCGTTAACGACCACCGGGAGGTGTGGCGAGTTTTAAATCTCGCCGTGCTTTTGTAAGGGTCTTGGATTGAATTTTTTTTTTTTAAATCCCAAGAAGACGACAAGAAGGGTGAAGGAACGCTGCTGTACCTGTGGAACGTTTAGAAAAGATTTTAGCTCCAGGAGGTCACAGGGCAGGCTGCCGTCCTCCACGCGCACCAGCGTCTTCTCATACAGCTCCTGTACAGAGATCACTCGTCAGACTTACACGGGAAGCGGAGCGCCGAACAAACTCGCGTTCGTCGGTACCATCAGTAGCGTGTTTCTGTCGCAGAGACACGGCGACGGCGTTTTAATGGTTTTCACGCGAATCGAAAGCTTTTGAATCGAAATAACCAAGAAATACCCTTTTAAATACCCAAGCAAGAAGAATAACCGAAGTCAGCTTTTGTGAACAAAAACTAAAGTGCTAAATACTTTTTTTTTTTTTTTTTTTTATGCCGTTACAGTGAAAAGTGTGAATTCGGGTCGCGTTCTGTACATACCAGTCCCTTCTGTAACCGGGATTCTTCAGTTCTGTTACAGAAACGAGTCAGGGTGAGAAAGGAGGGAGGGAGAAATAAATAAATAAATAAATAAATAAATAAATAAGTAAATAAATAAATAAATACTTAAAGAGAGGCTTACCGACTGAGTAAGAGCTCGATGTATTCCATGTTGCACTGCAGGACAAAAACCGGGCTGAAGAAAGAAAACCATAAAAGATGCAGGTGATGAAAAAGTCGTACATCTGATCACCTCTGGAGCGATGATGATGATGATGATGATGATGTTTTGTACCTGAGGACTGAGGGGAACAAGTCCATGGCGATGTGGTGCACAAACAATAAATGTGCCAAACTGGCCAGAGACTCCTTCGGGTATCGGACTTCCTCCTCCAGGAACCCGGGAACGTCGTGCTTCCGCAAAAGACTGTGGGACAACAAGTCCGGGAGCGACTCGCCGATACTACACAGAGTGACCTACAGAGATTATTATTATTATTATTATTATTATTATTATTACAGAACTGATTTGGAGCACAACCCGCCGGCAGTCTTCTTACCAGGATGTCGGTGGCGAAGTCTCTGAGAGGGGACGTCTCTAACGCGTCTGGGTCCTTCAGCTGGACGTCCAGCAGAGGCTCGCTCAAACTCTTCATACAGCTGGAACGACAGTGACAGTGGGACGTTAGCGTAGCATAAGCGTTCTCTTCCGTGCAAACGTGCATTTTTAAGATCACAGTGCGATTAGGAACAAGCTCCCTAGATTCGGTACACGCTAGAGGATTTTTTTTTCCCTTTCCCTAAGAGCATTTAAAAAATAATAATAATAATAATAATGAAATAATTAAAGGTGCGGTTTGGGAGTGTTCCCTGACTTGTTATTTTCACATCCTTTTTAAAGATGCTGTACAAAACATGTTACAGGCACATTTTCCATGTGGTGGTTCTCATTAGTTTCTTCAATTCTGGATTAGAAATGAATTTTTCTGGCCCTGAAATAAGCCCCACCCCCAGTGCAGGCTAGAATTATTATTATTTTTATTTTTTTAGACGGGCGTAATGACAGACAGTAATCTAAAGATACTTTTCGAAAACCTTCGAGTCACAATTCATTTCGGGCTCGAGTTGACATTTTTCTGGCCCTGAAATAAGCCCCGCCCCCGGAGTGGTTTAGAATTGTTTTTAGATCATCCCATCAATTTAAAAGACACCCCAGAAAGCTGGAGAGTCATGGGTTTGTTTGGTTTTTTTTTTCATTTTACACAATGGTTCTCAGAGCATCAGCAATGAGTGCTTCTCGTAATTTCTGGCCCTGAAATAAGCCCCGCCCCCAGCTGGAACAAGCCCAACTCTGGATACGAGGTTTCCACAGAGGAGGCGTGGTCATGCTAGCGTTTGGGACACAGCACTGTTCTAGTGTTAGGAACCTACAATTTCAGGACCTCCACCCGGAGCTCGTCGTCCCTGGAGACGGTGCGACGTTCCTTAATGTTCTCCTTGATCTCCTCCACGAAGGGTCGGATGAAGCGTGACAGAGCCGTGCAGCAGCGACACAATCCGAACACGTCGTCCTCCTCCTGCTCTCGGCTCTGGGGAACAGGAAGCTTGGTCAACTGACTGAGAAGGGTGGAGAGAGCCATGCCCAGAGTCGAGGCCTTCCTCTTCCCCAGCTTCAGCAGCACTGCAGAGAAAAAAAGAGAGAGAGAGAGAGAGAGAGTCAAGGCTTCTGAGTGGTGCAACAGAAGAGCATTCACCTGGGCGTCAGGTACGCAGGAGAGAGAGGATAGTGCGGTCCTCAGTGTGTTACGCAAAGATGCCGTCGGCTTCACCTGTTAGCCTTCACCTTCTCCCGAGATGGAAGCTGTGCTATGATGGGGGGAGAGAAAAAGAAAGAAAGAAAGAAAGAAAGAAAGAAAAAAGAAAAGAGTTTGATAAAAAAAAATATTTTAGAAAAAAGGGAGTCAGATAAGAAAGGGAAAAAGAGGAAAAGAGACAGAAAATCAAGAACGAGAAGACAGAAAGAAAACAGTAAAAAGAAAGGAAGGAAGAAAGAAAAAGACAGAAAACCAAGAAAGATAAAAACCGCAAAATAAAAAAGGCCGTAAAAAATAAACTCAGAAAGAACTCTTATTATTTATTTATTTATTTATTTTCTTGTCATACGTTAGTCCAAAGTTCTCTTTCTTTTTTTTTCCTCCCTTCACTTTCTTCTCAACAGACTGCATTCATTATTTTCCACACGTGAACACAATCCTGATCGCAGGAACAGCAGGAACTAGAGGAACAGTGAAGTCCGGTGGGAAGGTTCCTCACCGGTCTGTAAGGGCGTGAGCAGCAGAGCGACCGTTTCAGCCACAGCGTCAGGATCAAGTTCTTCCACCTGCTCCAGCAGACCGACCACCAGCTCTTTAGGACTGCACACCTGAGAGCAGACGGAAATCCAGCTCACGTTACCGTCACGTCACAGTCACGTCAGATCGATCAGCTGACGTGAGGTGAAATCACACACCTGCAGCAGGTGAGAGAAGATGGCCTGACAGTGATGCAGGTTTTTCTCTTCCTTTTTAAGCAGAACTTTGACTAACGGCTCCAGAAGGTTCCAGCCCATACAGCTCACGATATTCTGGAATACAAACAAAATAAATCAACAAAAAGGTGACACTCCCGAATCGCTTATGTGAATGTGTAATATCAAACGATGTCTCAGGTGATATCGAGACGATATCTGGGAGGCAGTATCTGAGAAGGCATGTATCTGAGGAAGCAGTATCTGAGCAGTATCTGAGGCGGTATTCAGACGCAATGTCTGAGCTGATATCTGAGAAAGTGATATTCAGAAGCGTATCTGAGAATATCTGAAGCGTGTCAAGCGGTATCTAGAAGCGGTATTTCTGAGGTATTGAGATACATGATCTAAGAAATGATATCTGGTAGAAACGATATCTGAAGTGATGTTGAGGCGATATCTGAGGCAGTATCTGAAGTGGTATCTGAGCAAGGTATCTGGCGATATCTGAGAATGACATACTCGGACGCGATATCTGAGGAAGCCGGTATCTGAGGCAGATATCTGACGGTATACGGAGAAGCGGTATCTAGAGCAGTATCTGGGAAGCGGTATCTGGGGCCAGTAAAGGCGGTATGCGAGGCAATATCTGAGAAGGTACGAGGCAGTACGCAGAGGCGTGTCTGGGAGCGTATCTGAGGCAGTATCGAGGGCAGTAGGACGAGTATCTGAGGCAGTGTCTAGGAAGCGTGTGTATCTGAGGAACGATATGAGGCACGGAAGGGTCTGGGGCGTTGAAAGTAGGAGGGGTATGAGAAGATAAAATAGGGACTGATATCTGAGGAAGCGAGTATCTGAGCGTGATATCTGAGGAAGCGTATCTGAGAGCGTATCTGAGGCAGTATCTGAGGAAGTGTCTGAGAAGCGTATCGAGGCAGTATATCTGAGGAGGATATTCTGAGTAAGTTGGGGGCAGTGATGAGGGAAGCAGTATGTGTGAAGCTGATATCTGAGGAGCATATCGAGAAGCGGTATGGAGGGAAGCTGAGTACTGAGCGGAGCGAAGTATCTGAGGCAGTACGAGGGGATATTGAGGCGTATTCTGAAGGCAGTATCGAGCGATATCTGAGGAAGCGGTATGAAGGCATTATCTGAGGATGGCAGAAATGATGTCTGAGGCGCGTATCTGAGGCCAAGGGTATCTGAGGAGAAGCTGAAGCAGCGATATCTGAGGGCAGTATCTGAGGAGGCAGTATCTGAGAAGTGTCTGATATCGGAGGCGGTGTCTGAGGAAGCGGTATCAAGGCGTATCTGAGGAAGCTAATATCGAGCAGTATCGAGGCGTGTGAGGGCGGTATCTGAAGACGATATCTATGGGGCGTATCTGAGAAAGCGTATCTGAGCAGTATCTGAGAAGTGAGGCGTAAGGAAGGCAGTACGAAGGCAGTATCGAGGAAGCGGTATCAGAGCCAGTCGAGAAGCTTAGAGGAGGCAGTATCTGAGGAGGCCAGTACGAGGGCAGTATGTGAGGCAGTATCTGAGGAGGCAGTATCTGAGAAGCAGTGGAGGCAGTATCTGAGGCGATATCTGGGAAGCTGATATCTGAGCGATATCTGAGGCAGTGTCTGAGGCGATATCTGAAGACGATTCTAGAAGGCAGTATCTGAGGGAGGACGGTATGAGACGGTATCGGGAGGCAGTATCTGAAAGCGATATCTGAGGAAGTTATCGAGGCGGTATCTGAGGAAGCGGTATCTGAAGGCAGTATCTGTGAGGGCGTGTATCTGAGCTATGTGGGGGAGGTATCTGAGGAAGTGATATCTGAGGAAGCGTATCTGAGAGCAGTATCTGAGGAAGCTGATATGCGAGAAGCGTGTCGAGCGTGTGAGGAATGATATGCGAGGCGTATCTGAGGAGGCAGTATCAGAAGCGTATCGAGGGCAGTATCTGAGGAAGCGTATCTGAGAGGCGAGGCGGTATCTGAGGCGATAATGAAGGCAGTATCTGAGGGCTAGTATGTGAGGAGGCAGTATCTGAAGCGGTATCTGAGAGGCGGTATCTGAGGAACGGTAAAGGAAAGCTGATATCGAGGAAGCGTGTCGAGCAGTATCTGAGGCAATATCTGAGACGTGAGTATCTGAGGCGTATCTGAGACGTATCTCGGGCTAATATCAGGCGTATATCGGGCCTGAGTATGCTCGGGCCGTGATATCTGAGGCCCTGTATCTGAGGCAATATCTGATGATATCTGAGGGCCAGTACTGGGAGGCCAGCATGGGAAGCGATACTGAGGAAGCTGATATCTGAAGCGTATCGAGGAATGAGTATCTGAGGCGGTATCTGAGGCAGTATCTGAGGAAGCTGACTATCTGGGCGATATCGGGGCGATATCTGAGCCAGTATCTGAGAAGCAGTATCTAGGCAGTATCTGAGGAGTATCAAGGCGTATCTGAGCGAGTATTGAAGGCAGTATCTGAGGCGTATTGAAAGCATGGTGTGTATATGGACCGTGTCTGTGATATTGAGCGGTTATGATATTGAGCGATACTGAAGCGATATGAGGGTATTGGTTGATACTGAGCGATATGAGCGGTATGGGTGATAAAAGTGATTCCGAGGCATACTGGAACAGTATCTGAGCTGATATCTGGGCGTGATATCTGAGGTATCTGTGAGGAGGCGATATCTGAGCGATATCTGGGCGCGATATCTGAGCAGTAGGGGGCCGTATCGAGGGCTGGTATCAGGCGTGATATCGGAAAGCGGTATTGCGGGCAGCGTATCGAGCAGTATCTGAGGGCCAGTATCTGAGCGGTAATATCGGGGGTTGTTGAGGCGATATCTGAGGCAGTATCTGAGGCAGTATCTGAGCGGTAATATCGGTGCTGTGAGTATCTGAGAACGGTATCTGAGTAAAGGCGATATCTGAGAGTATCTAGAGCAGTATCTGAAGGAGTATCGAGGAATGGTGAGGAAGCGGTATCTGAGGGCGAATATCTGAGGCGATATCTGGAAGCGGTATATCTGAGAGACGATATCTGGGAGGCAGTTAGGGAATGAAGGCGGTATTGGGAGGTGTAATATCTGAGCGATATCTGAGGCAGTATCTGAGAAGCGGTATCTGAGCCAGTATCTAGATGATATTGAGCGTATCTAGGAGCGGTAATATGAGGCGTATCGAGGCAGTACTGAGGCAGTATCTGAGGCGAGTACGAGTATTAGGGGTGATATCTGAGGCGATATCTGAGGAGGAGTATCGAGAGGCAGTACTGAAGCGTATCTGAGTATCTGAGAAGGCAGTACTGGCAGTTGAGAAGCGTATCTGAGGAGCGTATATCTGAGCGGTATCGGAAGTGTAGAATTACTGAAGGCGATATGAAGAAGCGAGTATCTGAGGCGTATGGGAAGCAGTTCTCGAAGGCAGTATCTGAGAAGGCGTGATATCGAGAGGCAGTATCGAAGGCGTACGAAAGCGATAGAGAGAGTATGAAGGCGGTATCTGAAAATGATAAAAGCGGTGAAATATATGAAAATTATTAGGAAAGATATGGCAGTATCGAAGCATATAAGAGTATCTGAAGGCAGTATCGGCGATATCTGAGAACAGTATGAACGTATGAGCGATATCTGAAAGCAGTATCTGAAAATGATATCTGAAAGCGGTACTGAGCGTATGATGCAGGAGTATCGGACCGGTATGTGAAGGCGTGTATCGGACGGTATTCGAACGTATCTGAAGCGTATCTCGACGTATGAGGCGGTATCTGAGAAGCGGTAATATGGGAGCGGTAATATCGGAACCGGTAATATCTGCGTGTTCTGTCTCACAGCTCACTTTATTTCTCTCGTCGATGATGACACTGAGGACGTGAGCGCTGTGTCCCTGCTCGATGCAGCTCCTCCCCGTCGTGCTGAACAGGTCAAAGTCGGCCGGAGAGAAGTTCTCATCCTGAACGTGTTGCTGCAGAGAGAATGAGCAGATCAGCGGAAGATAAACAAGGGAAAGGGAAATGAGCGGATAAAAACAAACAAATAAACAAAGTTGAACTCGTGCGGTCTTACACATCTCTGTACGACATCACTGAACTGCTCCAGCGCCATCTTACTGCATTTCTGTCGTCTCGGACCCAGATTACCTGCACAGGGACGAGAATAATGCTTTATACGCTCTGTGTGTGTGTGTGTGTGTGTGTGTGTGTGTGTGTGTGAGAGAGAAACAGCTCTGATAGAAGTTTCAGTTTTCTAATCAGGTTTCCATACAGAGCATCAGTTTCCTGATCGATTCTGAAATCTTGATGATAATTTGTCTTTAATGCTACGATTAAATAAATAAATCAAATTTGCACCACACACAATGTTTCTTTTTTGTCTCCTTTTCGTATGATTTGAATTCATTTTTGTAAACAATAAACAAACAAAGCGTGGCCCTGCTATTTTACACGGCCTTCGTTTGCAAAACTAAACATTAAGACAGTAGTAGTAGTAAAATGATTGACACGTTCATCTACGATTTTTTCATTTAAAAATGCATTTATTATAAACAGTCAGTACAACAACAACATATCAATAAAAAGGTCAATAATGTATCATTTTTCTGTTTTTGTTGTTTTCGTAACCATAATAAAAACGGATAACTGTTAAAAAAACAAACATTTTTACTGTTATTTTTATTCAACAGTTGTACAAAAATGCTTTTATGTCACTTTCTAAAACATATATTTAATTCATTTATTTAGTTGTTTTTTTTCTTACATTTTAAATAGTTGATTTAGTTATTATTAGCTATTATAGAAACAAAACAAAGACAAGAACAAGCAACAAGAAACTTACTTTTTTTTTTTAAATTTAGCATTAAATATTACAAATATTTATTTTGTAGATTTTTTTTTTTAAATCATGTGATTATTATTATCCAAACATACTGATGAAAGCAAGCAAACAAACCATGACTTTTATAAATCATATTGTGATAATAATAATAATAATAATAATAATAATATTATTACTATTATTATTATTATTACTACTATTATCGTTGTTGTTATTATTACTATTATTATTTGCTATTATTACTGTTGTTATTATTATTATGACTATTATCATTGTTATTATTACTATTACCATTATCATCATTATTATTATTACCATTATTATTATTATTAGTTGTTGTTGTTATTATTACCATTATTAATATTATTATGATCATCATCATCATATTATTACCATTATTATTATTATTATTATTATTATTATTATTATTATTATAGTAGTAGTATTAAGGAATGAGTGATATTATTTTCATGTGATTTATTTTATTTCACTGGAATATTAGTGAAGTGTAAAACTCATTACAATATTTTCAGAATTTAATCGTTTAAAGTTTTCTGTTTGTTCTGTCATTTATTTCTGGGATGCTTTGCACTATATAAAGTGCTATAAAGCTAAATAAAAGCACTCTTATGATAAAAACAGGCAAGTAGATCAGTAAAAACACAAGGAGGTAAAACTCCACGGAGTCTCCAGGCACTGTTCTGTGCAGCGTGTGGGGTTTAAAAAGCTGGAAATAAAGAATAAAAGAGGTTTTTAAAGCTGGTCGGAATGTGGGTGTGAAATCCAGCCTCCTGCTTAGCCAGCTAGCAAAGCAGCGAACTGATTAGTGTCTGAGGCACAGAGAACCCATACGTATCAAGTAAAAATGCTTCAGCCAGAACCACAGCAGCACCATAACGATATAAATATCACAAAAATAAGAACTTACTTTAAGCCAGAGCTCGTGTAAAAGCCCGTGGATTGTTGTGACGGTACCGAGCGCCAGAGTCTGGGCTAGCCGCACACCTCTTTTCACAGTGACGCAGCGGGGGCTGTTTGTCCCTTGGCGCTTGCCGTAGAGATGTGACGAAAGCGGAAGTGAGCGGCGGATTTTGTTTTGATGGAAGGAAGCATGGAAGGCGCCGAGAAGAGGCGAGCTCGCGCAGCGAAAACCAAGAAAGGTAGATTAAAGGAATAAACCGTCCTTCTTAGACGTCGAGAAAGTCTTTATGAGTACCATTATGACTAATCCAGAGAATTATTTTTAAAACTAAATCTGAACTGCAGCTTTATGATTACTGCAGGTGTGAGAGCGGCTCAGGTGAGAGCGGCTGAAGAGGCGGACAGAAGGTAATGGGTTTCCCATCACTACAGGACACGGGTTCCTCACTGTCCTGGACATGATCGTGTTTTCCTGCTCACACACACACACACGCACACGCAAACACATATAGACATATATACACACACACACACACACATACATACACATATATACACATACATACACACACACACACACACACATATAGACATATATACACACACACACACACACACACATACACATATATACAACATACACACACACACACAAACACATATAACAATTACATTTACACATATACACATATACACCTACATACACACACACACACACACACACACAAACACATATAGACATATATACACACACACACATATATACACGTACATACACACACACACACAAACACATATAGACATATATACACACACACACACACATATACACATATATACACGTACATACACACACACACACACACACACAAACACATATAGACATATATACACGTACATATACACATACACACACATATACACACACATATACACACAAACACATATAGACATATATACACACACACACACACGTACATACACACACGTACATACATACATACACACAATTGATTTCTAGATGAATGACAGACAGATCGATATAATGGAAATAATTGAGATCTATAAGAATTATGGATAGATAGAGAGAAAGATATATAGATTGGTGTATAGATAGAATGGAAATGTGGTAAGGCATAATTGATTTCTAGAAGAATGATAGATAGACAGATAGATAGAGTGAAAATGAAGAAAGGCGTAATTGAGTGCTAGAAGAATGATTTGGTTTTGATTTAGGAATGGAAATTGTGGTTGTTTCTGGTCAGGAAGGAGGTTTTGAAGGAGTCTCTGAGGGAGAAGCTGGAGTTGGAGCGGAGAGCTCTTCAGGTGGTGGAACGGCTCCTGGACGACAACGTGACGGAGGATTTCTTGACCGATTGCGTAAGTAGCTGACCGCCGCTTTAATCATCTGTGTGATTCAGTTGTCTGTTTCTGGCTTGATGACGTGGATGCGTATGCTCCAGGCTCGACTGATCACACCAGCAAACTACAGAGACGCAGTGGAGGAACGCTTTATCACCAAGACGTGTGGCTATCCTGTCTGCTCCAACAAACTCACTAACGTAAGAAGCCTCTCGCGTCGCTACGTTTCATCACTTTTATATATATTTCTATTTTCAAGCAGAAGTGGGAAGTATTTAGTCATCGTTTAGTTTTCGTCTTCGAAAAACGGAATGCGCGCTGTATCCTGGGAATGTTATCGCAGGGAAAACTCTTTATTTAATGTAAATACAGCCAGATATTTCCTGTGGTATTTACGTTTCTGTATATATTCCAGGTTCCGACTCAACAGTATAAAATTTCCACCAAGACCAATAAGGTGTATGATATCAGTGAGCGTAAGGTGGGGTACATTTTACACAAACATACTGCAAGGAAACACAGATTTTCCAGATATTTCTGTGACTTAAATATCACTTTGTCTCTGTTTCAGTGCTTCTGCAGTAATTTCTGCTACAAAGCCTCGAAATATCTCGAAGTCCAGATTTCCAAATCACCGCTGTGGCTGAGAAAGGAGGAGAGGTAGTGTGACTCATATTTATTTACACAATCATCCTAAAGTAGAGATCCGCCCCTGACCTCTGTTACCTGTCGCTGGCGCAAGTGTGAGACTGGTCAACCTTTCTGCAGGAACAGATCGGATTGGTCAGAATTCATTTGGGAGCTGGTGAGATTGGTCGGAATTCCTTTGCAGAGTGGACGGGATTGGTCGGAATGCCCTTGTAGAGTGGGCGGGCTGGTCGGAATGCCCTTGTAGAGTGGGCGGGGCTGGTCGGAATGCCCTTGTAGAGTGGGCGGATTGTGAATGCCCTTTGCTTAGAAGAGTGGGGGCTGGATTGGTGGCGGAATGCCCTTGTAGAAGAGTGGACGGGATTGGTCGGAATGCCCTTGTAGCGTGGGCGGGATTGGTCGGAATGCCCTTGTAGAGTGTAAGGGATTGGTCGGAATGCCCTTGCAGAGTGGGCGGGATTGGTCGGAATGCCCTTGTAGAGTGTAAGGGATTGGTCGGAATGCCCTTGCAGAGTGGGCGGGGCTGGTCAGAGTTCCCTTGCAGAGTGGCGGGGCTGGTCAGAGTTCCCTTGCAGAGTGGGCGGGGCTGGTTGGAATTCCCTTGTAGAGTGGACGTCATAATTTCTACAGAAATGCTTGGGATTAGTCCGAATTCCTTCAGCAGAGAGTGAGATTGGTCAGAATTATTACTAACCCTGATTTGTGTCTTGATTTTTTATTTATGTTAATATCAAATTTGTTCTTAAATGAAACTTTCTTTCTTTTTCTCCTGCAGACCTCCTGAGGTGAAGCTGTTGAAGAAGGGAGATGGGTACGTGTACGTGTACGCTCTTTTATTGTCACGTTTCTATAGAAGAACTATAACGCGCATATGTACTGGGGATCAATAAAGTTCAACCATCTCATCTCATCTCATCTTATCTTATCCGCTATGTCCTTTGTTCCCGTTCCTCTCAGAGGCACGTCGGGTCTGGAGGTGAAGCTAGCCGACAGACCTGTGAGTAAATCAGACGTTGAGAATCTGATCCCGGAATGCACCGGGTCGCACGGAGTCTCCGGCGAGAGCGAGTGTAGCGATGAGGAGCAGGGCTTCGTGTCCAGCGTGGTGGCCAGAGAGCAGCAGCGGAGGCATGTTCACTGGGGGGATCTGCCCAGACAGGACGGGGAAAACCAAACGCACGCCGCTCACACCGAAGTGACGGGTGTGAGGCGCGAGAGAGAGAAAAGCGCGGTGATGACGCTAAGCTCTCTGAACCGATCAGTGACTCGGTGTCGGTGGGTGAAACCTGCGAGCGTCTTCAGCAGGTCGCTGTCTCGGACTCTCCAGCTCCGGATGAAAACTCTCCCGAAACGAGCCTCGACATCTCCCAAGTTGGGATGAGTAAAAAAACTGCTGTCGGACTCCGAAACCTGCTGAAGAGCCACGGGAAAGCGCGAGCCGACGCTCCGGATGTCACGCTCAGCCTGCTGGAAGGTCTCGCACGCACGCTGATGGAGTGGAGAACCAACGAGACCATGAGGTGAACCATGACGACGCACAAGAGCTTTTTTTTCCTTCTGATAAACACATTCTTGCTCCAGTGTGTGTGTGTGTGTGTGTGTGTGTGTGTGTGTGTATACACATATTTATGGTTTTATTTTTGCTATACGTATTTTGAAAACTCCTCCGCGTATCCGTCCTGTAAGGTTCCTCTACGGACCGGATTACACCTCACACTCCGAGGCCGAGCTGCAGAGCGCTGAGGAGGAGGAGGAGGAGCTGGACGAAGATGACCTGGAGGATGTGGAGAAGGTGAAGAGTTCAGGAGGAGGAGGAGGAGGAGGAGCGGCTCAGGCTCGACCCTCTGCAGCAGCACCTGATTACGAGACTCTGAGAACAGAGACGAAGATGCTGGAGCTCCGAGTGCTCGAGTTTTACAGAGGAGTGCGCGTCCTGCCCGAGGAGGTGCAAACGGAAGCCGCGGAGGAGAAAACGCGCACCGAGGTGAGCGAACGCAACACGTACTGCCTCCATGCCTGCACCGTGAGATTGATTTATTTACATGATTTCGAGACTTGAAACGTGTTACTGGCGCACGAGTCCACACGAGGGCGCTGTGTTCACGAGCACGAGGAGTTGCTGCACCTTGGTGTGTAATGAGCGAGGTTACTGTAGGTTACACAGCGACGGTTTTCAGTCCGTTCCACCTAAAACCACCGTCTCCACCTCGCATCATTCGTATCTTAAGTGTACCCCCCGTATATTATTTATTTTTTATGTCGTTGTTATACACACGGGAGAACGTTAACGTCGTTACTGTTTGAGTTGTTCATTATGGGATGTCGTCTCACCCCGGATGTGTGTGTGTTTGTGGTGTGTCCTGTTTGTGAACCGTGTGCTCGTTCAGGAGCGAGAGAACGTCCCGCCGCTGCCGCCGGTCGACTCTCGGGCTCAGCGAACGATCCAGAGGAGCATCGCCGTGGAGAAGCTCAGCAGAAGGTCCGAGTTCCTCACTCGCTTCGTTTCGGTGCATGCGGTAAAGCGACGAGCGGGAATGTCCGTGTAGCCGCTGTTTCAGTGCTGTCCCCGTGTTCTGTGCTGTGTTTCAGTTTACGAGACGTCCTCGGGCCTCTGGGTGTGACCAGGACCGAGATCAGCGACGATTTCAACGGCCTCGTCCGGACCTTCAGGTGGGTTGTGTAGATGTCGGATCAGACGAGATCCGTAGCCGAGCACGCAGGACAGAACGTCTCCGTGCTCCGTCTACGGGGGATTTAACTTGTATCCATAGTGCTGATATTAAACGTAACCGTAAACGGATAAAATCGATGACCGCTAGGAATGCGTAATCGCGGGTACGCCGCTGTCGTATAAGGAGAATCGTACGTTTCTGTTGTCAACACGCCGTCGTTGATTATTTTTTAATTCCTGATATAACCCTAACCGAGTCCGCTGAGCGCTTGTTTTTTTTGGGGTTTTTTTTTTTCTTTTTGGCGCGAGCCGTTGTCGCTCACGGTCACGTCGTCAACAGGAAGTTGTGTCTCGCTCTCGGGAGCTGATTTACGGTGGCTCTGAAGGGCCACTTCACGAAGGTGTTTCCAGGAATTCTGCTCGTCCCGTGAAGGGCCACTAAATCTGAGCCGCGCACACACGAGGTTTAACCACCAGTCGGAGGCGCTGGGACGGAACGGAGCGGGTCAGCGACCTCGCGCCACGTCCTACAGTTATCAAACCCAAAAGCGTAGCTCTACACAGACGCAGCTCTGTTCGTGCCAAAATAAAAATAAATAAATAACAACACAACAGGTATATAGTCAAGTGCGAAAGTTTTTACCCCCCTCCCCCTCTGTTTTACAATTCATCTCCAAGGAACAAAAATGTCCAGATCCGATCTGTTTCTAGGTCATAAAGGCAAAGAGAATATTTCTTTCTCTCTATCACTTTTATAACTGAGATCTCTTGGCACTTTTTACTCATTTATATTGTTTGAATTTTATTTTTTCTATTAAACCCAACACGCGCTTGTCACATGTCTTGTGGCTTTAAATTCATTATAAATGTCTTGCTTTTATTTGTCCTGGGGTGTACAAACTTTTGCACTCAACTGTTATATAATAATTTACATGTGTAAATCTTTATTTTATATATATATATATATTTAAAGTTTAGTTTTGTTTTAATATGAATGAAATGAAACATGACTCGTGATTTCATCAGTTAAAATTGTTTTATTTCATGTTTTTATATAAAAAAATGTTCAATAAATTAAAGTTTTACTTAATATTTACTTTGTTTTTTATATTAAAATATAATTAGAAGAAGAAGAACCTTTTAAAATGTTATATTATCATTCATATAATTCATATCTTTTTTAATATGTATATTTATTTTATTTAGTAATTGTTACATTTCGCTTTGATGTGTTCGTTAATCCGCCGATCCGTTCCACGTGGGTTGGACCTGTTCACCGATTGATCACTTTTCTCTTTTCTTTTTTCTTTTTTTTAAACCGTGCTGTAAAACCGTTCTGTTTGTTTACTCTCCGTTTATGGTCACGAATGAAAGACGGACGACTTCCTTGACTAGGAGCGATGGGATCGCGGTTAGCAGGTCGTTCGCCAACAGGATGTTTGATGATAATTAAACAGCGATGTTGTCTTTTCCAGATTTACAAACGTTAACATCATCCACAAGCCTCCTGAATGGACCCTGATCGCCGTCGTTTTGCTTTCAGTGTAAGTCTCTTTTCTTTCTTTTCTGGGTTTTGTAAACACGCTGAAATTTAAAATGTGTGTGAGAAATATTTTTGGACTTTTCATTTGAAATCCTGTCAGGGGAGCTGATCTGATCTCCGCTTTTATTTGATTGTGCCGGGAAAGTGTTATTACATCATAAAATGTATGAGCCAATCAGGATCCAGTATGCAAATGAAAAAAAAAATCACATGTTCATAGTATCGGGGGTTTCTCGCTATTTCTTGTTCTCGATTTCTTTCTTTTATTTTCGAAAACTTTTTAATTTGACATTTAACCATGAGTGCAATTGTTCACGGCATCTTTTTATTTTCTTTTAGTCTTGTGAATTCTGTTGCGTTACTTTATCATATAAAGTCCTCGTGAAGCGAGCTTGAAACGCGTGCTGTTATTCGATGCGTTGACGTCATTTCCACTGAAACAGGAAGTCAGGGCGGGACCTATGAAGTGGCTCCTCCTTTTTTTTTTTTTCTTTTTTTTGTATTTTTTATATTCTTTGTTTAAAAATTACATTTATTTATTAAATAGACAGTAGCATTTAGCATACCTCACAGCCCGGGCTAGGCCGAACTTGACGGTTAGCGCCGTGGATTTTTTTACAATGTCGGGGGCGGAACACTTCAGATCCTACAGAGCGTTTGATTGGACAGAGAATCTGATGAGAAGCTGAAGTGCGGAATGATGATGTCCGAACTGTTGATCCGTATTCGGTGGTAGAGAGAGACCGATATGTATATGTCCGAATGTGTATATCTTCTAAAAGGGAATTTTGTTATTGTTTTGGAGCGCACACGCTTATAGATAAGACGAACGTATTCATACTAAAACTTTATTATTAACTTTGAGAAGGGAGAGAGGACACGTCTCCTTTCGCTCTGATTGACAGACACATAAGACATGGTTTTATTTCTTTATCTGTTGAGGTGCTTTATCAACTGATTGGGGTTTATGGCCACTCAGAGTGTGTGTGTGTGTGTGTGTGTGTGTGAGAGCAACAGCTGGAGTATAGGACTGTAAGGAAAGCTGGCTGAGGAAATCAGGGAGCATTGTTTTCTGTGCAGGAACACCCACTCAGTAAAGCCATTACACCTGAGAGTGTGTGTGTGTGTGTGAGAGAGAGAGTGCAGAGTTGCCTTCTTGATTTTAATCGCAGAGATAAAGACATGTACACAAGCATATGAAGTATTATGAATGAAACTTTACAATCCTGTTTTATGATTCGAGCTTTATAGGAATTTTCTCCTCGGCACGCCGACGGTCCGATCGCTCCGACCGCCCCTGACGTTTTCGAGGAAAGAAACGCGAGGGTGATGTTTTCAAATGGATCGATCTTTCAGTAAAAAAAAAAAAATCTTACGTCCGAATGTTTTCTTAAGCCAAAACGAACTAAAAATTCCCTTCAGATTTACGGAAAAAAAAAAGTCCTCGGGTGATCGACGCCCGTCGGCCATGTCCGTGGCACGGCCCATTTCTATTTAGCCACACCCACTAGGATCCGGAAGAAAAAAAAAAAACAGGCGAGATGTCCCAGAGAGCTGAAATGTCAAAACGGCGACGGTTATAAGCTTCGCGGCCGACCGATCGATCGAGTCTCGTTCTGTATAAAATTGACAAACTCTGCAGCGAGGCGTAGGATACCGAACGGACCGGCGTTCCGGTTTTGATTTTCAGAAGATTCCCGAAAGACGGAGCATGTGCAAGATGTATCAATCACGCACAATACGAATGAGCTTTAAATGTAAATAGAAACAGATAAAAAGTATGGCATCGTGGGGGTTTTTCTTTTCTTTTTTTTCTTGAATGAAAAATGTCACTTCAGGAGCGTTTTATTCCTTATATGGCGTTGTCATGTTCCCCCAAAAAAAAACAACCCTCGACTGAATGCAGGAGCTTGCTTGTGTGTGTAATATGTCTAAAGGTATAGTATTGGCATGTTGCAGTGAAGAATGGGAAGGTAGGAAGGTGTGTGTGTGTGTGTGTGTGTGTGTGTGTCAGGGTCAGTGTGGACTCCAGGAAGCTGTTTGCACTGCGACAGATGGTGTGTGCGACTTCCCCTGGTTTTATGAAGGCCCGGCCGAGGCCCAGAGTTCCGTGCTGCTCCCGTCTGAGTCAACAGAGACTCATGCTTTTTTTTTTAAATATTTATTTATTTATTTTATTTTATCTCGCCACGATTACAGCGAATCCGTGATCGAGCAGCAGCAGGGCAGCATGGGAAACATTCCACCTGAGCAACGCTAACGCCCTCCGACACCCTCCTCCCCCCTCACAAACCCTGCCTAAAAACAAGACTCTGATTTATCATTTACCGAGGCCGGGTTCCAGCGCTCGAGCTTTAAACGCGGCTTGTTCGGACGCTCGAGATTCTCCTCCGAATTCTACAACAGACGGGTGTTCGGCGTTCAGCTGATTAACGGCTAACTGTTATAGGAAATGAATCCGCAACAGAATCTGATTCTGATTGGTCGAATCTTTCCACCGTAGATTCGACCATTTTCCTAGAACACCACAGTGTGTCTTATTCCTCTTGTGCCACAGCGATGTTGTGACGATTACAATCTTTCCTTCATTAAAGAAGGACATCTTGTACTTTTTTTTTTATCCGTTTGTAGTGCTCAGCAAGTTCGTTCCTGTTATCACTCGCGTCGTAGCAGCTACAGTTCCCTCTGAAAGTATTGGAACAGCAAGGAACATGGCTTGCTTTTCTCCCACAGACAGCTCTCTGGTCTTCGTGTTGGTTTAACCTTTTTAACAACGAATGCAGTCGTCATTGGCAAAACCCAGGGCCCGAACCACGAGTAGACATCCAGAGCGTTAATTCTTTAAACAGTCAGTTTAACACATGGGCAGTAAGAAACACCTTATTGGTCACCAGTATGTTCCAATATATTGGACGTTTTTAAGTTGTTGAACACCTCTAGATGTAAATCTGAGGAAATGAAAGCTGAAACTCTTGACCTGTCGTCTCATGTTCATCTTCTGATCTCGAACCGAGATGTGTTCAATGTACAGCGAAGACAGTAGAATTGGCCTCGCTGTTCCGATACTTTCGGAGCGGGCTGTTTGTCGCCTCACCGGCCTCTCTTTTTTTCTATTTTCACTCACCTGAAGTTACCGAGGCAAAAGACGCAGACACGAGAACCTGAAGATGTCGGAAATGTTCCAGCATTGCCCCAAAGCGCTGACACTGGAGACTCCTTCCATAAACGTCCAGTAAACATCTCCTTACAGACATTTTGCGCATATCAGCGAAGACCCGTTTTGTTTTTTCTTATCGATTCGTTGTTACCATGGAAACGATAAAGCGTTAGGCCGATAGAATGTTATAGAAAATGAATCTGCGCCCTCTGACCAATCAGAATCCAGCATCCAACAGAGCTGCGAGTATTATATTGTAAGTAGCCGAGTGAGTGTTTATCGTTTGAGTGTTTATTAACGGGCTCGCACGTGGGTAAAAATCGTTCACAGGATAAATAAATAAACAAATGTGTATGATTAGTGTAGAAACGTAGCTCGCAGTCGTTTAATCATAGAAAGGAGAGGGGGAAAAAAAACCCACACACAATGGTGCGAATTTGATCAGGACGTGCTCTGTTCTCCATTTTTTTTTTTTTTTTTTTTTCCGTTCATGAATAATTCAGACGCCGATCTCTCTTTACCTTATGTCGCGCTCGCGGTCGACTCGTGCGGTTTTGTTCAGAGCGAATGAATAATGCATAAAGATGCCGAAACGTGAGAGCAGGTGGAAACCGAGCCGCTCCGAGAGAGAGGACGGGACGTGCACGGCACGGCGGTTTCAGCCTCCTGCGTGCACGTCGTAGCGGCGCTTTAATGACATTATACTTTAACAGCTCCTTATGGAGTCGTTTTCTGGATCGTTCTCTCAGTCACAGACGTGGGCGTGTCTTCATGATGTACGCATGACGTCCCACTACGCACGCCTCGTTTGAATGCAAACTAACTGTTTTGATCCTTTCGGATGAGTGTTTGTTATAGGGGGCGTGGCCACACTGATCACCATAACCATAACATTTATTTTATATCCGATTTTTACAATCCGATTAATTTTTTTTTTTTGGACGATAAAGTTGCGCTTGATTTCTTAGTGTGTCACATGACTATAAACGATATGTAGCTATGC
This sequence comes from Ameiurus melas, assembly GCA_012411365.1. Lineage (NCBI taxonomy): Eukaryota > Metazoa > Chordata > Actinopteri > Siluriformes > Ictaluridae > Ameiurus > Ameiurus melas. The sequence goes on along the minus strand of CM022770.1, from coordinate 2,042,159 downwards.
TAGGAGCTCCATAAAAAGCTCTTTTAAACCTCATCTGTCTGGATTTGAATGTTTTGCACGAGTTTTGGTTTTGATGGGAGACGATTTAAAAAAATTTTTTTTATTATTATTAATATATTTTTTAAAAGAGCGCCCCCTGGAGTGTGTTATACTGAAGAAAAAGTGCTCACTGATGTGTTCAGATCACTTCCTGGATTTGACATTGACCTCTGCGTGCCCTCTGGTTGTATGTTGCGCAGGTTAACCGAAGTGTCTCCGTCGCTGAGGGACTCGATGACGAGGACGCGTTCAGTCGAGTACATCAGCTCTCTCATGAAGGAGCTCAGACTGGAGGACGGGGATCTGCAGAGCCTCGTGGCGCTCTTCAAGCCTGACGGAAAAGCGCACGCTGGCCGAGTAACAGCGCCATAAATCTTCCAGGAGCAATAATGTGCGATCTGTGTTATTTCAAATAAATCACTGCGGTTGTGTGAACCAGAAAGCAATGCTACTCGACGGCTCCTTTTCGTTTTTAGCTTTCCGAGAGGGTTTCATCAACCGCTCTTAAAGCAAACGTACATTTGGTGATTAGGTTTGACATTCCTCTGGGTTTTGATGGAACTCTGTATGGGCGTGGCCTAATATTACAAAAGGCACACTTGATCGACAGCACTCTTGAGACGTTCAGCCAGCGACAGCCCCCAGGGAGCTAAAAACAACAGCACAAGAATCAGGATTGTTCAACCTCCATGTACCAACCACCCAAATACAGCGTTACACAGTACCTACACTTTACTAGCTAGATTAGCTTGTAACGGCTAGGTTAGCTTATTCTGGCTAGGTCAGGTTTCATTTACTAGGTTAGCGTTTACTCACTAGGTTAACTGTTACTAAGTACGTGTAGCGTTTATGCGCGAGGTTAGCTTTTACTCACCGATTTAACGGTCACTGACTAGGTTAGATTTCACTCGCCATGTTAGCTTTTATTAAGTAGATGTAGCTTTTACTTTCTAGGTTAGCTTTTACGCACTAATTTAGCGGTCACTTGCTAGGTTCGCGTTCTGCTGGTTTCTTTCAAGACTAGCCCCACGCAATAATTCAATCAAACAGAAAATGTAAACGTTTTTCACAAAAACAAAATGAACGCCCCGAAATAGTTCAGACGGATTTTCTCTCCACAGACTTAGCATTATTGCCTCCAGATCTTTTTATATTTAAAGCATTCCAAAAGAAAACGATCCTTAGGAGCTCTTTGGAGGGTTCTCGCTTGCTAATGGGGTTCTACCTGGGACCCCTAGCGACGCCTCCCCATGCCCCCCCACGCCCGAGCCATTTTCTCTATCATTTTTTTAATGATTTTAAATTGTTTGACAGGTTAAATTAAAGTGTACGTACTGGGTAACATGCAGCAACTCCCTGAAACGGCTGAACGTTTTGAAGAAACCCTGAGGCGAGTCGTTTTGTATCATAAAATACAAGATAATGTCAAGTTTCCGGTATGCAAACGAAGGTCAAAGCGACACTGGTTCACAGGAGAAAGGGGCGGAGCATGAAGGCTTGGAGGAGTTTGGAATTTACATATTCACGAAGTCTTTGAAGTGTTTGTGCCATCTTTGAAACAATTTTGTGTCGCTATAAAGGCAGAACAATATGTTACGGTAACTAGCAGGAAAAGCGAGACCTCTGGTTCTTGAAAAAAGGAAATTAAAAGGGAACTCACGCCTTTAAAAAAATTTTTTTTTTTAATTAACAAGCAACAAGAGAAAGGAGGTGTAAAGGAGAGGCGAGTGCTCGGTATGACGGTTGTAGGAAATGACTAAATCTGTTCTGCAGAATTGTTAACCAAACGTGTGATCCTGCAGCTCACGGATAACAAGTGTGTGAACGTTTGCTTTATAAGCAGCTGTGAAAAGCTCGGCGTTCCTCGTACCTCGCTGGTAATAAATACATAAACTTGGACCAGCGTTTCACAAACACGAGCTGCTTTAACACCAAACTTTAACATGATCGAGGTTTCTTAAGCGTGTAAACGGTGTGGAAAAAAAGTCGTCATAAAGGCGCAGGATTTCAGGAAGAACTTTTATTTATCCACAAACTTAATTCTTTTAAAAAAAAAATGTCCACAAGGACCTAAAAGTAAACACAAGATCTTATAAATAACTTTAAAGTCGCGAAAAGTTTCGTTAATAATAAAAGTCAATAAAGAAAACGTGTTTAGTATCAACAGCTTAACTACTGCTCTTTGTAGTGTTTTATTTACGGAAAGAATATCGGTTATATTCGAGTTTTTGAAACGGAAGCGTCTCTTATTTCAGGCCGTGCTGCGTTTCTCGGTGTCTCCTCAAGTCCACTTTGCGCTGGAAGCCTTTGCCGCACGAGTCGCAGCCGAACGGTTTGAAGCCGGTGTGTTTCCGGCTGTGTGTGATGAGGTTGGAGCTCTGACTGAACGCTTTCCCGCACACTTGGCATTTGTGCGGCTTTTCTCCTGGAAATACCATAAATACAGATTAAACATGGGACACGTCGGCGTGGGGATCCTAATACACCAATACACAGATCAGATCACGCTGTATAGTTAGGGTTTATGGAATAAAACACTCCGTGTCGTGCTCTTATAGGAAAATAATTCGACGCCAGGGTGGTGTGATGAAGCGTTGAAGATGAAGAGTCACTGCGACAGACCTGAAGTTGATTATTTTCCTATAACAGCCATGTCCCGAAGTGTTTTATTCCTCTTACACTACAGCAATATGCTAGTATTTAAAAAAATAAATTACGAATTAAAAAATTACGCATCAGACCTTTTTATCCATTTATAGCTACATTTAATGTTAAACATTCCTGAAAACTAGACTTTTTTTCCTCTGTAAAAAAAAACAACCCAGAAACTTGGATTGTCACGTTACCAAGAAGTATGGAAGCCCGACTTTTATTTCTCACAACTGCGACTTTATGTCTCTAGATTTGGACTTTTTCTGAATTTCTCGCAATTTCGAGTTAACGGGTCACAATTCGGACATTTTTTCCTCACAATTGTGAGTTCGTATCGCAAATTGTGACTTTTTTCACCACAATTCGAACTTTTTTCCTGGTAATTTAGACTTCCACTTGACGCGGTACCTGAAACGTGACTTCAGGTAACGAGCGCGCGTTAGCCTCTGGTTCTCCTTGTTCTTACTGTATATTCGTAACTCACTAAAGGACACGTGGACGTCTAAATTGTGAGAGAGAGGAAAAATTCGGAATCGCGAGACGTAAACTCGTAATTGCGAGAAATAAAATTTCGGAATCGCGAGATGTAAACTTGTAATTGCGAGAAATAAAAATTCGGAATCGCGAGACGTAAACTCGTAATTGCGAGAAATAAAAATTCGGAATTGCGAGACGTAAACTCGTAATTGCGAGAAATAAAAATTCGGAATCGCGAGATGTAAACTCATAATTGCGAGAAATAAAAATTCGGAATCGCGAGATGTAAACTCGTAATTGCGAGAAATAAAAATTCGGAATCGCGAGATGTAAACTCGTAATTGCGTGAAATAAAAATTCGGAATCGCGAGACGTAAACTCGTAATTGCGTGAAATTAAGTCAAAGTTCGCAATTTAAGTCAAAAAATCGCAATTCCCTTTTTACATTTTTTTTTCTTCCACAAAAAAGCATACACTCCTCTCTCCCGAAGTATTTTATAGTAACATTAAATGTAATTAATTAATGTATTATTTAATGTATTAAATAGTAAATGATCGTTAGTGTTGGCAAAGCGCTGTGGTATAAGAGGAATAAAACACTTTAGGGATGTGCTGTTATAGGAAAATAATCGACGGTAACACTTGAAGCGCACTCGTATGAGGAACTCATCGACGTGAACGTTACCCGTGTGGATGAACGTGTGTTTCTTCATGTCGGATTTCTGGTGGAATCTCTTGCCGCAGTATTGGCAGGGGTACGGCCGCGTGTCCGAGTGGATCAGCAGGTGAGTGGACAGAGTGGACGACCTCTTGAAGCTTTTCCCGCAGATTTTGCAGCTGAAAATCCTCTCCTGTCGATCGACACAGATAATCCAGGCCTTAGTGCATGTTTTTAGATGAATTTAGCACTCTGTCGACTTGGTTAGATCATTAACCTGCTGAAATGTACGGTCTATGAATCCACTAATTTGAAGATTTGATTTATAAGGGGGGGGGGGATTCGATGTTTATAATTTATTAAATTATTATTAAAATTCACTCTAGTAGATTTGCTACATTCAGCAAACAAGCCCCGCCTCCAGACATCGTCATAATTAGGGGAGGTTTGTCATTTTAGTGCAGACATTTTTGCTTGCTTCTTGAATTTTTACAGAAAAGCACAAACGTAACGTCAAAGTTCCCGACCAATCAGGTTGCAGCTGGGAGGGACACGCGAGAAAATCCAACATGGTGGACAGAGTGTTGGTGAAAACGTTTGTCTTATCAGTGAGCGAATACATTGTACATATGCAGCTGAATGCTATGTACAATCTCGGATATTTCAACTTCGATATTGTAACGCTGCAGCGTGACTGGGGAGAATAAATCGGTTCGTCTCGGGACGTTCGTTGGGATCCGACGTCAATTTAACGTCCGCGTACTGTACATGCTGTCTAGTCACGCAAGATCTCCTCTCCAAAGCGAAATTTCAGTCCAGCTTCTTCCTCCTCTCCATACTTCGACTAAATGTATTTAAACGAAGCTAGTTAGCCTGTGCTAGCTAGGACTTTGTGCTAGCATTGTCATCCAGACAGCGATGTTTCCGTAAAGACAACGTCTAGAGTCGTATCGGCTTTAACGTAATCTGTAGGCTGCACTTTAACCTGTCCAATCTGGCTACAGAATGGACAAACTGTCCGATAATATACTGTATATATCCAGTAATATTGTATATTATATAGTATATATTTTCCATACTTGCGAGTGGACGACTTTGTGCTGCTCCAGACTGACGGCGTGACCGAACGTTTTCCCACACAGCTCGCATGCGAAAGGCCTCGTGCCGCTGTGTGAGCGTCGGGCGTGGACCTCTAAGCCATGAGGCGTAGAAAACACCTGGATCGGATTTAAAACAAAATCAGATCCGGTGCTGAAACCAAAAACGCCGACAACGCGATTGCTGCTTTGAAAGACGCCGTACCTTGGTGCACTTGACGCACTTGTAAGAGCCGTTAATCTGCAGTCGCGTGCACAAGACATCAGAATGCGATTTGATCTCGGCGTTCTCAGGGACGGCGTAATATCCTCGTGTGCGGCTCTTCAGCAGATCTGTAGCCAGCGAGCTGTACTCTTCCTGAGAGAACCCTCTGAACGGGGTCTGGTTGGAGAAAAAGGCCTTGGCGATCCTGTCTGGGGAGCCGTAAACGCCGATGGATGGCGTCTCGCACGCCACGTGACTCAGCTGAAATGGCCTCACGAGGCGTCTGAGCTCCGAGCGGGCGTGAGTCCAGGCGCAGGGCCGGAACGTCAAGTCGAAAGGTTGGATATCATCTGGTGACGATAAGGGATATTCGTCCACATCTGTTCAGACAACAAATGATTAGTTTGTTAATACTGTATGAATAATGTATTTGGTTCTGGCTGGATATTTACAGATCAACGAACAACAGGACTGAACTGAATGAACACCTCAAGTGATAAATCAACACTTGGTGCATTTCATTTACTTACAAAGTTCATATCTCCATCGACGATGAATAAATTAACGAATGACTCGGAGACGGTGTACGGCTGACGCGCCACTTAAACGGATTTAAAAATCGAATAGTTATGGAAGGAAGGAGTCTCCAGTGTCAGCGCTGGGTAACAGTCAGATGTACTAAGCTGGAACTTAAAGACTTCAGGACAGAGGAATTGACACTTTTTGTGTCATGTTTTCTCGGTATCATGACGTTATTAACTTCAAGAGAGGCTGGTGAGGGATTGGCTGTTCATGGCTGCGATAACGTATTAAATGTACATTAAATGCAACTATAAACGGATAAAAAAAGTTCTTTAATAAATTACAAATGGCAAAAAAAAAAAAGAAGAAATTGACAATTTTGCCGTGGTATAAGAGGAATAAAGCATTTTGTGCTGTTCAGGATCTCCACGTCATCACACCACGACATCAGCGTTGATTATTTTCCTAAAACACCACGACACAAAGTGTTTCATTCCTTACATACGTGCCATTTTCCTACAGCGAGTCCAAAGTTGGGACCCAAATTTCCCGCTGAATTCGATCTATTCGTAATCACTATGAGCTCGTCGATTTACACGACTGGATAACAATAAGCCAAGCCTTTAAGCGTTCGTTTGAACTAGATAACGGTTTACACCGAGCCGGTTTAGAGTGGATCTCGCCGTGTAGGATTCGAGTTTGTGAACCTGGAGAAGACGACGGCGATCTGGGCCTCCACGCAGAGTCCTCGTACTCCGCCGGTGGATCACACACACTTCCCTCACAGCTGAGCGGAGAGTGTTGAGCTTTATGTTCGGCCGTACACACCGCGCTGCCTTCGGGTGAGCATCGGCCTGCACTTTTATTCGCGTCCTCACAGCAGGCAGACTCGGCCTGGATCTCTGCACAAGACAAGAACTTCAAAGTATGCGCTGACAAAATCTAAAAAGCCAGGAGATTGTAAGCTGGTTTTGTTTTTTTGTTTTTTTGTTGTGTTTTTTTTAAGAGGTATCTTAATCTGCTAAGTTAACAGATCAGCTAGATGGTATTTGTAAATCAGCTTGTTAATTTATCTAGCTAGCTATCAAGCTTTGCAAGTTAGCTTGGTCAATTACCTAGCTAAGCTACGTTTTGTAAATTACCTGGTTAATCTAGCTAGCTAGTTACGTTTTTTGTTGAAAATGTGATTTAGCATTCTTTCCAGGGTTTTTAAGCATTAGCTAACCAGCAAGTCAAATTCTAGGCTTGTCAAGGCTCGAGTTAGCATAAAATCTAACAAGCTAGTCCTGCGTTAGTGCGCAGGAAGAACTTGTGGTCAGTTCTTTTCACCTTTTAAAAATGTTAACGTTTTACTTATGTTGAAATATTTTCCACTTTCACTCCAGTAGTCACTGTTTTTCGGTCCATACTCCATCCATCCATCTTCTACCGCTTACTCCTTTTTACGGTCACGGGGGAACCTGGAGCCTATCCCAGGAACCATCGGGCACAAGGCGGGGTACACCCTGGACAGGGTGCCAGTCCATCGCAGAGCTCGGTTTTAATTAAGTATCATAATTAAGTCACTTTTTTTTACTTTTAAGTACTTTTTCCACCTGTGGTTCAAAGCACGGGTTCCCAACTCCTGGATGGAGAACCTCCTGTCCTGCACGATTTTAGTCCCCCCTTACCCTAACCCTAACCCGATTGTGGTGTAAAGAGTGAAACTGTGTCGCCGAATCATTTTTAAAGAACATACCTGAGTAAGTGTGTGTCAGTAGAGCGTCAAGTCGGACGTAGTCGTCCTCCAGGCTGCGAGGTTGGTGGTAGCTGTGAGCACGTTTGCTCTTCACTAAAAATGACCTTGGCATGTTCGCTCTTGGGGGTTGAGGGTCTAGGGAGATTTAAAGAAAGAAAGAAAAAAAAAAGACTTTTGGTGTTAGCACCTTTTTTTGTTGTTGTTGTTATTCTTCTACTTCTTCTTCTTTTTATAAATAAGAACAGTTAGAGTTAAAGCGAAGTCTACAGATATTTCATACGCAGTTAAAACCGTAAAATCGGAGCTGAAATGTTGTCGGTATCATAACCTGTCTGAAACCTCTCCATCTCTGACAGGGTTCAGGTGAAACTTTATCACCTGCATATCAATGATGCAGACGCACACCGGCGACGCGACACGACACACAACAGACTGCTAACGAGGACGCAGGTACTCCATTACACTCTGGGTATAGTGCTATCATTAATAGTTAATACTTCATTGAAGGCTAGTGTTCATAAGGAAAACTTTCATGAGACAAACGTGAACCTGACAAACCTACACAAGTCTGACTTAAAACTGCATGAAGTTGACATCAAGCTACATAAGCCTACATAAACCTCATGTAAATCAACATAAAGCTGACAACATACATAAACCTGATCCAAACCTACATAAGCTTGACATGACTACATAAACCTGATATAAACCTACATAAACCTGATACAAGCCTACATAAGCTTGAATAGCCTACATAAACCTGATACAAACCTACATAAACCTGATACAAGCCTACATAAACTTGAATAGCCTACATAAGTCTGATATAAACCTACATAAACCTGATACAAGCCTACATAAGCTTGAATAGCCTACATATACCTGATACAAACCTACATAAACCTGATACAAACCTACATAAACCTGATACAAACCTACATAAACCTGATACAAACCAATATAAACCTGATACAAGCCTACATAAGTTATACTAGCCTACATAAACCTGATATAAACCTACATAAGCTATACTAGCCTACATAAACCTGATACAATCCTACATAAGCCTGATACTAGCCTACATAAACGTCAATGGCCTATATAAACCTGATACAAACCTACATAAGCTAGACTAGCCTACATAAACCTGATACAAAACTACATAAGCTAGACTAGCCTACATAAGCCTGATATAAACCTACATAAACCTGATACAAACCTACATAAGCTAGACTAGCCTACATAAGCCTGATACAAATCTACATAAGCTAGACTAGCCTACATAAGCCTGATACAAGCCTACATAAACTTCAATAGCCTCCATAAACCTGATACAAACCTACATAAGCTTGATATAAATCTACATAAGCTAGACTAGCCTACATAAGCCTGATATAAACCTACATAAGCCTGATACAAGCCTACATAAACTTGAATAGCCTACATGTCAGGTTTATACAAACTTGCATAAGCTTGACAAACCTCCATAAACCTGACATAGACCTATATAAATCTGACATAAACCTCCCAAAACCTGATTGGCTGAAACAACCAAATGAATTAATTGCTAGTTTGTTTTTTTTCTTCTTCTTCTTCTTCTTTTTTTTTATTTATTTTTTTTATTAAATCTTAATGTGATGGACTGAAGTTGAAATGTGCTGTGTCAGCAAAAATGTCCTTTCAAGTTGTAATCAGTTTTAAATAAGCCTTGCGTGCACAAAAGTTCAAACGATGACACGTATAATCACACTGATAATAAATGAAATATGAAACATAAAATCGCATACACAATACCTGTGATGAATTAAATTGACAGCAAGTCAAACTTAACGAAAAAATTCAATTTTTTTCATTTTATTTTTTACACTTAAAGCAGTTAGTTCCTGGCTGCAAAAAGTCTAAGAGCCTCGAACAGACCCAGATTTTTGTAAATATACATCAGCTACGTCACATTGTGTCTTTATCATGTATTATTTACAGACCTCGACATATCATGCCACACACACACACACACCTCTACCATTTAAAGTTTTTATTAATATCTCATTCAGAATAAACACACGGCACTTTATTGTATACGCCTCAGATGGTGTGTTTGGGCAAATTGGCCTCCATAAAATCATTGCTCGTTTCCCCCGAGCTCAAGGTCTAACAGGAAGATAGAAAGGATTTCAATAAATGTGAGAAAAAAGTTTGGTGTAGCAGCTGGAATGGGGGAAATTGTACACACACACACACACACACACACACACACACACCATTTGTGAAAATGAATGAATGGCGTGTAGGAGAAGAGGGGGATGCATAAAAAAACAACAACACCCCTGTTGAAAGAACCAACAGAAACTATCACAGAAGTTCTAATGGTTTCCACTACAAATGCCATTACAAACCATCAGCTAACAATTACCATGGTATCCACTAAACATAACATGCCACCAATAGAAGACAACAAATTACCATTAGACACCCACAGGGGCCATTACAGTTTCCATTCGAACCAATAGAATGCTTATTAGAACCATTAAAAGCATTACACTTCTATGAGGGGTTCTATTGTTTTGGGAGTTTTTTTCAGCAGGGACATACATACATGCTCTAGGTGTGGCAAATGTTGTTAGAAACACGTTTGACGTGTCAATAAAAGAAAACGTGAAAATTAAAGCACAATGTGCGGAAAAGATTCATGTGGAAGTAAAAACCCGTGAAAAAATTTATATATATGTATATATTGTAGCGTGAAAGGAAATGTGTGAAGACAAAAAAAAACTCCTACGTGTGTGAAAAATGTATGTGCCATAACACAAAACTCACATGTGGAGGTTTTCGACAAGGAACACCTGTACGCTTGATCGTTCGTGCGGTTATCCAATCGGCCAATCACGTAGCAGCATGAAATCACGCAGCCTCAGGTCAAGACGTTCAGTTCAAATTCATCAAACATCTCCTCTGATGTTCCCGCACGACACTCTTTCGCACCGAGTACAAAAAAAAAAAGCGTCCAGTTCTCTCGACGAGACCGGTTCGGCCGCTCTTTACAAACGGGCCGTGCTGGAAAGCATCTCAAAACACTTCGGACCTCGACGTGGACGAGCGGCGACTTCAGAAGACCACGTCGGGTTCCGCCCCCGTCGGTCTGAACAGTGACCCGAGGCTACACTGGGCGACGCAGTGGAGACTCGATCTTCAACTGGATGCCGTAAAAGTTGCGTCCAGCGTTCTTCTAAAAACGTCGTGGTCTGTGCTTAACGGCTTCTACATCTCCAACATCATAACCATCTACTAGCTAGGTGCACTGAAGCACAGTTACCTCCTGGATTCTTCTTCATTATATATATATATATATATATATAATGTTTATAAATTCTAATACCTATAGCTTAGAAATAAAGAACTCATACTTAACTGGAGCTAAACAATGGGATTAAAAGCCTGCCCTGTTAATGAAGTCAGTGTTTGTGCTCATTCGTTACCCTAACTCTTCAAATGCAACTGATATTATGAGATAATTCAACGCTGAAAAGATTTAATTCTACACTTTTCATTCTTAATTCTTAATTCCACATTCTGCTCTTATTTGTATTTATTTATTTATTTATTTGTTTGTTTTTCTTTTTAAAACGTCACCTGCTCTTAACACCGATCGTGATCCTTTCCTTTGGGTGTTCATAACCTGTACATCGTCCTGAGACAAATCCATGTCGAGCAACGAATCAATAAAAATACAAGCCTAGATTCGTCCACATGTGTGCGTGCGTGCGCGCGCGCGCGGCAGGCAGATGTTGATAAGTACGCGTTGAGGAGCTTAGAGAACATCTGGAGCGTATGTAGAAATGTGTCTAAAACACTGAAAGTGTGTAAGAGTGTGTAAGAGAGAGAGTGTATTGTGTGTGTGTGTGTGTGTGTGTGTGTGTGTGTGTGTGTGTACGCTCCCACCTGTTGCCTCTGCGCGCGCGGTGTCCTGGTCTGTACGTGTTGCTGCTGCTGCGCGCGCTTTAAATACCGCGGCTGAACTTCCTGGAGGAGGTTTAAAAGGCCCAAAGCTGCAGATCTGCAGGTACACACACACACACACACACACACACACACACACACACACACACACACACACAGTGTCACGAACGCGTGGACCGGTGGGTGAGGATCTGGATGCTATAAACTGCACGCGCTGTCCCGTTATAGATGTATGTGATTATATGGAGACGCCTCGCGCTGTAATCATCCCGAATCACATCAAGATTTTTTTTTTTTGCACAGGAAGTTTTTTTATTTTTTATTTTTTTATTTTTTTTATTTATTTATTTCATATTTGGCCCCTCGTAGGATTACATGCAATTATTCTAGTAGGATTATTAAGTAAGAAATAAATTAATAAATAAATTAATAAATAAAGACACACCGGAAATGGGTTCTCGGGTTCTGCAGCGAAACAAGGTTCAGGAAACAAGGTTTCATCTAGCATCATGAGGGGTTTTGTCTCTTTTGGGAAGGTTCTATATAAATGAAGGCATCCTAAGGGAACCCTTTCATGGTTCTGCATGGAGCACCACATAAGAAGTTTTTTATTCATTTATTTATTTATTTTAAAGAAATGGTTCCACATAGAACATTCGTATCTTGGGAGAAAAAAAATAATAATAATACAGGGTTCCATCTAGTGCCCGACGTAACATCTCTCTCTACAAGCCCTCCTTTAGAAAAGGTTCCACTTAGAACACTCTTTAGAAGCTTTGTGCCATTAGAGGTTCCATCTAGTGGTTTAAATGGTTCTTGTGTTCTGGTTTGTGCCTTTCCGAAAGCCAATGAATGGTTCCATATCAAATAAGGTTTCACCTGGTACCCTGTGGGAACCATGAATAGTACTACATGGAAGCATAAGAAACAGAAAGAAAGAAAGAAATGGTTCCTCTTAGAATATCGTTGGAAAGCTAGAGTTATTGATGTTTTTGTACACTTTTTTTGGGGTGGTGGGTGGGGGTTGGGGGGTGGGGGTGATCTAAAAGGTTATTTGGTTCATCACTTTGGGATAGTTTTCAAAAAGCTAGAACCCTACCAATCGAACACAGATAGTTCTTACGTAGAGCCCGACAAAGGCCTTCGAAACCTAGAACCGTTCGATTTCTTTGTCATCATGGGCAGTCTGTAAAATAAAAAATTCTACACGCCTGTACACATTTTCCGTCCAGAAATTGTTCTATTCGGAAAAAGTTTCAGAAAGCTAGAACCCTTTCAAAATGTGCAACATTTAGACACATCTTCTAGTACATCATCTAGCACCCTAGTGGAACCCGTAGTAGTTCTATGCGCCCTTAAATAAAATAAAAATAAAAATTAGGGGTTCGGAGGTGGGGGGAGGAGGGGTGTTTCCCTTTTGGGTTTTGTTTTGTTTTGTTTTTTTTGGGAAACGGTTCCACATAGAACACCTTTCCAAAGATAGAACCATTAAAAAATACCACTTCCCTTTTGGAGTGTACACTCTTTGGACACTAATAGGTTCCACAAAGAACACTGGGTAATCTGTACTAAATTGAAGCTTCCATAATGGTTCTTATGCACAAAAGCTAGAACTCTAGAGTAAAGAGTGTAGCATTCGGAAAATAATCCACGCTCCTATAATATAAAGCTTCCACATACAGTAGGACATGTTTGGAAAGCTAGAACCTTTGCATGTTTTGCCTTTGCCATGTTATTACGTACAGTGCATTCTGTAATACAGGCATGATATAAAAGAAAGGTTCCACCTATAGTCCACTAGATAGTTTGTGGGTTTGTCCTTTGCATTGGCAGCCTGTCGTTGATTGTTTTCCTGGAACAGCATGCAGTAGTGGCAGTATTGTTAAAATAAATAAATAAATAAATAGGACTAATACAGTGAAACGACTGATTCCACAATCTCTATGAACGCCACACGTTACGAGACACCAAAGGAATCTACGTCGTTAGCTCCGTCCACTCTCAGGTGTCATTACGTGAGGATGTGGATGGACGTCGAGGAGACCGGGGTCACCGCTTCCGCGCGCCAGGGAACAAATTCCAATCTATAGGCGAAAAAAACAAACAAATAAACAAACAAACAAACACGGCAGATGATGTAGAGCTGTTTTGTTTAAGTTCTACCCTGCGTCTCGCTATTGTCTCACAGAAACAAAGGTTCCATCCAGCACCGTGACGGAACCCGTCCGTCTTAGAGCCCTACAATACAGGGTTTCCTTTTTAAAAGAATCAGCGTAGGACACCTTTAGGAAACAAAACTACCGGTTTGTCTGCTTGAATGGTTTGAATAAAACAAGGTTTCATCCAGCACCCATACAGGAACCCTTAATAGTTCTACACGGAGCACTACAAGACGGTGTCCCTTTTTTGTTTTTTTGTTTTTTTTTATGAAATGGTCCCACATAGAACACTTTCGGAAAACTAGAATCGTTTATAGTTCTATGGGAACCACCGACACCTCTCGAAGCACGTCAGAAATGGTTCCACATACGGTACGACACCGACAACTTAGGGACCACTAGGGAATTTTTGATATTTCTTATTATTAAGGAGACGTTTATTGAACCTTTACGGAAGGAGTCTCCAGTGTCAGAGGTAAATCTGGAACAAGGCTTTCCCGAAATCTTCTCTGCAATGCGACAACCTGCGGTTGGGAACGACCCACTTGTTACGCCAAGTGAGAACAGGAACGAACTTGTTTCGCGTGTGTTCCACAACATTAAATGTAGCTATAAATGAAAACTTGTAATCATAGGTAAATTCCTGTGGGAAAGAATCAACTTTGGGTAACTGTGCTTCATCACACCACCTCATTGTTGATTATTTGCTTACAGAGTGCGCTGTTTAGCCAGAATTAGAAAAAAAGTGAAAGTTCATTTCTAACATAAAGAGCATCAAAAGCTCTGAAGACGAATTGTTTCGTTATCAAACGTAAAAATTTGCCCATTATGCGAAAAGTCTCTCCGGGATTGCGCAATTTTGCGCTCGCAAACTGCGCAATATTCAAAATGGCCGTCGATTTCCTGCAGATCCGAGGCGCGTCACGTGACGTCGTCACGACGTGCGTTCCGCCGCCGCCGCCGCCTCCGATCCACGTGCATCGATCATGAGTTACCCGTTTACCAGCAGACATCGCTGCGAAAGAGCGCGCAGGACTATTACGTGCGATCGACGATTTCGCCGAGTCGAGGCGTTTTTTTTCCGGAACAAAAAAACGCACAAAAAACTCGGCAAATTGTGTCGCAGATTCTTAACGGGGGGAAAAGAAAGGCGGAAAAATGAAAAATTGACTGTTGTCAAAGTCTGTTGTTTGTAGTTTGAGTCTTTTCTTTAATAAAAAAAAAAAGAAAAAAAAAGAAATACCCACGCACACTGGATATGGTTTGTTATTCTTTTCTTTATTCTTTCGCCGATTAGCATTTTTCATCAGTTGCAAAGAAAAAAAAATCTTGAATGAAACCTCATCTTTTATCTAATCTCTGCGTCGATGTCCGGCGTAACGCGCGCGAGCTGTACAGTGTGCGCGTTATCTCAGACGCACAGTGCAGAGAATGTTAATGTGACGATCAACCGCCCTCACATCAGTCAGAACAGGAAACCAAAGCTCACAGTGAACAGACGCTATCACTGCAGCGAGAGGTCAGGGCCTCACTCTGAGCTTCTAAACCAGCTCTCTCTCTCTCTCTCTCTCTCTCTCTCTCTCCCACACACACACACACATACACACACAAACACAAAGGGGTTGATGGTAACTCTTCACCGCTTTAGAGAATACGTGATTGAAATAGCAGCACAGAGACGCTGTGATAAGACCTTGAGGTTTTCGGTGCGCTCGACTCTGACGGATGGACTGACACCGTGAGAAAGATGCAGCGAGAGGTTATTTCTGCAGCTCAGCTTGGAGCTCTGTACGATCTAAATAAAAACGCAGCGTGAAAACGTTCAGCGCACAGTTTAACACCACACAGGTTGGGTGGAAGCCGCACACATTAAACAGCGCTTTAATAAAGCATCCGTAAGACCTGTGTGTGTGTGTGTGTGTGTGTGAGAGAGAGAGAGAGAGAGAGAGAGAGAGAGACTGGCTATACATCAAAAAAACTAGAACATGTCACTAAATAAAAAAATATCTCAAGGTGTAAGAAGGATTAATGTTGTGGAACGTCCATGAAATAAGTCAGTTCCTGTTCTCACTTACGTTATAGCAGCTATAAACGGACGTTATCTCCTCCCCAGTCTCGCTTCTGTCTCTCTTGAAGGAGATTAGACCCCCCCACCCCCACCCCCCAAAAAAAAAAAGTTGTCATGACTGAGAAAGCGCAAAGCGTAAACTCCTTTGTCCGAAAAATGACCGTCAGAGCTTTACCTTTTATAGAAAGCGCTGACACTGGAGACTCCTTCCATAAGCATGAAACATCTCCTTACAGAAAACTTCACTGTTTCAGCAATTTCGTAACTGTGCGAAGAGTCCCTGCGAACGAGCCGTCACTATCGAGACGATGACATTATATTACCGCTGTGATCGAAAATGAAAAGAAATCACCATCTGACCAATCAGAATCCAGAATTCCGCACTGTTATGATTGAAGATATGTTCACGTTACACAAAAACTCCGCGTTTATTGACGCTTGTTCTTTTCGGGTGTCCTTCTGGAGGAACCGCTGAAGGTGTTTTTCGAGCAGAGGGTTCCAGACAGAAACATTTTCGGAAGCCGAGACACTTTAAGGAACAAATATGCGCTTAGAGAACCTCAAAGGAACCTGTTTAGCAAATATCAAAAGCTAAAGGTTAAACTCCTAGTAGGTTCTAGATATTAAGATAAATGGTTCTGGGGTTCTGTAAGGGGTCTATATAGAACCGTTTCTTTCTGATAGGAAAACAGTGTTATAGGAGTCTACATTAAGGGTAGACTGATGAGGGAAATGGAATCAGTTACTCGTTACAGTAAAGTTTCATGTTCTAAAAGTGCTGGTGAGGAAAACAGTGTCAGAAAAAAAGCATTGTGATGGTCCGCAATTTAGCCGAAAATATCGTACTATCACCTCCTAATAATCACCAGGGCCTAGCAACCAATAAACTCGTTTATTTTTTTTCAGTAGAGAAAGTGAGGGAAGTGTTCGGGTGGAAAACCGTCCTAGCTTGCCGTGAGTTTATCAGCTCCAGAACGTTGGAGTCTGAGGTCAGCGTCTCCGAGGGAACCCCAGTGCTCAGTCGAGATAGGGAACGATTTACGGCACAGGAATCTGAAACCGCAGGACCTCTCTCTCTCTCTCTCTCTCTCTCTCTCTCTCTCCTCGCTCTCTCTCTCTCTCTCTCTCTCTATCGCTCTCTCTCTCTCTCTCTCTCTCTCATTTGCTCTCTCTCATTTGCTCTCTCTCTCTCTCGCTCTCTCATTTGCTCTCTCTCTCATTTGCTGCTCTCTCTCTCTCTCTCTCTTTCTCTCTCTCTGTGGTGCAAAACACACTCCAGTAAATCACTGGGTTAAAGGGGAAAAAGGCTAGTTAGAAGCTACTGAAAGTGAAATACTATTACTACTACTACTACTACTACTACTACTACTGCTAATACTGCTACTGCTACTACTACTACTACGAATACTACTGCTACTATTACTACTGCTACTGCTACTACTGCTACTGTTACTGATTTATACTACTGCTACTGCTACTGCGCAACTATACTACTGCTACTGCTGCTATACAGCTACTATTACTATTACTACTGCCGCACTACTGCTATTGCTGCAATACATCTGCTACTGTGCTGCTGGTACTGTACTACTGTGGTTGCTGCAGCAGGCTACTGTTGTTACTGCTGCAACTGCTTACAGTTGCTTGCTAGTATGAACTTGTTGACATTACTACTGCTGCACTGCTACCTACTATATAGCTGCTGCTGCTGACTGCTGCCGCTACTGACTGATACTACTGCTACTGCTACTGCTGCTACTGCTACTATTACTACTGCTACTGCTACTACTGCTACTGCTACTACTGCTACTGCTACTACTGCTGCTACTGCTACTGCTACTACTGCTACTGCTACTACTACTACTACTACTGCTACTGCTACTACTACTACTATTACTACTACTGCTACTGCTGCTACTGCTACTGCTACTGCTACCACTACTACTATTACTGCTACTACTACTGCTACTGCTATTACATTTACATTTATTCACTTAGCAGATGCTTTTATCCAAAGCGACTTACAAATAAGCAAAGCAATATATCAAGCAGAGAACAATACAAGTAGTACTATATAAGATCCATTAATTGAATACCAGAGGAAGTAAAGTGCACAGAGTAGAGGTGTAAGTGCGTTGTGGTTTTTTTGGGGGGTTTTTTTCCCTCTAGGAGTTGGTTAGGTGTTCACGGAAGAGGTGGGCCTTTAGCTGTTTTTTGAAGATGGTGAGAGATTCTGCAGTCCAGATTGAGATTGGAAGTGCATTCCACCACTGGGGAACAGTAAGTGTGAAGGTTCTGGAAAGGGACCTTGTGCCACGCTGAGTGGGAACTACTAACTAACTAACTAACTACGTCGGTCGCTAGTCGATCGCAGATTGCGAGAGGGAACGTGTGCCTTCAGGAGAGAGTTGAGGTAGGAGGGTGCTGTTCCTGACAAGGTCTTGTAGGTGAGCATCAAGGCCTTGAACTTGATGCGGGCAGCTACAGGAAGCCAGTGGAGGGAGATGAAGAGGGGTGTGACATGGGTCATCTTGGGCTGGTTGAAGACGAGGCGCGCTGCAGCATTCTGAATCATCTGAAGGGGTTTGATGGAGCTGGCTGGGAGGCCTGAAAGCAGTGAGTTGCAGTAGTCCAGTTTAGAGATGACAAGAGCCTGGACTAGTATCTGTGTAGCCTGTTTGGTGAGGTATGGTCGGATTTTCTTGATGTTGTACATGATGAACCTATAGGACCTTGCAGTTGCTGAGATGTGGTCTGTAAAGGTCAAGCCGTTATCAAGAATCACCCCAAGGTTCCTGGCCGTCCTGGTTGGCATGAGTGTAAGTGAGCTGAGCTGTACAGTGAGGTTCTGGTTGATTGAGGGATAGGCTGGGATGACGAGAAGCTCAGATTTTCCCAGGTTAAGCTTAAGATGGTGTTCCTTCATCCAGACCGAGATGTCCGACAGGCAAGAAGAGATGCGTGCAGAGACGGATGGATCGTCAGGCTGGAAGGACAAATAGAGCTGGGTGTCATGGGCATAGCAGTGATAGGAGAAGCCATGAGACTCATTCACCTGCCCGAGAGATGTAGTGTAGATATAGAAGAGGAGTGCTACTACTGGTACTGCTACTACTGGTACTGCTACTACTGCTACTACTACTACTATTACTGCTACTACTATTACTACTGCTACTACTATTACTACTGCTACTACTGGTACTGCTATTACTGCTACTACTATTACTACTGCTACTACTATTACTACTACGTTGACATTGGGCTACTACTATTAACTAACTACTGCTACTACTGGTTACTACTAACTGCTACTATACTACTCGATTACTGCACACTACTGGTACACTATTGCACTGCTACTGGTTACTATTACTACTACTGGTACTACTATTACTGCTACTACTATTACTACTGCTACTACTGCTACTACTACTACTACTACTGCTACTACTACTACTACTGCTACTACTACTACTACTGCTACTACTGGTACTGCTATTACTGCTACTACTATTACTACTGCTACTACTATTACTACTGCTACTACTGGTACTACTACTACTACTACTATTACTGCTACTGCTACTACTGGTACTACTACTACTACTACTACTACTACTACTACTACTACTGGTACTGCTATTATTACTACTGCTATTATTACTACTACTACTGCTACTACTACTGCTACTACTACTACTGGTACTGCTATTATTACTACTGCTATTATTACTACTACTACTGCTACTACTACTGCTACTACTACTACTGCTACTACTACTGCTACTACTACTACTGGTACTGCTATTATTACTACTGCTATTATTACTACTACTACTGGTACTACTACTGCTACTACTACTACTGCTACTACTACTACTATTACTACTACTACTATTACTACTACTACTACTACTGCTACTACTACTATTACTACTACTACTACTACTGGTACTGCTATTACTGTTACTGCTACTACTGCTACTACTAATAATAATACAACTTTAATAACTACTGTGTAGTTAATATTCCTAATTTTCCTAAGTTGCAACATCAATAAATAAAAAAATTAAATAACTAGTGATATTTAAATCACAAACCTAATGATGTAAATATGTAGTACTTAATATTTTATTAACATTAACATCATTTCTGGGTCTGATTTTTGTTTGGTATTGTTTGTAACAGTGTTTCAAATATAATAAATGTTATTATTACATTTATTGAGCTAAATATTCAATAGTCAAGAAATAAATATGAATAAAATAATAAAAAAATAACTCTTGCAGTAATAAATCAGACGGTTCGTATTCGACTTCTGGAAGGCAGCAGTGCATGAAGCAGCAGTAAAGGAGGGGTCGTTTTTTTCCCTCCCTCCTAATCAGCTCGACTCATCGTGACCCTTTGAACAAGGGCTTCTGGTTGTAAATCTAACAAACGGCTCAGAGCCACAAATCATCTCACGCAGGCTGATGTGTTGAGAGGCCATTGTGCAGCTCGGAGACAATGCTCTCTCTCTTTCTCTCTCTCTCTCTCTCTTTCTCTCTCTCTCTCTCTCTTTCTCTCTCTCTCTGCTTCGTTAACTTTGTTTTCGCTGAGCTGATCACTGCATACGTCTATCAGAAAATAACCGGCTTCAGGGTGGTAACAGTAGCTCCACTTCATCACACCGCCCTGTCATTTATTATTTACCTCCAACAGCATGACACGGAGCGTTTTATTCCTTACTTTAACAACATTACGCAAAGTGAAATGCTGTGCATGAGGAAGGCTGCGGTAATTCGGTTTAAAAGCGATAATATAAGAAAAATATCTTGTAATTTATCATTCTTCTAAACGCTGGCTTGCGTTCAATGTTTTCTGGGATTTAAAGGTGCAATATGTTATTTATTTATTTTTTTTTAAGTGTTTGTAGACTTTTAATACTCAAATAACATCATAAATACCTTAGAACAAGTCTGATTTGCAACTTTGCCATACAACCGATCCGGCTCATTTCTACGTTTCAGGTTTTTGTTAAATGGTATGGCCCAGAAATAAGCCCCGCCCCCTAGCTGGAACATGTTTTAGGAAAATACCACTTACGTAGTTACTTTCCAGAGGGGCTCATTTGTCAGGGTGATAAACGTAAGCGTCTTAATTCATCACACAAACAGCAGAGGGCTCTCAAAAAAAAAAAAAAAAGACAAACTGCTCCTTTAAATGTGTTAAAACCCCGTGTTAGAGCGCATCTCGGGTTCCTCCGTGTGCTTTCTTGCAGTTGAAGCTCACTCAGCGCCGTGGAGCCGCTGCAGCACGTGGGTTGGGCTGCTGGTTTTGCCGAGCTGGAAACAAGGGAAGCTGCAAAACGCTGCACTCTGGCAGTCATCTAAAACATTCAAGCAGCAAAAAATAGATATAATTCAATTAAAAACTAAATCTGTGGCCTCATCACAGGAAAGTGTCGCGCATGTAGAGTGTGAAAGAGAAGTGAGAGACGTGTGGTCAAGCGCAACGCCGAGCGCGTCTAAATTTATATTCTGTCTCGGCTGTGACTAAAGGCGAGACAAATCTTGATCTTATCGCAAACACCAAGTCACTGTGGGCGTGTAACTTGTCTATTAGAAGCAGCGGTAGAAGAACGGTAACTGCGACAGAGGAAATTAAGAATGAAGGATTTCTTTTTGTGAACTGATTCACAAGTGAAGGACGAGTGAAGGCTGGGTCGTGTTGTTAAAGCGGATTTGTAAATGTAGTCTTAAACTAGGGAAAATGAGAGGTCTGATAAAGCTACTTGAATGAGAGGGGTTCAGCTACTTCCCTGAAGACCAGGCCTGATGTTGGGCAGAAGGCCCCGAATGAGCAAAATCCACATGTTAGGAAAAGCTCCATGACTAAGCAGGAGCTTCTAGATTTCTAGGCAAAGTCTAAGAATGGACAGAAGCCACGGGTTTGTGGAAAGTCCCAAGATGACAATAAGTTCCTCAGTGCCGCTTCACGATTCCCATTGGTGTGCAAAAGCTTCTGGTTGGGCAAAGTCCAAAGACAAGCAGAAGCACCATAAAGAAACCCTGTTTGGCTAAAGCCCCATGATGGACAAAAGCCACAGGAATTGGTGGAACTCCTGGAGGGGCAAAATCTCATGATGGACAGAAGCCTCATATTAAGCTGAGGTATGATCATTTTGTTCTTTGTTAACTAGCTAATGTTAGCTTGTTGACTCGATGAGCCACTGAAGCTCAAGCTAATCCCCCCCCCCCCACCCCCATCCAAAATGAATCTTAGCAGGCCTGCTAGCATGCTCTTCTTGTACACACAAACACCAACCAAACTCAACTGGTTGGAAGAGTACTACAGGCAGGTATATACAGAAGGACAGAAAGAAAATCCCACACAACGTTATGACTTATGCAGTATTTCTGGGCGCTGTTCTGAGAAGTGAATCAAATGAGTCAATTCAGCTCAAAGGATTCCAGAAATGAGTCATACTGGAAGGAGACACAGATTCTGGGTCCAGTCGTCGACCAAAAACGAAAACTTGTTTGGAAAATGTACGCATCTGAAAGTAAATCTGTGGCCTCGTCAGGAAAGCGTCGAGCGCGACCGACGACTACGTCTAACTTTACATCCTACCTCAGCGAGAGAAATCGTGATCTTATCTAATACACCGAGTCACTGTGGGTGTGTGACTGTCCATACAGAAGCAGCGGTAGAAGAACGGTAACAGCGATGGAGCAAGTGAAGAAAAATGATTCCTTTTTGGCGAACTGATTCACAAGTGAAGGACGAAAAGAAGATTTAGCCACGCTGTTAAACTGGATTTGTAAATGGGGTCTTCAACCACGGTCAGACTGAATGGGAATTAAACCAGTTTGATAATAAAGCCACTTGAATGAGTGGGGTTCAGCTGCTGCCCTGCAGACCAAGCCCCATGTTGGGCAGAAGCCCCTGAATGGCACTTGTTGGGTATAATGCTCATACCTCAGCTTAACACAAGGCTTCTGGCCCATCAGGAGACTTTGGGTGAGCTTCTGGATGGGCATTCATGGGGTTTGTGCCCAACACAGTCTCACTTTAGGGTCAAGCTCCTGGATTGAGGAAAGCCCCATGATGTGAGGTAATGTCAGGTAAAGTCTCATAATGTACACAAGCCCCACATGGGCAAAGCCCAAAGACGAGCAGAAGAAGCCTCTGATTCCACAGAATACCTTTTTTGGGTAAAGCCCTACGATGGGTAGAGGCTCCAGGAGGTGCAGGGGCTTCTGGGTGCGCAAAGCCTCAAGAACTAAGGGCAGAAGTCACAAGTTTGGGAAACACTCCAATACCATAAGAATCGAAATGGCTCGATGAGTACTTTAGGATGTAAACCCACAAGCTTGTGGCTTATGCGGTATTTCCGAATGATGTTCGAAAGAATCAAAACTGTGAGTCATTGTAAAGTGAGTCATGCGATTCAGCGTCCGATCGTTGAGCAAACAAAAATGGTTTTGTGTCCCGTGTTTGGAAAAGAAGTACGCATACCAATACACGCGCGAATCTTCGCATCCTTGCTTTAAATGAGAGAGTGTTGATCTCGTTTCGAAATAAAAATGAATTTGAAACAATTCTAACTTCCGACTCTGGGATTTTTTTTGGGGGGGGGGGTCTCCATCGAAGAAAAAAAAGAAAAAGAAAGAAAAATTCAATCCCTTCCGTCATTGAATCCACCTTTGAGCGCTTGACGTCAGCTCTGTGCTTTTCTGAAGCCAATCAGAAGCCAGTAATAAGTGAGAGGTAACCAGCATGTGACTATCAGTAGCTAACACACCAAGATATTATCACCATTTCCTGGAGTTAAACCCAACAGGCCCAAGTCGCCCACGTCTGGGTTTAATCACACATGCACACAACCCCGATTTAGCCCTGAGGAACAGTTGTGGAGGAGGAAGAACCATGTAATTAACCACCTCTGCTGGTTTAAAACGGGGAATGAGCTCACTCTGGACCGTGGCGTTACCTTTAGTCTTCCTCGGAGATACAGGACAGAGAACTGCGCAGACTCGGGTTCTTCGGCAGTCACTTTCTTCAGACGTTCTCTCTAGACGTGTGTGATGGGCACCGGCTTGTTCTAGCAGTCAGGAAAATAAAAGCGTGTTCATACGTTTTGTTTTATCTTTTTAGCGCACAAAACTTATACTAATATATATATATATATATATTCCTGTGGGTTTGCACTGACGAACGTAATTTTAAATCATCACGTATCACTCAATCGATACAGTTAGAAGATTCAAGCAGAGACGCTGTTTGATAGCGTTTAAAGCGGCAGTAAGCAACGTCAGTGAGTGCTAAAGTAGTCACTACGTGCCAAACACACCATCTTCCAACCACGTGATTATCTGCTGTTATCGTCGACGTTGACGTATTTTAAACACATATAAGAATAGCATAACTATTTTTAGGATATAATTGTTCCTGTTAGCTCAAAAAGTACAATAAATTCAGATCACTCTTTACCTGCCTGTCTTATTCGATATAAGTTATGAGCAAATGAGTTATGGTGTCCCGTGTGAAATCAGATCCTGCGTACCAAATCAGATTTTTGTTTTATTTAGTCAGAGGACAATTGTATTTATTTATTTTATTATTTATGACCTAAAACTAAGCCTAGGGTTCAATCAGCAGTGAGGGTTTTGTTTCCTTTTATTAATATTAGTATTAATATGCAGTAAAGTGTTTGTTTTTTGTACTTTAAAAATGTGAATAGGCTTCAGCATGAGCCCAGCCCTGTGGGAAAGGACAAGAGTTGTCCTCTATGAGCTGACTATTAAAAGGGGATAAAAAGCGTGCAAGGCTGCCACCTAGTGGACATTTGGAATTGAGGCGAAATCAAAATGACTCCATCAGAATATTCATGAGGTTCATGGTTCTGTGTGACATGCAGATTGCTGGATGAAGGTTTGTGAGAATTTGTAGAAAGAAAGAAAGAAAAAAAAGTCTTGTGAAAAATAGAATAGAATAGAACTGAATATGTAGAGAAAGAAAATATGCAAATATGGAGAAACTATACAGTGTGCAAATTTGTTTTCCTATAGGGCAAACTGTTGTGTGTGTGTGTGTGTGTGTGTGTGTGTGTGTGTGTGTGTGTGTGTGTGTGTGTGTGTGTGTGTGTGTGAGAGAGAGTGTGTGTGTGTGTGTGTGTGTGTGTGTGTGTGTGTGTGTGTGTGTGTGAGTGTGTGTGTGTGGTAAGAATATGCAGACTCTCTGAAGTGTCCTCGGGCAGCAGCCAGATTGCCTGAGGACCACCTCTGGAAGCGTTACCCTAATGGGTGGCATTTTATGCGTCTGAGATGTCATGATGTGAAGTAAATCACACACACACAGTGCACTTCATTAATATTGGCACCCTTGGTAAATATGAGTAAAGAAGGCTGTGAAAATTTTGTCTTTATTGTTGAACCTTTTGATCTTTTGTTTGAAAAATTCACCAAAAAAAGAATACTCTGCTCTCATGGATATCAAACTGTTGCAAACACAACACGGGTTTATCAACAAAAAAAATATGTGTTAAATATAGGTGTGCAACAATTATTGGCACCCTTTTAGTCAATACTTTGTGCTAGCTTCATTTGCTAAGATAACAGCTCTGAGTCTTCAACTATAACGCCTGATGAGGTCGGAGAATACATGGCGAGGGATCTGAGACCGTTCCTCCGTACAGAATCTCTCCAGATCCTTCAGATTTCGAGGTCCACGCTGGTGGACTCCCCTCTTCAGTTCACCCCACAGGTTTTCTATGGGGTTCAGGTCAGGGGATTGGGATGGTCAAGGCAAGTTCTTGATTTTGTGGTCAGTGAACCATTTTTGTGTTGATGTATGTGTTGGATCATTGTCCTGCTGGAAGATCCAAGCTTTCAGGTCAGGTTTTCATTTCATATCTGTTAATATTTGATAGAGTCCATGATGTCCAGGGGGTATTCCAGAAAGCAGGTTATGGAGTTACCTGGGTATGTTTACTCAGAGTAAACAGATAACCCCAGATAACTTTCTGATTTCTGGAATAACCCCCAGAGATGTAGAGTATAATTACACGAGCAACATAAATGAAGAGGTCAGTGCCATTCTGACAAAAATCATATCAGATCTGATGTATTTATTAATTTAATTCATTGTTTGGCAGGGTCGATGTTATGGATTAACTTCAAAGACATTTATTTCACGAGCAAAACTCGTAAACCACCCCATATTTATTGTATTTTCATATGAACATCGCTGTAGTTTCCCTCCACATCACAAGATGGCGGACTCGCTGTTTCAGGCCTGTTTTTTTCCTACTTCCGGTTGCACGCTGCTCTGCCTCTTCCTTTTCCTCAGTGCAGCGGGAGCAGTATCGGAGTCTGAAGACTTCATCTCCTGACTAAAGGAGAAACTAACGATTAAAAAATGGTCAGTAAACAAAGCGAACACACAAAATATGTTCTTTAATAGACGCTCCGACATCTCGCGCACGTTACCGCGCAGTTTTTAGCTCGGATGAGACTTTAATTTCAGTCGGATGATGTCGGATTTGTTTTTTTTTTTTTAATCCGACTCGCTGTGGTCAGAGTTTTAACGGCAGCGACGTTTGGCATTAACGATTACATCATAAATAAAGTTTGACTTGTTTTCCCCACGCGTCCTTTCACTGGAAAAGAATGAATTAAAAAAAAATATATTTGTGCACGTGCACCATTCATTTAAAAAGCTTAAAACCGACTCACTTCCGGGGTGGCCGTGACGTCAGAAAACACGTGTCCTCGAGACAGCAAATAAGCTTCAGATGATGATTATTTTTAATGAGTTAACTTAATAATAAACTTGTGATTTTTTTCCCCCCTTAATTCGACTGTTCCTAGGGTTTTGTCAAGGTGGTGAAGAACAAGGCGTATTTCAAGAGATACCAGGTCAAGTTCAGGAGGAGGAGAGGTGAAGTCAAGGCATTTCTGAGTTACTTTATATATATGTGTGTGTGTGTATATATATATATATATATATATATATGTGTGTGTAGTCTTTAATTTATTCATTTTCATGTGATTCATAATCAAGCGATTCATTTACTGATTTGCTTCTCTTTAAATCCAGGTTCAGACTCCGATATTATAAAGGTCTTTCCAGATTATTACTTGCTACACTGTAGGAGATAACCCCGGTGAATTCTATAATATAATTTGTTCACCATGTTCGGTTTAAATCCTCTAAAAACAGATTCGCAATCGAATAAGAAATAATGTAACCGTGTAGCACGTAAAGCAGAGGAGTTAACACTAATAAAATGAAATAAACAGACACTCTAACCCGGTCAGAGCATCAAACAGAGAAGCACATTAATACAGAAGTAGATTTTAAGAGGAGCGAGTCCGCAAAATCTAGGCGAAGTAACGCACCGGCGATATCTTCGATGAGAATCCGAATTCCGTAGAGCTGGAAGGCCGAGTGCAAGAAAATAAAAATAAAAGGAGCGAAAAAGACCGCACTGTGTAGGTGATGCAGTTCACCCCGATATCAAGAGTTTAACGTAGTCTCCTGCTTCCTCCGCTGAAATAAAGTCCTTCTGGACGCCGTTATATGTAATGCGAAGCCGAGCCAGGTGAAGTATTCCATAGCGAGCGCCCTCAATACCACGAAGTTGATGCCGAACCTTGTTAAATGCGGCTCAGGCCTAGCTATACTTTTTAATATATTTTAACAATAATATTAGCTGCATTTGATTAACTGAAGGACGTTTTTATTGAACGAACTGATTGTTGTTGTTTTTTTCCTGCAGAGGGGAAGACGGACTACTTCGCCCGAAAACGCCTCGTCATCCAGGATAAGAACAAGTACAACACGCCTAAGTACAGGATGATCGTTAGATTCTCCAACAGGGATATTGTTTGCCAGGTGACGTTATTTAATAAACATTTAGCAAATTCGTGCTGTCGGTAAATTCACCATTTTCCCCACTGATAACCTTGTACGTTTAGCTTCGTTAACACCGTGTGTGTGTGTGTGTTTCCTCAGATCGCATATGCCAAAATCGAAGGCGATGCGATCGTCTGCGCTGCTTACTCTCACGAGTTGCCGAGATACGGCGTTTCAGTGGGGCTGACCAACTATGCCGCTGCCTACTGCACCGGGCTGCTGCTGGCACGGCGGGTAAGACCTGGTCCTGTTCGCTACGTAGGAAATAAAACTTAGTACAGCACGTCCCATTCCTTTTGTTTTGTCTTTGAGGAGTGTTTTAAAGCAGCCCCTAATCAGCACCGCTGCTGCTGTTGTTCCTCTGCAGCTGCTGAATAAGTTTGGTCTGGATAAGGTGTACGAGGGCCAGGTGGAGGTGACGGGCGAGGAGTTTAACGTGGAGAGCGTCGACGGCCAGCCGGGAGCGTTCACCTGCTACCTGGACGCCGGGCTCACCAGAACCACCACCGGGAATAAAGTGTTCGGAGCCATGAAAGGAGCAGTGGATGGAGGACTGTCCATCCCGCACAGGTCAGGACACGAGGGTTATACCGTACAGGACGTGTGATTTCCACGTGACTAGACGGTCCGGTGAAACCGGGTCGCGCTGGCGCTCCGAGATGAAGATCTTGGATGTGAGAGACTCTGGGTCTGAACAACAAAGCGAGTGAAGGCATAACCTAGAAAACAAAGGAATAACCAGGAGAGCGAAAGCTGACGTAGAGAATCAAGCGTACTGGCGAGCGAGAGTCGAGGTAGAGCACAAAGCTGACCGAATTGGCATAAATGCGAAGTGAAAGCTGGCTTAGCGAACAAAAGCTTAACTTGGTGAGCGAGAGCTGACCGCGAGAGCTGACCGCGAGAGCAGAGTAGACCTAAAGAGTGAAAGCTGTCTTAATGAATATTAACCCCGCGAGTCTGCACAAGCAAAACGAAAGGTGACCTCGCGAGCGAGAGCTGTGACCTAAAGACAGTTTAGAGAGAGGGAATGATAGCCTGACCAAAACCAGCACTAGCTGAACGACCGAGCGGATAAAAGACTGACCCGGAGAGCAGAACCTGACCCGGTCGGCGAAAGCGTAACCGAGCAAGCGAACGAAAGGCTGACCTAACCGTTACAATCAAGCGGTTTATACATTTTATACACGGTGGAAGATTAGACGCGTTACCCGAGTCGCTCAGGCGACGCTCACGCCACGTCTCTGTGTTTTTCAGCACTAAGCGGTTCCCGGGCTACGACTCGGAGAGCAAAGAGTTCAGCGGTGAGGTCCACAGGAAGCACATCCTGGGCCTGAACGTGTCCGAGTACATGAGCAGCCTGATCGAGGAGGACGAGGAGGCCTACAAGAAACAGTTCTCCCGCTTCATCAAGAACGGCGTCACACCTGATTCGGTAAGAGGAACGAACACACACACAAGTTCATTCGCTCAGCTGATGTCATGGAGCAATTTCAAGACTGGGCTGAGAGAAGCTTCTCACACACGCACCCACACACACTGGATTTAAAGTTCTTCACGTTCCTGAAAAATTAACATCATTTGCTTTTGTTTTTATGTTTGTTTATTTTTTTTAAACTATGTTTGTAAAAA
This sequence comes from Ameiurus melas, assembly GCA_012411365.1. Taxonomy (NCBI): domain Eukaryota; kingdom Metazoa; phylum Chordata; class Actinopteri; order Siluriformes; family Ictaluridae; genus Ameiurus; species Ameiurus melas. The sequence goes on along the minus strand of CM022770.1, from coordinate 2,013,060 downwards.
TGTTCCTGGTCTTGTTTAACTGATGGTTCATTAACACTTAAAATGAAAAGACGCAATGCTTCCGAGGCTGTTTTTAATATCCGAAAGGGATTCTATTTCAGATATCTTTACAGTCCTGTTAATCATTCACTTCCAACATGCTTTAAAGAGCGATTAGTTTGATTTATTTATGTAAATGTATTTATTTATTTAAAGGTTTAGTTGCTGTAATAGTTGTGTAACGTGACCGCGTGTCTGTTGCAGGTGGAGGAAATGTACAAGAAGGCTCACGCTGCGATTCGTGAGAACCCGGCACACCAGAAGAAGCCCAAGAAGGAACTGAAGAAGAAGAAGAGGTGGGTTCCGGAGCTCTGTGGTCCCTAGCCACTAGGGGGCGACGCATATCTGGTGTTTCATGTGTTTAACACGTTGTACCAAACCCACGGCTGAAATATTAAGGTTTCTGGAATGTTCTGTGTCTCAGGTGGAACCGTGCGAAACTGACTCTGGGCCAGAGGAAGGACCGCGTCGCTCAGAAGAAGGCCAGCTTCCTCCGCGCTCAGGAAGCGGCGGCCGACGACGAATAAACACACGGACCTTCTCACACTGCTCCAAAGACGACGTGCGCACCTTTCTCCAAATAAAAAGATTTGGGAAAAGTAACGCCGTGTCCTCGTTTTTGATTTTCAAAAATTTGAACTGTGTGTAATCGTCAGAACTAAAAAAAAAACAATCGTTTGTGCTGAAATATTTTTATTATTACTTGTGTATACTTTTATTTTTTCTCAATTTTACCAGACTAAATTGGGCACTAATATAATCGATCTTTTATTATATTTATTTATATATTTATACCAGGACAAAGTAATGAGGTGAAGCATTTGAGGTGGTTGTGTTTCTTGGAAATGGAGAATTTTATTTAAAGGAGCAAAGAAGTCATTTGTATTAATATTTTTATATATATATATATATACAGTGGTGTGAAAAAGTGTTTGCCCCCTTCCTCATTTCCTGTTCCTTTGCATGTTTGTCACACTTAAGTGTTTCAGAACATCAAACCAATTTAAACAATAGTCAAGGACAACACAAGTAAACACAAAATGCAATTTGTAAATGAAGGGGTTTATTATTAAAGGTGAAAAAAAATCCAAACCATCATGGCCCTGTGTGAAAAAGTGATTGCCCCCCTTGTTAAAACATACTATAACTGTGGTTGTCCACACCTGAGTTCAATTTCTCTAGCCACACCCAGGCCTGATTATTGCCACACCTGTTCACAATCAAGGCATCACTTAAATAGGAGCTGCTTGACACAGTAAGGTCCACCAGAAGATCCTTAAAAGCTACACATCATGCCGAGACCCAAAGAAATTCAGGAACAATTGAGAAAGAAAGTAATTGAGATCTATCAGTCTGGAAAGGGTTATAAAGCCATTTCCAAAGCTTTGGGAATCCAGCGAACCACAGTGAGAGCCATTATCCACAAATGGCGAAGACATGGAACAGTGGTGAACCTTCCCAGGAGTGGCCGGCCGCCCAAAATTACCCCAAGAACTCATCCAAGAGGTCACAAAAGACCCCACAACAACGTCCAAAGAACTGCAGGCCTCACTTGCCTCAGTTAAGGTCAGCGTTCATGCCTCCACCATCAGGAAAAGACTGGGCAAAAATGGCCTGCATGGCAGAGTTCCAAGGAGAAAACCACTGCTGAGCAAAAAGTACATCAAAGCTCGTCTCAATTTCTCCACAACACATCTTGATGATCCCCAAGACTTTTGGGACAACATTCTGTGGACCGATGAGACAAAAGTGGAACTCTTTGGAAGGTGTGTGTCCAAGTATATCTGGCGTAGAAGGAACACTGCATTTCATAAAAAGAACATTATACCAACAGTAAAATATGGTGGTGGTAGTGTGATGGTCTGGGGCTGTTTTGCTGCTTCAGGACCTGGAAGACTTGCCGTGATAAAAGGAACTATGAATTCTGCTGTCTACCAAGAGATCCTGAAGGAGAATGTCCGACCATCTTGTTGCGTACTCAAGCTGAAACGAACTTGGGTTCTGCAGCAGGACAATGATCCTAAACACACCAGCAAGTCCACCACCGAATGGCTGAAGAAAAACAAAATGAAGACTTTGGAGTGGCCTAGCCAAAGTCCTGACCTGAATCCTATTGAGATGTTGTGGTACGACCTTAAAAAGGCCGTTCATGCTCGAAAACCCTCTAATGTAACTGAATTAGGACAATTCTGCAAAGATGAGTGGGCCAAAATTCCTCCAGGACGCTGTAAAAGCCTCATTGCACGTTATCGATCGCGACTTGGTTGCAGTTGTTGCTGCTAAGGGTGGCCCAACCAGTTATTAGGTTTAGGGGGCAATCACTTTTTCACACAGGGCCATGATGGTTTGGATTTTTTTTTCACCTTTAATAATAAACACCTTCATTTACAAATTGCATTTTGTGTTTACTTGTGTTGTCCTTGACTATTGTTTAAATTGGTTTGATGTCCCGAAACACTTAAGTGTGACAAACATGCAAAGGAACAGGAAATGAGGAAGGGGGCAAACACTTTTTCACACCACTGTATATATGTGTGTGTGTGTATATGTGTGTGTGACCTTGCTTGCAAAGCACGTTAAACATTTAAGAAAAACATCACACACACATCTGCAACAAAATACTTTAATGTGCAAAGTCATGCATTTATACTCCCTTTCTAAAATAGAACCGTTTCTAATCGTTAACCAGCAGCGGCGATGTTCAGCAACACGTGATGGCACAGGACAGGAGGCGAATACTAAACAAAAACACGTCTAACGAGAGTCCAGTCCTGAAACCCGAGTGAGATCAGACTGTGGTTTATCGTCCCTCCGAACGTGCCTGAAGCCCCTGACAGCGTAGAGACGTAGATCCAGCACGGACGACGTCTCCGCTTTGAGAACGTCGTTTCTCCCTTTTCGTGTGAATCGTACGTGGACTGTGATGGCGGCATGCAGAACGAGGATCCCAGCACTAATAGTGTGTTAAAAAAAAAAAGACGTGACTCGGAAGAGACCATCACAGTTTTGTAATAGAGGTGTGCATCGGGACCGAGATTCCACAAAAAAAATGTCCAATACAATTGAACATTGGAAAGGGGGGGGGGGGATTGGCGTAATTTTTTAGTTATTTTAGCTGATATTGGGCAAAGAAATCGATTGAAAACGCAGCGAGTCGGCGATCTACGCGATGACGAAGCCGCGTCGACGCCGTCCTCCGACCGTGCCGAGAAGGCGAGAGAGCTGGACAGGGTAAAGGATTAAAGCGCCGCTGCAGCGCTCTGTACGCAGAGATGACCTGACGGCTTTGAAATCCCGCTTTGTCAGTATTGGGACGGCGTTTGTGGTTTTTGTAACAAACCGTCGACCGATTCGTAAACGGAGCGAAGTCGTCGCATTTCGCTGCACAGTCGAAGATCATCGCGTGTTAATTCTATAGAACAAATCGGAATAGTGTTTCCAGTGATGTTCTTGATCCTGGTCGAGGTCACGGAGGTGTAAAAGGTCGATTTGGTGACGTTTTGAGACGGCGTACGGAGAAATGTTCCACGGTCGGGATCGGGGAATTTAAAAGCGGTCCCGTACACACCTCTACCTCATCGTTTGTGCATCTTTTAGCGTTGTTCACATCTTTAATTAACAGATGCAAATTCAAACAAAAACAGGATGATCAGTAATCACTCGCATATGGCACAAACGTGTTACAACACACACACACACACACACACACACACACACTGAGCTGATGTTAGACGAGACACTGTCATTATTTAAACTCTCCTGCTGTTAAGTATGTTCCAATATTTATGTCCGTCGTCGGACCATCGTCATCATCGCTTCATCTTTGATCCGGGTTTATGATATAAAGTGTCCCGAAGCTGTCCTGTGGGCAGAACGTGACCCGGTTCACTTAAAACATTAATCAGTGTGAAGAATAATTTGAATATGTTAATTACTTCTCAATAATTTATTCGTAAGGCATTAGCATGAGGTTAGTTGGGGGGGTTCTATTCTTTCCTTTGAAATTCGTGAGGAGTCACTGTGACTTTATATGCGGGTTACGCCAACTGTTCAGTCAAGACAAAAGTAATGGCGCCCTGTAAAAGGATTTAGAAGAAGTTTTAGCGCACGCCAGGCCTAGGAGGCGCGCTTTCGCCGTTTCGTTTAGTCGCCGTTTCGTCAGTTACGGCTCTCGTGGAGTTTTGTTGGGACTCGCCGGCGCCCGTCTGGGATCGATTCTAAATAGGGGCGGGGTTAATTTCCAGCAAATACTGAAATATGTACACGAGATGGCTTGAATTTAATTCAAATTATTATAATATATATTTTTTTTAAACGCTTTTAAAATATTACAATATTACAAGCAGCACCTTTAATCGGCGTGTCGGAGAATAACGGAGAGTTCAAAGAGTGACACTAAATCATTAAGTCAATAAAATAAAAAAATACACACACGCGGCGAGCTCACAGTGTGTGCGGTGTTACGAGTCGATGGTGTGCGAAATCTGCTTCCAGAGCAGCATCTTCAGGTTGTTGAGGATGAGCGAGTGCTCCATCTGCATCTGCTCGCCGGAGCCCGTGAGCTCCATGCAGGCGTTCAGCTGTCGCTCCAGCTCGTCCCGCAGGCTCGCCGGCGCCCCCTGCAGCAAGAAGTCCTCCAGCGCGCTGCAGGCTCGCGCCAGGTTCGTCCGGCTCGGCTCGGCGCCGCATCGCCGCTCGGCTCGGCGACACGACGCCCTACACTCGCCGCTGTACACGCAGTCCGAGTCTTCCTGGCACGGCCGGACTCGCATGACACGTCTGAAGGCCTCCTCCGGCACGACGTGTCGCCCGTCCAGAAGACGCAGCTCGTAGCGCTCGGTGTATCCGAAACTTCCCGGCTTCATGTCGCACAGCAGGAAGGAGCCGAACGTCCCGTGGAAAACGTCCTCCACCAGCTCCAGCAGCCCGATCGAGATCTTCACCTTGCGAGGCCACGACGGCGCGAAGAAGTGATCCAGGCCGCGACCGACCACAGCCGTGATCCAGGGTTTGAGCGCCGGCGACAGATCGAGGCCGTACAGCGGCGTGTACGCGACTCGCTCCACCACGTACAGGTCGCCGCAGAAGCCCAGCAGCTTGGGAGTGTGACTGCGGCCCTGCAGAACCACGCTGAGTAAGACCTCGTCCAGCTGCAGGAGAGCCCACGCCGATCGGGCTTCCGGTAGAGACACGCGCCCGTCGTTATCGGCATCCGCAAACGACAGGACCAGCGAGACCAACGTGGTGAGGTCGGCCTGCTCTCCGACCTTCGCCTAAATACCAAACAGAGACACGAAAAGCAAAAACTGTGGAAGTGCAAAGGGGAAAAAAACAGGAAGGGATTGGTTATGCAACCATCACCATGCTTCACCACTTGTACCTAACCTCGTCATCATGCAGCTCACAAATACTTTAAGGTCGCTTCTACACCTATTAGTACGTTTGTCCCAGAATGCAATTTTCTCGATCTACTTTTGTCATTGAATTCATTGAACTCTTAACCCTAACGCTCGCCGCTAATCCCGACGCGGTTCCCGTTCTCGCGGCCGTACCTTCACGTGACCGTGCACCATCTCTCTGAACTTCTCCACCGACGTTCCTCTGGTGGGTTTGTCGAAAAGCATCGGCTCCTTCCTCGGCTCCAGCTCTTCTCCCAGCTCGTAGTGGAGCACGTCGCCCGGCCAGCACCTGATCACCGCCTCCACGTCGCCCCAGCTCGCCGTGTACACCTGACGCGCGGAGAGAAACGTCACTGATCTCGTCTCCGCTCGTGTTCTTTTCTACGACGTTCAAATACGTAATCGAGCTTGGTAGAAGTAAAAAAAAAAGTGATCGGATAAGACTTGCGTGCAAAAGTTTGTGCGCCCTTCTTTTGAAGAAGCCGACATTGGCTCCAAAACCAAAAGACTCCAAAAGCACGCGTTCGCGTGGGCCGTTCAAGAAGCCTTTTATTTTCAGTCCGTTCGGTCGTTTAAAAAAAAAAAAACAATCCGCACCCCGATTCCGTCTTTATCAGTTACGAAATAACGTAAAAACATAATCAAAAAGTAACAAAAGAATCAAACTGATACGTTATTTCTAACTTCGCATGCCTTTAAGAACTTTTTTCGGGATTGTAGCGTCAAACGCTATGGAACCAAAGGGCGAGGGGGCACAAACTTTCGCACCCGGCCCTGTGCGTATTCCTCGCGGCGTCCGAGATGGACGAGCGCGTCGGAAACTGCCGCCGTGTGCTCGATCCCAGAGCGCGAATGATATCAAATGGTTTGGATCCGTGACGCGTGTTTTTTTTTTTTTTCCCCCCCTGAGAAGCTCTCACCTGATTGTTGGGCTTGCTGGAGAGACACCTCCTGAAATAAAGCGAGGCTTTTTCACACAGACTGCTGCAGGCAGCGCCGTCGATCACTCCCGCTCTGTATTTATCACACTGACAGAAAGAGTGGAGGAGGTTAGGGACCTCGTCGGCGTTCCGAACCGTTCACTTACAGGAAAACAATCAGCGGAGTCTAGCCTCTGTGACGCCGAGTAGTTCCGAGGCAAGTTCTCACTGACGTTATCGCAGCTATAAACACCAGCCTCTCTCTCTCTCTCACTTTAAAAAAAAAACAAAAAAACAATAAAACACACCCTGTAATGGTAAACACTCGTCCGTCCTGCTCTGACACCGGAGACTCCTTCCGTAAAAGCGTTACATAAACGTTTCCTTATGAAAAACGCCATCATCGAAGATCACTTTTAATCGGTTTGCGTCCGAGAACGAGCTGTTACTACAGAAACGACAACTTGTCGATGCTACTACAGTAACAGCTGCCGTTATAGGAAATGTAGACACACCTCCTGGCCAATCAGAATCCGGAATTTGCTCCAAAATAAATAAATAAATAAATCACACTACGGGTACCAGTTGCTGCTCTGAAACATGCTTACACCCTACGCACAACTACTTATTGTTAATTATCGTATCGTTTCATGTTTAAGTAGTGTGTGTGTGTGTGTGTGTGTGTGTGTGTGAGATCATTGAAGTGCAGACTCACGATGGTGCTGTAGCAGTCGTGCGCTCGGCACAGCTCAGTGTAAGACGAGTACTGCACGTACACCACCCAGCTCCCCACGAACACCGCCAGCCAGGTGAGGAACAGGTACTTCACCCGCACGTACGACAGCCGAACCTGCACCAGAGTACACACACACACACACACACACACACAACACACACACACACACACATTCTAACTTATTTTATAGATTTACTCACTCACTTGTTCACTCATTTATATACACGGTTATTTATTTCTTCAAATCAATCGCGACCCTCACCGTGTCTACGGTAGCAGAAGCGCGTCAGGAGATAGCAGCTCGCCACGAAGCTACAAGTGAAACGGTGTCGCCGCGTTAAAAACGAACCCCGAAACCGGACTCTGATGGGATTTTTATTGAGCTTCTACCGACCCGAGGTAGCACAAAACATTCCGCGTCGCAGATTTTGAGCCGCGACGATCGCAAAAAAACCACGACCCCCGTCCCATCTCACGAACGTGTACATCGTGACAATTTCTCCCAACTTCCATCGAATATATTCATATTTCGAGCTGCAGGACGGTGGTGATGTACACGTGCCGTTTGTACGACAACGCGATTTTCTTTTCCCTGCCAGATTTCAGAAAAACCCCGGACACGATGACAAAAAACCGTCACTGTGATTGGTCTACAGGTTGAACTTAATTCAGCTCGACACACACACACACACACTTCTGCAAATACCTGTGTGCATACTCACATTCATGCTTCAAACAATGCGCCTGGAATATTCGCAGTGGAACGAAGGATATCATATTAGCCGTGGATCTGAAGACGCCGGCAACGTCTCGGGTTCCTTCGGCGAGTTAAAGACGTTATGATTTCTTTTTCGTTCTGAGGAGGAATCGGACTGCGGGCGGACTGCCGAGACGTCAGGGTTCAGTATGAAAACATGTGCGGTGCTGCAGGTTCGAGCAGGAATGTGGCTCGTCCCGTCTGCCTGCTCTCTCTACACCATGTGTTCACGGCGTCACTCCGCGAAGCGATAAAAGGTCTCCGAGCGTTTGCGACGGACAAAATCACTACTGCGTGGCAATTTCGTGAGACGAACGAGGGAGCGATTACAACTAGCGCTGGGCGATACGACAAAAACATCACATCACGGCATTTCGGGACGTTTAGATACGATACAGCGCACGATACGCAACGCGAAATAATCAGACGTGTCAGCAAACCAGTGGCGTCGCATTTCAGAAATATATCAAATATGATCTCTCTCTACATATAAAACCAAAACCGGACTCTTTTATGCTCGTGTCCCTGGTGAACGTCTCGATTCCGCCTTCTAGCGCGTCTGACGCTTTAGTAAGATCTCCTCTGGGATTCGGTCGACTGGGAAACGTGGAGGTTTATCTGATTGGCCGGTGAATAACGGCGTCATGGTGTGGCTTTATCTCGTAAAACTCCTGACAGACGTCCAACATCTTCCATCTGCGTGTTGCAGAAATACCCTAGACGATCGTTTCCACCAGGAGGCGATTTTACGAGACGAGTCATTTTGGCCACGTGTCCCCCCCCCCCCGAAAGCGTAGACGTTTTGTCTGTCAGCGTCATTCCCGCAGACTCAGCATTCCTGCTGCAGCCACAGGAATTACACGGACCACACCCGTTACACACGAACAGACCAGCCACAGAAAAAAAAGCTATGAAAACACGACACGGATTATATACTTTTATATATATATATATATATATATATATTTTTTTTTTTTCAAAGAAACCTTGCGTTACATTACTCATAGAGCTGACATCATCTGAATTGATGATCTTAATATAGCGATGAATTATTTCCCAATACGCTTTCCAGAAACGGATTTGATCAGCCGAGACGCTTTAGCTTCTTTCGTTTTTTTATTACTTTATTTTTTTTTACGAGGTTAACATTGCTAACAAATACAGGAGTTTTACAGCCAGCCGTTTAGCATCGTACAACCCGCGTGTGGAAATCCACACATACTCGTGTTTCAAAGTTTGTCTGGATTTAAAAAAAATAAAAATAAACACAACTGCAAAAAAAAAAAAATGTAAAACAAACCCACCCATGAACCGTATCACAATTCTAACCTACTACTCCGCCTTCGAACTTTAGGCCACGCCTCCTGTCCAAGTCTGAAGCCTGCTATGGATGAGGTATAAGAATAAAACACTCCAGAGGGCGCTGTTCTTACGAAACCTTGCATCACACCGTCTTCGAGTGTTTTGCCGAGAACAGCCGTGTTGTGTTTCGCTCCTCACGTTATCCTATTTTTTTTTTTTTTAAGTGTGATTATAAATTAATTAGCGTTCAAAATTTTAATAAATTGAATCTAAAGCATACAGTGATAAAAAAAAATGTATTCCACATGAGCGTACGCTCCTAAAGAGACCAACTTACACAAAACAACAAGGTTTAAACACAATATAAATGTATTATTATATTTTTTAAAAATTTAGCCATTGTATTAATTTGGTTAGAAAAATAAATAAATAAAAATCCAATCCAGTGCAAATAATGGAGGCTGAAAGACTCGGGCTGCATTTTCATCATCTTAAGAAACGAGAACATTCTTCAAGACTTTCCCTGGAAGTTTCTCCGACATCGTTCATTTTTATCGCGATAATAAATAAACAGACAAACAGGAAATGCGCTGCTTTAGGAACGTTAACATTAAAATGTCTCAAGACAACAGGTCTGGGGTCTAGATGACTTTAGGAACAGTAAAATACTCATGCGTTCGACCGGAACGGTTTCAGAATATCCAGACTTTTCCCGAATCTGGAGGCGAGTGCATAAAAATGTCCAGAAATTCTTTGTGTAGCGCTCCATATTTTAAGTAAAGCACTTTGAGATTTCCGGCTCAAAATGAAAAGTGCTATATAAATGAAGATTTTTATTGCTGTTATTATTATTATTATCCATCCATACTCTATACCGCTTACTGGAACCTGGAGCATCGGGCACGAGGCAGGGTACACCCCGGACAGGGTGCCAATCCATCACAGGGCACACACACACATTCATACACTACGGACACTTTAGACACGCCAATCAGCCTACCATGCATGTGTTTGGACTGGGGGAGGAAACCGGAGTACCCGGAGGAAACCCCCGCAGCACGGGGAGAACATGTAAACTCCGCACACACAAGGCCCCGGCGGGAATCGAACCCTTGACCCTGACGATGGGAGGCGAACATGCTAACCTATTATTAGTATTATTATTAGTAGTAGTAGTAGTAGTAGTAGTAGTAATAGAATAACCCATCTTTATATGCATCCATGCTAAAAATGTATTCTTATTGTATTAGCAGTTGTGATAATAAATCTGATCTCAAAACCAAAGTCAAAATGATGGCATTCTAAACTCTTAAGAGTTCTCAAAGTTTATGCTTAGACATAACGAAGACCCTCAGTTGTTGTTGCTGTTGTTTTTATTACCCAGGCTGCATTTCGTGTCGTTTACCTTTTCAAGATTTTTAGAGAAAGCAAAGCCTGAAATGCCCTGCAGTGCTTCAGGGAACTTGTGTAATTTGATGTCTCTAGTCTTATATTCATTTGAAAACAGTAGACAGACAGACAGATAGATAGATAGATCAACAGTAAACACCCCCCAGTCTGGAAGTGAGTGCATGCAAATTGTGTACTTTTTATTTATTTATTTATTCATTATTTCTTTTCAGATGTGTGCAGAAGCCAAGCTGCCTACAAGAATAAGCACAACACTCAGATCCATCCACATGCATGCATGCTGAAAAGGAATGAAAGAGAGGAGAGAGAGAGAGGAGAGAGAACACCCACGTGAAAGAGGTAAGACTTGGTGATCCAGGCCCGTGCAGACAGACCTCTCGCCATAGCAGGAACCGCTCATTTCAGCCCTGTGATCGAGCTGCAGAACAACAAGAGCATCGCAGCTGCAGGGATCACACGTTTCTGCTCACTGCACCGCGTCATCACTGCGTCAGTCTCGCGAATCTCCTCGCTTCTGCTGTGGAATACATCTCCGTCTTTGGTCGCACGTCGTGTGTTAAAGCCTCAGCAGCGACCTGGATCACGTTCAGCTCTTACCAAAGTCCCCCAGGCTTCATGGTCTCCATATGCTGCATTCAAGTGCACATGCCCCCCCTCTACTTCCGGGTTGTGATTTTACGACATCTCGAGCTTGAAGCCGGCAGCTCTGGTTAAAACAAAAAAACTATTCCTGGCAAAAAATAATAACTAGCAAGAATATAAAGATAAATAAAAACTTTGTGGTCGTGTTATATTAATATATTAGAACAAAAACCCAGTTTGTTAGGGTTTTTTTTTTAAGATAAAAGATATCTGTCCTGTTGTATTTAAGAGCGGTATTTTTACGACATTCTGCGCTGGCAGGCGGCAACACACAAGCTCTGGTGAAAAGTGAACTTTTCATAGATAGGGTATAATTAAAGACTGACAATGAAGCAAAGGACAGAGTCATGTGGGCTCAAGAGTGAAGTTTGAACGAGATTGTGCCTTTAAAAGTTCTCCTGGTTTTCTACACTACCAGAAAAATCCCCTCACATTTGCATGTCATGTTTCATGTTTCATGTTCCTGTCAAAAATAGCAATAAAAACCAAAAGGTAGAAATTCCTCAGTTAAAAAAATATTGAAAACATTTAAATGAAGAACCCCCCCCGAAATAATTTACAACTCTGTTGCAGTCAGAACCTCAATCACCACACCATAATCATGAGGAAAAAATTTAAGAACAAAAAAAAATTAAAAAAAAAAAACAGCCAGTGTCATGCTGGTATAGGAAAATAATCAAGGACAGAGTAATGTGATG
>CM022770.1:1956157-1996157 GCA_012411365.1 Ameiurus melas | reverse complement strand
CGATGGCCTGTTTTATCTGGGGACAATCACCAAGGTAACTCTCAAAGGTTCGGGTGTTCTTAAATCGCCAACAATGACGGCGTCGGAATCGTTTTCTGTTGTATAAGAGGAATCAAAAACGCTAAAAATGGTCAAAGGTCATCACGACACTTGGTCGTGGATTATGTTCCTTTAAAAGCATCGCGCAGTGTTTTATTACTACGCTGCGGATGTTCTCCAGCGTTTAATAACGTGACGATAGTCTTAACAAATTCTCCTCGGCTGTTTTTAGCCGTTTCTGAAATTTAACGCCTCCTGATGTTTCGGCGCTCGCTGACCGAGCCGTGTGTTGTGTTCTTCCTGCAGATAACCCACAAAAAAAAAAATTTTTTTTTTTGTTTTTTTTAAAAAAAAAATTAAGCTTTTGTTTTTTTAAAAAAAAAAAAAAAAAAAGGGGAAAAAGGAAAAAAACCCAAAAAAAAAAACTTTTATAAAAACTTTATTAAAAAAAAAAATACTTTTTACCACCCCCAAAAATCTCCACCCCACCCCCCCCCCCACAAAAGCCGCCCCACCCCCCCCACCTCTATCCCCTCAACCTTTCTATATTATTTGCGGGAAGGAAAAAAAAGCGCGGCCGAAAAACGAAACGGACCACGCCGAAGAAAAAAAAAAAAAAAAAAAAAAAAAAAAAAAAAAAAAAAACTCAAAAAAAAAACTTTCTATAATATTAATCATTATATATTAAATTTTATATATAAATTAATAAAATTATATAACTATAAATATATAAAACTAAAATGTAACACACCCCAAAAAAAAAAAAAAAAAAAAACTAAAAAAAAAAAACAAAAAAACAAAAATAAACAAAAAAAAAAAAAAAAAATTATTTTTAAAAAAATAATTTAAAAAAAAAAAAAATTAAAAAAAAAAAAAGAAAAAAAAAAAAAAAACAAAAAAAAACAAAAAAAAAAAAAACCCCAAAAAAAAACACACAAAAAAAAAAAAAAAAAAAAAAAAAAAAAAAAAAAAAAAAAAAAAAAAAAAAAATGTGAAAAAAAAAAAAAGAAAAAAAAAAAAAAAAGAAAAAAGTTTTAGAAGACAAGGGAAGAAAAAAGGAAAAAAAAAAAAAAAAAAAAAAAAAAAAAAAAAAAAAAAAAAAAAAAACAACAAAAAAAAAAGACAAAGAAAAAAAAAAAAAGAGCAAACAGATGTTGTACTTACTCAACTTTTTTTTTACCCAAACACCCACCAATAATGTCTTTTTTTTCCTCTTAAACCTTTGTTCATTTACGCCCCCCGGGGCGGCCCCCAAAAATATTTTTTTTTTTTTTTTGTGGTTTGAAGAAAAGTTTTTGTTTTTTGTTTTTTAAAGAAAAATAAAAAAAGGAGGGGTTTAACCAAACCATTTAGATTTATTTTTTTAATTTTTTTTTATTTAAAAACTTCTTTTCTACCCTGAAACACTTTCCCCTCACAACGCATCCAACACAACCTCACTTCCCTACCCCCTCCATTTCCCCTCCCTTTTCAAACCTATAGCAAAAAAAAAAAAGAGCTGTAGTGGTTAATAAGAAGTGGAAGAAAAAAAAAAAAAAAAACCAAGAGAAAGTTAAAAATATTTATTTAATTTTTTTCTTTTTTTCTCTTTTTTTTTTATTTTTTTTATTTTTTTTTTTTTAGATTTTTTTTTTTGTATTTTTTAATTTTTATACCAAAAAATTAGACCCACACCCCCCACAACAAAGTAAAAAAAAAAACAATATATAAAAAAACAACAATTCATGACGTTTATATTTTTTTTTTTTTAATTTTTGTTTGGGTAAGAAAAAAAAAAAAATAAATGGGTTGGGAGGGTAGCTGCACAACGCCGGAAAAAAAACACACCCCCACCACCCCCCACACACACACAAAAAAAACACACACACACACACAAATAACCAAAGCATAGAGAGGAGAGAGATTATTATTGTTATTTTGAGGAGAGGATGTTGTTTTTTTTTTGGGAGAGAAAGGGAGTTTATTTGCCCTACACCAAAACAAAACAACAAACCTACATAATTGTTTTTGGACAACAAACACAACGCCGAACACCCGTTTTTTGGCTTTTTTTTTCCCCAAAACCGCAGCCCCACGGTCACACTTAAAGTTGCAGCTTTTTTTCTCCGACACTGGAGACTCCTTCTATGACTCGGAACACTTCAGCTGCTGTATTAGAAAAACTTGTAGACATCTTGTCTTCGTACACACACACACACCACACGTGTGTATATATATATATTTTTATTGATGTTCTCGTACAGGATACCACCAGCTCTGCCATTCGCCTGTCATCGACGCCAGCGTGATCGCGTCGGACGATAAATGGCTCTGCCGAGAGTGTGTGTTTGCCACAACAACAAAGGTGAAACTTCATTTTTTTTTTTGCTACTGATGTTGCAAAAGGTTTATTATAGCTCCATACGAGAAGCCCGGTCCGGTCCAGCCCGATCCAGTTCAAATCTCCCGTATGCTGCATGTGGTATGTCCGTGATCGTTTCAGAGAGGCGGCGCGCTGAAGAAAGGGCCGAACGCCAAAGCGCTGCAGGAGATGAAGCAGTCGCTGCCGTATTCCCTGGAGGAGCTGGTGTGGGACCAGGGGCATAAAACCAACCTCCAGCAGTGCTACTGCTACTGCGGAGGTCCTGGAGAGTGAGTACACTACACCACACACGCACACAAAGTCTAAAGATTACTCCTCGTCCATCACGTCCTCGTCCGATGCCGGTGAATGAGAGGAGGAGCTTAGACATTCATAAGCATGGGCAGGAGCGAAGGCTAACGAGTGGATTATTATTATTTATTTTTTTTTCGTTTAAATCATGAAACGCACACAAAAAAATTAAAAAGATAGTTAGACCCAAAGCAAACCGTATATACGACGTCAACTAACATAAGAAATCGTCCGAGAGCTACAACGACGAGCTCCTTTTTTTACATTTGTAGACGAAGTTGCCCGAGAGTTCGTCCGCCCATTTATGCACGTATTTATTTCGAAGCTGAGAGGCTTCAGAAAACTCCACGTCATTTCCCAGTAAGGGAACGTGGTCTACGTCGGCGCTCCCCGGTTTTTGCGGTGCATCGTGGGATTTTTTTTCAGGGAGCGAACGTTTCAGTGCTCTGGAAGGCTTTTACAATTCAGACCGAGTTCAAAATGGCCGACGCCCTGATCAGCGCCCTGACCGCTGAGCTGGGGATCCGTAAGTGTGTGTGTGTGTGTGTGTGTGTGTGTGTGTGTCACGTCTTCAGTCGCCACTTCGTGTGTTTTCTCTTCCTCAGGTGGTTTCTGAAAATGCTGCAGTGTAACAGGTGTAAGCAGTGGTTTCACGAAGCGTGCATCCAGTGTTTACAGAGGCCCATGCTCAACGGAGACAGGTATTAAAAAAATATATATATATATATATATATATATATATATATAATTGTATTTTTTTGAGCCCAAGCTAAACCTAAATTTGTTTATTTTATTTCATTTTTTATTTAATTAAATTTTTTCTCTTCCCATGCAGGTTTTATCAGTTTTTTTGTTCAGTTTGCAGTAGTGGACCAGAATACCTCAAGCGACTGCCTCTGAGATGGTGAGCTTCAGGACAGGAGTTTTACATTTACACAAAATATGCTTTAAGTGATCAATTTTACAAAACAGTCCGTCTGCTTTTCGCTTCCCCTTCCCCCCCTGTTGTGTATCTACAGGGTAGATGTTGCACACCTCAGCCTCTACAATATGAGTGTCATTCACAAAAAGAAGTATTTTGACTCTGAGCTCGAGCTCATGGCTTTTATTAACGAGAACTGGGACAGACTTCAGCTCGGCGAGGTACGTCTCGTCTCGTCTCGCATGATGTAATATAACGTCTGTATTCAGCACCACTTCTTCACGTCGTCTTGTGTTCCCTCTCCAGCTCACAGACACCCCCAGATCGGAGCGGTACGAAAGAATTCTGGAAGCACTTAATAGCAACCCGACCATGTGAGTCCGTGTACAGAATCGATCATCTATAGTGTGTATATGACGTGTGTCGGGTCAGCGTGACGAGGCGTTGGGTTTCAGGTTCATGTCCGGGAAGGAGATCAAGAAGAAGAAACACCTGTTCGGTTTACGGATCCGCTTCCCTCCGGGCCCTCAGAACTCGGAACCGCCGTGGGACAGGGAACAGGAAAAAGCCTCGCATGAGATTAAGATTAAGGGAAGGAAGTCCATGAAGCCTCCTCATCCACACAGGTAAAAAAAAAAATCATCGTCGTCTCCGTACTAGCGAGAGACGGGTCGTAGCGTGTAGTTTCTGAGAACAGCGTAAAGCTCAGAACTGCGAGACTGTTGCTTTTGTTTCGTTCAGCACGGTCACCAACGGAACGGTGAAGAAAGGGAAGAGGAAGCATCGCGCGCACTCGTTGGAGACGCTGGCCAAGCTGAGACGATCAGAAGAGCTTCTGGCACAGGTGAGGAGCGGCCGCGTCCCGGCTTGTAGGCCGCGTCCCGGCTTGTAGACTTTAAAGAAAGGAAAATAACCAATTTCTACAAATGCACACATTTAGCTTAAAAGGCGTTCTGGATTATTTCTCTCCCCCAATCAGAGCCAGTCAGAGCGGAGTTTTGCAGATCGTAATTTGAGCTAATAGAAGTTTTAATGAAATGGACTTCACACATCAGGGCAGAAACGATTTTGATTAATTAAGTAACGAATCGTGAGAAGAGGGAGTAGGCGTGGCCTGACATGCCTAAAGTTTAACAATAACAAAAAGCAAACACACACCCAGCTGCGTTGTTCGTTGTAATTAATGCTGCGTTACAGCTACGAGGTTGTTTAGTCCGAGAGGAAACGAAAATACTGCGACGTTCCCGAGCCGCTGCGAGTCGCCCGACGATCCCGTAGCGGTAAATTTATTTTCTTTTACGTTGGATTTTCGACTAAAGTGCGTTTGGTCTGGGTTATTTATTTATTTTTTAAACCTTTTTTTTTTTTCCGTCCTCCCCATTTCGGACTGGGCAAGAGTAAATCGAATGATTCTTTCTTGCTCTGTTCGCTCTTGGTGTGTGTAATATTAACAGGTTTGCGTCTCTATTGTAAATGCGTCTGTGGTTATTTATTTATTTATTTATTTATTCATTTATTTATTTATTTGGTGTGTGTTCGTACCGAATGAAGATAAACACCAATAATTATACTCTTCATACTCAATAAACCGCATTCTAACCCAATAAATAAATAATATAATAATATATTCTCATTGAACGGACGGAGCACAGCGCACGTTAGAAAACCAGAGACGACGACAATTCCAAACTTTTCCATCCTGCAGCTTGAATTAAATGATTACATTAATGATTTGATTTCAGCTTTTAAAACTTTTTTCTTGTTCTCCTTCCTATTATTATTATTATTATTATTATTATTATTTATTATTATTATTAGTAGGCAATCACTAGGATGCATTTCTCATATATAGACAAATGTTTTATTTTATTTTATTTATTTATTTATTTATTTATTTAACGTAAATAAGAGCTTTGTAATTATCATATCAATGATTTTTTTTTGTTTGTTTGTTTTGTTTTGGTCCGAATGAAATGAAACCTTCTGAAAAGGATGAAACGATGTTTCTTTGACATTTCTCTTCACTCCCCCCCCGTAGAATCACATGACGTTCCCGACCGCAGAGAACAGCTCCCTGGACGTGATGGCGTCTAAAAGGTAGTCTGTATTTCTCGCTCGGAGATGAATTAACGCCGTGCTCGGTGTCACTGTAACGCGTGTCGTGTCGTGCTTGTTTCCCGATCAGCGTCAAAGCCGAAAAGTCCGCGCCGTCATCGAGTACCTCGGACGCCGACTCCGTTAGTGCCACCACTATGAGCGAAACTACCTCAACCAGCATGTCCAGGTACTGTTCCCTTCATCTCGGCTTTAAGATCTTCCAAAGAACTATGGCAGGATCGGTGGTTACACCCTCGTTAGGCAGTTCTGGAGGGTTCCTAGTTTGAGTCTCCAGGACCAAACCTGGAAAGGAACTTGATCCAAGATGGCGGCTCATGAGACGAGATTCAGATGGGTATGATAAAGCCCTGGATCGTCGATTCTGATTGGTCAGACCGAAACGGCGTGGATTAATTTCTCTATAACAGCAGCTCTGACCGTAGCGCTGTAGGTTTGTTCATGTTAAAGTGCTCGTCCTGATACGTTATCGTTTCTATAGTAACCGCTCGTTCACAGGGACTCGCGTTCCGTAACGTTTACGGAAGGAGTCTCCAGCGCCAGCGTTTTTGTAACATTCCGAACTTCTGACTATTTATAGATAGTAGCTTTAAATGGATAAAATAGTACGACTTGTCCGTTCTTTTATCGCTGCTAGCGCTGGTGAATGTCTGTGGCGGAATAAAACAGCGTTTCTCGAGTTCTGTTTTTTTGTTGTTTTTTTTTTCTCTCCACATGCTGTTTTTTTTTCTTTCCTCCACTAGTCTGAGCAGCTCCAGCAGGGCTCCGGGGCCTCAGCCCCCGGTGAAAAGGGGACGAGGACGTCCGAGACGAGCGCTGCAGCCCCCCAACCCCGAGATTCCTCTTCCTCCTCCTCCGCAGCCCGAGCCCACGCCTGCTCCCGCTCCCTCGCTCACACCCACACCGCTCTCCCGCTTCCCCCCCACCGCCATCACACAGGGCCTGGACTCGAGCGCTCAGCTCAGCCTCCTCAGGAGCTCCATCAGCAGCTACTTCGGCGCGGCCGGGCGAATGGCGTGCGGGGAAAAGTACCGTGTCCTGGCGCGCCGCGTCACCGACGACGGCAAAGTGCAGTACCTGGTGGAGTGGGAGGGCGTCACTGCCTCCTGAACCTCCACACACACACACGCACACTTCAGACCTGTGCTATTTGGTACGGTGAGATAAGAAGTGTTTGTGTTTGTGTTTTTTTTGTGGAAAGTAATGTGCCATTCAGTTTCACACTCTTCAGCTCCTTTACTAACGCTAGAGTCGTTCTGGTTGAAGGTTAAAGGGAGCGAGAACGTTTAAACCGTGCCTCTTCTTTTCTGATTTATTATTATTTTTTTTTTACATTTAAAAACAAAACTGCCTTGTAGGTTGTAGATGTCACACGGGGCCACACGTCAGACACCTGACCAGAGTCGGTGTTTCAGTATTTCGCCACGCCCTCGTCTAACTTCCTGCCACGCCTCAAAAGCAGCTCTAACCGTACGTTCACGCTAGGAGGAGAGAAAGTGGATGGTGTCGCTTGTATCTTGTGGGCGTGGCCTGCCTGACTGACTCTCTGCTTCTGTCCTTCCGTCCGAGCGTTTATTTTTCTTCGTAACATCTCTGTACACGTTTTAAAGTAACGAGAGGCCGTGTGCGAAAAACGCAGTTCTTCCAAACAGTCGAGAAAGTAAACATGGAACGTATTTTAACGTAGGAGCTAAATGTCACGAAGAAACGTCGGACCACGCTCACCGTAGGAACCGTCTGTGCTTTTATAAAAAAAAAAAGAAAGTTTTTCCTGTTTCCGCACATCTCGACTCGACCCGGTCGAACTGATCAAGTAGGAGAACGTTTCTTAAGCTGGCTGACGTCAGCGGAGGTCGACGAGGGCGTGTCCGATACGCGTTTAATGTAAACGTTTCACCACGAGGTTAAAAACGCGTCTCGGTTGTACGCCGTGCTACTGACATGCAGGGACCCGGAAAAAAATTAAAATAAAATAAATCCGATGCTGTATGCTGCTGCAGGTTTAACGTATTGTTTTTTTTATCTTTTTTTTATATATATATATATATATATATAATTTTTCTTCAGTCTTTTTTTTTTTTGGTTATTTTTCAGAACAGCTTTCATTTCAATAGGGCACTTTAAAAAAAAAAAAAAAAAAAATTATTTTTTCTTCGTTTTTTTTTTTCATTAAAATATACCTTAAAATTTCACTCAACTTGGATCGCACATTAGTTCGTCGTATTGTTTATCCAGGTTACATTTAGACAGAAAATCTCCGAGGCGAATCGTTTGAAAGTATTAACAGCATTAATTTTTGGGGCGGGGTTTTAGATTGAGGGGCTGGGTTTTAGATTGAGGGGCGGGGTTTTAGATTGAGGGGCTTGGTTACTGAGAGCCTTGTTTGTTTGTTTGTTTTTGTTTTTCTCTCTCGTTTATTTCTGAGATTTATTATTCTCCCCCACAAAGTTTGATGATTTTTCACACGTAGACTGAAACGCGTCAGACGGAGCTCCTTCACGTTGCATACGGAGTCGTGAACGTTCCTGGACTTGCCGTTGAGCGTCATTTTGTTCAATGTAAAGTATGCACACTATCTAGAAGCTCAAGGATCTTTTTATTTTTTTGTACTGACTTTGGTTTCCTGTGCCGTTCCATTTTCATCCTATGCAACTCGATTTTCAAAAGATTTGTGATTTTTTTGTTTCATTCATCTCCTTCAGGAAAATAAAACCGCAATTTTTTTTATTTTTTTTTCCCTTACAAAACTCAGGCTTTTTTTTTTTGTTTGTTTTTTTAAGGTCTCGGTGCTATTTATTGCTTCAAGGTGGGGGACTGTACATTTAAGGAGACGTCGGATTTCGGTTCATGTCCCGATTCGTAAACTTTCCCATCACCGTGTACCGTGTATTAAAGTAAAACATCACCCTGAACGACCTGCGTGTTTAACCGTTATATCAAATTAACGCGTGACCTCCGAGCCGCGTCCGAGATCCGCGCGTCGGTTCTTTCGTACTGTTCTACATTACCCACAATGCCATGCTGATAACGGCGCATCTCTAGTTAAGTGAAAGCGATGCAGCAGCGCTTTAGTACTTTACTCTGTCTAGCTCTCGCAGAAATAACGCAAATAAAACACCAATCGACGAATTGGCATCAGAATCACTAAACCCGTCACGAATATTACGATATAAAGGCATTCAGTGTATACAGGGTGGAGTTTTTCTTTAATAAACGTGGCGTAATCCATAGGAATCCTGTAGCGCAGGGGTAGGAGTGCTATATTATCAGCACACGCCTGTTTTGTTTCTCGTGTAGCATTAATTGCTGGATTTCTGAGACGTTTCGTTCAGTTCAGACTGTATGTTTGCTTCTATATTGATTGCCCTAAATAAAAATTGTGCTTGACCCACTCATCTCTGAGCGCACCGTATCGGCACAGGTTTTTGTTTTAAGGCAAGTTTTTTTTTGTTTGTTTGTTTGTTTGTTTTTATCTCAACACTGATACCTCTTTTATTTCAGTATAACGTGTATGAAATGTTTCTTACTTGCTGTACCAGTACTACATCTATACAGCTTTGCTTTGTTTTTTATTTTTA
This sequence comes from Ameiurus melas, assembly GCA_012411365.1. Lineage (NCBI taxonomy): Eukaryota > Metazoa > Chordata > Actinopteri > Siluriformes > Ictaluridae > Ameiurus > Ameiurus melas. The sequence continues at coordinate 1,986,850 of CM022770.1, read as the reverse complement.
TTTTATTTTTTTACTGGCTTTGAGCAGGCTTCTGTAGCCAAAGAATAAATTCATCAAATTAAAATGTGTGTTTTAGTCCGTTTCTGAGTTCTGATCAGATACCCGATGTCCTTACACCACTTCTTTCAGTTCCAATGACTTGGTATGATCTTTGTTTTCGGTGATTTTATTTTGCAAGTGAATTTTATTAATTCGTTGAATTGTAATGAATTCAATTGTAATTATTTCTAAAATCATTATAGTTTATTATATTTATCATTTTTTAAACTAAAACTAGGTCAGTTGTTTTCAATTAAGTAATTAGTAATACATTAACGTTTACATAGAGCTTTAGAGAGAATACACAATGACATTTGACTAGAAATGGGGAAAAATATATAAATTCTACAAAAAGTGTAACAGTTGGAGGTTAAAGAATAAACTTTTATTAATAATTGTTAGATTGATATTGTTCATACATTTTAGATGTAGCCATAACACACGACGTGTTTGATCAGAACGTTTTTTTTAATTATTCTAATATACGAATTATTAATTAAACAGGTCAGAAAGATAGAATTTATTTGTTTATGATTGTTTTTCGGTTTTTTTTTTTTACTCATTAATTGTATTTATTTAATTTAAAATAACGAAAATACAGATTTCCAGCTTCCTCCCATCCCAAAGAAGTCCCGCCTACTCTGCTCTGATTGGCTGACTAGTACCGCCTGTAATCACAGACACGCCTGTGATTGGACAGCTCCTCAGTCGTTCACGTCGCCGTGGCGACATTTAATAACCGAAGCGCCAACGTTCGCGCGTCGGTACGGACCAATCAGCTTCCAGCCGTTTTTCATCAGCCAATCAGAGACGGCGATAGTGAGTGGCGTTTTGTTTAGGTCCTGCTGCGATGGGAAGTTGGAGAACATGGCGGGTTAAAGCAGCTGTTAGCGGTAACAACCTGTATGTTGTATTTGGATCATTCAGAAGTGCCGACTATTGAGCACCTGATGACCTGTTGCTTGATTTAAAAGTCTAAACATAAATATGGTTAAAGTGGCCTATCTTTCTCTTTTAAAGCTTAAGTTAACGCAGTTTAGTGTATAAATGTGTACCGTGTGTTTGTATCGTTGCAGAATTGAATCAGAAATCATCCGATCATTTCTGTGTCATGTAAACCCGAGTGAATCGGTTCCTTCTGCTCCTCGCTCGGCTATGAGAGTTCCTGATGTGTAACTCCGACCGAGAGCTGGTTGAAGATGTGCTGTCCTTGAGAAATCAGCTGAGAAGAACCGAGAGGAACCTACAGGCTCTGGGAGAACAGTTAAGGTGAGAACAAGTGATTCACAGAGAGTCAGAATCACTGATTCACAAAGAGTCGGATCCTGTAATGAATCACGTCTATCTGTAAGACACCAGGTAAGTTAAAGTTTGATTGATTGATTGATTTTTGTAAAAAAAAAAAAAAAACGATTAATTAGGTCCAGAATGACGTTTAATCTTGGAGGAAAAACTCCACTCTGGAATGCGTTAAAGGTACATTAGGAAAGTTGACTTTGGTGCTAATTTCTTGGTTGGTGTTCTGTGTGCCCTGCGGTATTCCTGTGAGAGGCGGTTTTTAGGCGACGTCCATCCAGCGTAGAAGTAGTGCAGACATCGACGCAAAAGCTGGACCCAAACTCCCAGAAGACAATGCAGCACGGGCGTCGTCCGTGACCGTTATTACGATTACAGAGGTCTGATTTTCTGCGTTTTCTTTTATTTTCAGCCAGTCGGAAAATGACAGCGTTGACGGCATCACTGAGCACGAGAGCGGGAGCGGGTCAGACGGTTACGTCACCTTCGACGATCTTCGCAAGCCTGGCGCCGTGAAAGCATCGTCATATCCAGGAAGAGCGGCGAGATCCAGCACGCCGAAGCCGGCGGAGCAGAAAACCCGTGCAAGAGCGCACAGCTCTGACTGTAGGGTGAGTCTGAGTTGTTGTTGTTGTTGTTTTTTTATTTTACCCTACAGCGTATTAGACGTTGGACACTTTAAAAGAACGGATGCTGTGTGTTCCCGCAGCCCCGATCAGACCGAGGCATGGAGAGCGAGGCGGCTCAGCTCAGGAGGAAGCTCAGCTCGGTGAGGGAGGAGAACTCGTCTCTGGTGATGGAGAACAGGCAGCTGATCAGCAACCTGGAAGCCGCACAGATCGAGATCGCCAGCTCCAAGTCTAAGGTACCACACATCTCCCGGCCTGACCCACCGACTCTGACCCTGCCACACGCTGGTCCAGTAAAGCCCTCCTAAAATGACTCTGGAGGCGTGATTTGATTCTCTACATTGACGTATTTCCTATTTGAAACAGGATGTGAAATGTTTGACAGTAGTGAAGTAGTTAAATATGGAGTACTTAAATTTTTCAACAGGCTAATGAATGGCCACTGTAGAGCAACACCTGCTCTGGGGGCGGGGCTTATAGGTTTTTTTGGAGCGCATTTAATTGGACAAACATGTATGTATGCATCACAGACTAACATTTAACCGAGAATATCTCCAAACTATTTAAAAAAAAATCTCTAGATAAACTATCGAACGGTCCCCTCCGAAACTATTGGAACGTCGAGGCCAATTCGTTAGTTTGTGCTATTCACCAAAGACATTTGATTTGAGATCAAAAGATGGATATATGAGACGAGAGTTGAGGATTTCAGATTTTATTTCCTGGTATTTAAATCTAGATGTAAATTTCAGGACCAGCCAAAATTGTTGTATTGGCTATCGCCTGCTGTTTATGCAACGCCCCCTTTTTTCTTTGCTTCAAAATGGTTTGCTTTTCTCCCATAGACAGCTCTCTGGTCTTCATGTTGGTTTATCCTTTTTAACAACAGATGCAAACTCAGATGTCTTCAGTCTACAGCAAAAACAAATGAATTGGCCTTGCCGTTCCAGTAGTTTCGGAAGGGACTGTATTTGGGTCCACAACATTAAGCGAGACGGACTATAAGATGCGAAAACAATTCATGGGACATTTTCTATTCTAAATAATACAAATAAGTTTCTGTCTCAGTTAGTCGATTGCTCTTGGAATATGTAAAATATATATATATATATATATATATATATATATATATATATATATATATATATATATATATATATATATACACACACACTGTAGTTGATGTAGTTGTACATGAAGTTAAAACATTGGCTTTACTGTCTCATTTTGTCCTGCAGATGCGTGTTCTCGGTTCCACCATAGGCGCACGGACCTCCAGCGTTTCCATCATGAAGGAGCGAATCCTGGATTTGGAGGCACAGCTGGAAGCTCAAGCCACAGCTTTACGGTAACTTCCCTGTTTCCTGTTCTGCTGTCCTTCCTCACTCAAAATGGCCGCCAAAAAGCTCGGTCTAGCCGCATGTTTTCATTCCGCTGGTTAAATCAGTCCACGATTGAAAATCCACGTTTAACGGGAAGCCTTAAAGGTTCAATGTATTATGTAGTTATTAAGTAAAACTGTTCTAAGCGGCTAAAAACTCTTAACCTGCTTTAAAAAAAAACCCCAACAAGGAGCCTTTTTCTGTCCAAGAGTGTGGTAATAGATCATAGCTAGTGATGAGGAGTTAAAACAGGAATAAATTCGGAGTTAAAATAGATTGAAATTAGGAATAAATTATAGATTCAATCGGTTATTGATCGGTTATGTTTTTAAATAACCGATATCGATCATCTGTATGCTTATGATGAACCTTTATTTATTTATTTATTTATTTATTTATTTATTTATTGTTTTAGTTCTGTTTTTGACACAATGATAACGACACCGCCGAACTAAACAAACCGTTTTATTTATAACAAGTTTGTCAGTCACTTCCTCTAAAACAACTCTTATTTATACACCAATCAATAGAGGGGTCTGAAAGAGTGAAAAAAATAAGTACATTGTTACTGTTTGTTTTTAAATAAATAAAAGCTTAGATGAGGTGAACAAATAAAGCACAAACGCACAAAAAAAAACAAAAAAAAAAAACAGATCAGATGGAGTGGAATTCTCAAAACACCCACAAGATGGCGCCATATACAGGTGGATCCGATATTACAAAACCGATATCCGGTTATGGGAAAATGCTTCAATATCGGGAAAACCGATTATCGGTCCGTCTCGAATTGTGTGCAAATCTCTAACTGTGTGTTGTAGGGAAGCGGACCTGAAGCGTGCAGCGAGCGAGCAGACCGCGCTGCAGTGTAACAGAGCGGTGGAGAAACTCAAAGAAGAGCTGAACGCGGTGAAATCGGAGCTGCGTGATAAAACTCGGCAGTGGAAGCGGTAAGGGACACGTGTACGACTGCGTTCATATATCTGGGCCTTTTTTTAAAATGATGTGCTTGCTACACATCTTAAATTCGAACGCCGTGAGGTCACGCAAAAACCGGTCACGTCCGTATAAGCGATAACGTAATTATCGTGACAGGGCCACGTGTATCGTTAATGTACATTAAACTGAGGGTAAGCCGTTCTTTTTAAAGGACGGAGCAGCAGAGGAACCAAGCTCTCCGAAACGCAGAGAGGCTCACTGCGGCCTTCAAAGACTACAAAGAAGACGTTGCTGAAAAATTAAAGAAGGTAGTGCACAGTTTCTCCAAACTTCTTAACGGGCCAGTCATTGACGTGTTTTCCCCTCTACGGTTAAACAGACTGGTTCCGTTAGTCTTTGTCTGAGATCTGTTCTGATTGGGTGAAAGGCAGACAACGACGTCTCTGTGTGGTGCGCACTAAAGTAGAACAGTCGCAGCCAAATGAGCTCTTTTTTAAATGTCCAATGTCTCTGTTGCGCGCAGGTGATTGAGAATGAGGGCAAGCTGAAGGCAAGTTTAATCGAGTGTGACCGAGAAAGAGAGGAGCTGGAGAAAAGATGTACGGAGCTGGAGAGAGAGAGGGAGAGGACGAGTCACAGCCTGAGGTAAGAAACGTCTCCAAACTCCGTCGCTGCCTGTGAGTGGGAGGTCCGACGTCCAGCTGCGAGGCGTAAACTATGGAAAATCTCTTCGGTTTATTGGACCTTCTAAATAAGTAATGTATTTAGAAATTCTTCCACCGGCACACCTCTCTCTCTCTCTCTCTCTCTCTCTCAGTAGGGAGCTGAAGGAAGCACGAGTCCATTCCGAGGCTCTCTCCGCCGAGCGTCAGGAGCTGCAGGGCCGAGTGCGGCAGGCGTCGGAGCAGCTGGGTCGCCTGCAGAGGGAGCTGGAGCAGAAGGAGATGCAGCTGCAGGAGGTGGAAGGACTCAGGAGGGAGAGGGAGGACCTGCGACTCCTCACGGCCTGTCAGGAACAGAGGCTGACTCAGACTCACAGGGACATGGAGCAGGCCAGAGCGGAGCTGGCTAGTCTGGAGAACGTTCTGGACATGTTGCATCTCCGTGAGGTGTGTGTGGACTCCTACAGGTCCTGCTAAGCGTGTGTGTGTGTGTGTACAAAAACCTGATTATACATGAAGCCTAGTCCTGATGTATAGTCTCATCATCTTGTTCAAAAGCTCACTGTGATTTCCTGCACAGCACTGTGATTTACACAGGCCACGCCTCCTTTCCCTGGGACTGGCACACAGGCCACGCCTCCTTTCCCTGGGACTGGCGCACAGGCCACGCCTCCTTTCCCTAGGACTGGCGCACAGGCCACGCCTCCTTTCCCTGGGTCTGGCACACAGGCCACGCTTCCTTACCCTGGGACTGGCGCACAGGCCACGCCTCCTTACCCTGGGACTGGCGCACAGGCCACGCCTCCTTACCCTGGGACTGGCGCACAGGCCACGCCTCCTTACCCTGGGACTGGCACAGGCCACGCCTCCTTACCCTGGGACTGGCGCACAGGCCACGCCTCCTTTTGCTGAGACTGTGTTTAAAGGCTTATTGGTGCTTTTCCTATATCCATGTGTTTTTCAGAACCGAGATGGAGTGTTATGTGTGAATCCCTGTCTTTTACCCTCGCTGACTTCCACCGCAGTCACAGAGAATCTCCAACACAAGCCCGGTGAGGGGTTAAGTCTGAAAGTGTGTGTGTGTGTGTGTGTGTGTGTAATAGCTACAATCAATTTCCTGTGTGGTGCTCAATAACTCTAAACCACCAGGTGAGCGGTACGGGAAGCTGCTGTCGGCGCTGCAGAGCGTGGAGAAGGAGAAGGCGAGGCAGGCGAGCGCCGCGCAGAGCCTGCAGGAGAGACTGAGCCGAGCGCAGGAGGAGATCTCGTCCCTCCAGACCTCCATCACGCAGAGAGCCTCTCACTACCAACAGCTCCACAACCAGCTCCTGGATAAAGCTGCTCAGGCCACCACGCTGGAGAAAGAGGTGCTTCACTCGGCGTCGTGGGTTAAAGCAAATACATCGTTCGCCTCTCAGGGCAGATATGATCTGGTGCCCCGCGTTAGGGGCAGTAGCGACTTGGCGCTGCTGGGTCTTGACCTCACGACCTTCAGATTAATAACCCAGAAAGCCTCAACCAGAAAAGTCACAAAAGCACAAAACAGCAGCTGTTTCATTCAGTTAAAAACACGCTTTTAAATAAAACCAGTTTTCTGTAAGGAGACATTCATGCAGCATGCTGGAAAGGAGTCTCCAGTGTCGGAACCTTTTTATATCTTTTGTTTTTAAACAGTCGAAGGCAATACCGTCACGTTAGGTGCCTTCAGGACAGAGGGGTTTCCGCTATAAACGCACGACACGTTCTTTAATACGTGAATAATGTAATAATAAAACAGTGTTTCCCCGCTGTCTGTCACGTGAATATCCTACACACTCCACGTGCAAGTATGGATTCTGAAATGACTTTAATGGAGTCCGATCTGTGTCCTGATGTGTTTCTGAGCAGCTGAAGAAGAAGAGCGCGCGTCTGGTTGTGGTGGAGAAACAGCTGCAGGAGAAAAGTGCCGCTTACTCACAGGCTGCTATTAAAACCGGCCAGCTGGAGCAGGAGATAATGGTCTCTCACACACACACACACACACACACACACACATCACAGTTTATGATCTTATCGTGATGTATTTTCTTAACGTCTATACTTTATACAAGTATATACATGTTTTTATTTTGTTCTCTGCAGGAAAAGGACAGCAGCATCCATCACTACCAGTCGCTCCTGAAGAAGAGACAGAGGGAATACCAGCAGGCTGCGGAGACCTCCAAGATGGCCGAATCGCACAGATGCAGGGAACTGGAGGACAGGATGGAGGTGGTGAGTGTGCGAGACGTCTGCGAGACGTCTGCGGTGTGGATTTTGTTGACGGACCTGATGACGACGAGCGTGTGTTTGTGTGCCTGCGCGTAGTTGCGGTCGCGTCTGGCTCAGAGTCAGGCCGAAGTAGCGGCGTTGAAGCAGACCGTGTCCGATCTCCAGTCGGAGAAACAGGAAGTGGAACATCAGGCCGGTTTACTGCAGGCGTCTGTGGATCAGCTTACACAGGTCGGCTTTCTGAAACGATAACGGCGAATCCTTAGTGCTTTTCTAAATATTAATATGAACGTGCGGTTTATTGACAGGAAATGGAGATGAAGAACGCGCGTAGTGAAGAAGCAGCGCGTGCTTTCGAAGAGCAGGCCTTGGAGTCGGCTTCTAAAGTGAGTGTGTGTGTGTGTGTGTGTGTGTGTGTGTGTTAGTATGGCTAAAAACGTTGTTACAGCGCCTCCCTGATTTCAGTCTGCGGTAAGCAGGGAGTAGAGCACGCAGCGTCGTGTTCTCCTCGGAAGGTTTAGACTGCACCGTGGTGTGGAATGATGCTTTCTAGCTGTTGCGTGCAGATGAAGTTCATGGAGTCGGAGCTGTCGTGCTGTAAGGAGGAGCTGAGCGACGGCCTGCGGCGGGTCGAGAAGGTCAAGCAGCAGTACGAGAAGCAGCTGGAGCTGAAGAACTCGGAGGTCCGCACGAGTCACGCGATAATATTAACACGACCTATACACAACATCTTGCATGATGATCCAGAATAATGCATTACTCAGTGTAAATAATATTAACTATTAATACAACCCCAATTCCAAAAAATTTGGGACGCCTTGTGAAATGTAAATAAAAGCAGAAAATCTCATAAACCCAGATGATATTCACGATAGAAGATAGATAAGCATGTCAAAGGTTTAAACTGAGGAAATGTACCGTACAATGCTAAATAGATACATTGTGTGTGTGTGTGTGTGTGTGTTAGTTGTCAGTTCTGCAGGAGGCGGTGAGGAGCAGAACGCTGGCCTGTGAGAGCTCGAGTGAGGAGAACCTGCAGCTGCAGCGCTCCATGCAGAGACAGCACGCCATGTTGCAGGAGAGCACCAGCCGCATCGCACAGCTCGAGGATAGCCAGGGTCACCTGCAGAGCCAGGTACACACCCACACACACACACACACACCCCAAACGCCACACGCCACACAAGTGTCCCTGCGTCGATGCTCAGCTCAGGGTGCTGACTGTGCAGAGTTTCCTCCACGCCTTCTGGTTTCTTCCCAAAACCCAAAAACACTGCTAGGTGGGTCGGCGCCGCTTAATCGCCCCAGATGTGAACGAGTGCATGGATGTGTACGAGTATTCCCGTCTCACCCGGCGTTCCACCATGGGATCCACCATGAACCCTGATCGTGATAACGTGTTTAAGTTGATGCCAAGGTGTAGTCGGGGGGGGCAGGCTCGGGGTTACGGATCAGAAGGTCGGAGGTTCAACGCCCAGAACTGCTAAGCTGCTAAATTTGGGCCCTTGAGCAAGGCCCTTAACTCTCTTTGCTCCAGAGGGCGCCATATCATGACGGACCCTGCGCTCTGATACAGTATATGAAGAAAAGAATTTCCCTCTGCTGTAATGTGTATATGTGACAAATAAAGGCTTCTTCGTTTTATATCGTCGGAGTAAAAGTGACGCCCGATGTCGTGTTACAGAAAAGAAGGAAACCGAAACGGCGCTCGAACCAAATCTCGCGGGACCACCGTATTCCCTCGACGTGGACCTGACGTGAACTAGTCTGTCATTTGCTACTTTAACCAGTGCTTATTTTGTACTGTTCTCTCTCGGGGATGCACGAACATAGATTTTGGGCGGTTTTCTTCTCAAAACACTGACACTAACAAACATCTCACAATGTATTCATTGTGGTGCTCGAGGAGTTCGTTCTCGACCAGGACGAAGGTTTACAAACGACTTCTGTGGGAGAATTAATCACTCAAGTGGGTCAGAGCGTGACACGCCGAAAGAAGACGGTGCTTGTTTCAAGTTTAATTTCACTTTGACGTAATGCCTTTAGGCGAAACGGCTCATTTGGTGTATTTAAAAAAAATATATATATATATATATATATATAATTTTTAAAGGGATCACCATGATGTCTGCAGCATTCTGTAACACTATAATAAAATACAGTCCTGTGACTATATAATAAGTTATAATGGTATAATATTTGAAATGTAACCGTAATGATACCACAGCGCTTTCGAATTCTGGATTCTGATTGGTCAGAAGTTGTTGGTTAGTATTCTCTAACGGCGTGCGAATCACAGGTTTGTATAAATGCACTCGTTCTAATACGTTATCGTTTCTATAGTAACAGGTCGTTCCCAGGGGCTCGTACAGCAGACGCCCCACATACAGGCTTAAAAAATATATATATAATATTTTAATCCTTGATATGTTTTTGTTTGTTTGTTTTTTGTAAGGAGACATTCATTTAACGTCAATGGAAGGAGTCTCCAGTGTCCGGGCTTTGTACGAGTCCGAGATAAAGCCGTAACTTTTCCGATTTCGCTTCATCCGGCGTTTCCGTACTGCAGGTTTCTCAGCTGGAACAGGAGCTGGAGCGGGAACGCAGCACGTCGTTACACCAGCTCAGGAGGAAGCAGGTGGAGGTGGAGGAGGCCAAGCAGGAGGTGCAGAAGAAGGAGAAGCAAACCGCTGAACTCTCTTCTTCCATAACGTGAGTCTCAGACGGTTGGTCGTTTTTCTCCTTTTCACGCGCTCGGGTTCTTCCGAAGCTCTCGGAGAAGCTCCATCGGGTCCGTTTAACCGACCTGGCCGGTTTCACACCGGCTCTCGCGCAACTGGAAGCGACATCATGTCACTCTCTTGTATGATCTGATATGATTTATATATACACTAGCTACACGGCCAAAAGTATGTGGACACCTGACCATCACACCAACGTGCACAAAAGGTGCGAGCTCCATGAAGACATGTCGGTTGGAAGAAAGAAGAAGAACTCGCGTGTCCTGCACTGAGCCATGACCTGAGCCCAACATCGGTGCCTGACCTCAACCTCGCTAATGCTCATGTAGCTGAACGAACCCCCACACACACACAGCCACACCCAAAAAACTGCTGGAAGGATTTATTACTCTTGCACACAGACCCTGCGCCGACGTCTGCCTTGTGATCTTTCCCACCATGATGTTGTGAACGAGCTTCCTTTACCCACAAGACATCCTTGTGCAGCTGGTATTTGAATTCCAGGCCGCTGTACAGCCTCGGGAGCTGTTTGTCGTTCTCGGAGAGTCCTATGACTCAGATTCAGGACTCGGTCACGTTGTCTCGACAGCTGCGTACGTCCGTATAAATATCGAGCCTTTCCTTCTTTTCCTGAGCAGTGGAAGGCTGCACAGCAGGTGATTGCTCTTTTCCTCCAAGGACGCTTCTTGTCTACAGCAATCCTGATCATGAGGTTTGGTAGACAATCAGTTTGTTAGTCTCTTCATTCTGAATTTGCACATGTGTGTTTTGTTTTTTTCTTCTTTATTCTTCCAGGCAGCTGAGCTCCGAGATGAACGCATGCAGAGAGGAGCTTTCAGACATGGAGAAGGAGCTGCTGCAGCTGAGGAGGGACAGCAGCTCTAAAGCCACACAGCTCAGTCAGATGGAGGAGACGCTGCAGGAGACCAGGGGCATGCTGGATAAGAAGAGTGAAATGGGTACACGATAAATAACATCTCCAGTAACGTAGTAACCATCTTCTACCACGGCACGGCGCTGTAGAATCTGATTGCGTCTCCTCCGTTTTTTGCTCAGTGGTGGACCTGGAGGAGAAGCTCCACCGGAGCGAGATGGACAGGCGGAACTCTCTGCAGCGGGCTCGCCTGTTGGAGGAGCAGTTGGACACGGTGCGCGGCGAGCTGTCCGACACGCTCGGCCACCTGGAGGAGCTGAGGGACGTGCTGCAGAGGACTCAGCTCGCCGCCGACCAGCGACAAGCCACCATCCACCAGCTCACCGCAGAGCTCAGGTGAGGCTCCTCCCCCCCAGCAGCTACGCTGTCAGTCGCCACGTCGGCAACCTCGTCGACCGCAGAGAGCGTGTATGTATGTGTGGGCGTGTCTCTTCTAGCACTCCGACTGGGTCAATCATCAATGTCTCTCTCTCACTCTCCTTCATATTACATTTTTTTTATTCATTTTATGTAAATATATGCGAATCTGCCTCTTCTTTTTCTTTTCTGATTGAATAAATTGCTTGATATGGTGCCTTAAGATAAATTAAATAAAAAAGTAATTCGATACATGAAAACTGCAGTATCTACACTTTAAATCCTCATTCAGAAGTTCTATCCTCAACCCTACAAGCCCCGCCCTTCATTTTTTCCTTGTAAACCCGTGTCGCAAGCCCTGCATTTGCATATTGTAACCTGATTGGCTGTGATATTTTTACGATGCAATAAACCTGGTTAAGACTAAAAGCAGGTCAATTTAAGGTGATTTTTAAAGAACCCATACCCTGAGGAGAACCGTGACGCCTCGGCGTTTACATTTTTGTTTTTATTTCATGGATCCGCTGTTGCAGTTTCACTCAGGCGTGTTTAACACGCTGAAGACTCTCCACAAGGGGGAGCTAGTGACACTAAAGGAAGCTCGGAGTCCGGCAACTTTTACGAAACACCTACAGCATCGTCACACCAAGCACAGTAGGGTTCCTTAGTAGAATTGAACCGAAGGAGGACATTTTGTAGCCTCGCTCCTTCAAAATGGCTGCTCAGGATGTGCGTCAAACCTGTAATGTCGGCCTGTTTTTATTTTTATTGTAAATTACATCATATACACTCTTTGAGTCATGAATATATATATATATATAAAGAATAATATCCATCCTCACACATCGTCCCATGAAAACAGAATCGCATCATGACCCTGAAGAAACATGGACAGTTAAGATAGTTCTGGTATGTTGCAGAAATAACCGTCAACAATCGTCTATGCCGTGTTTATCGGTTGTTTAAAATAATAAATAAATACGTCTTTAAAAGGTGCCATGTACTTATATGACCCAACTTATAATTACACACACACCTCATAATTACTATAAAGACGTGTATTGCACAGAAGAAGGAACGATAGAAACGCAGCGTGAACCAGCAGGTAGAAATATGGGTCTGTATGTTTAGAGGTATGAAGGTTAGGTGGTTGGTGTAAATGAGAAGGTAGAAAGTGTTGTGTGCCACAAGCGAATGATTAAGGTCTCAGATTCAGGGCAGAAAGGGGATGCTCGGTTAAATGTGATGCATTTCTGTTTGTGTGTGGGGACAGGGAGAGTCAGCAAGAGCTGGAGGAGAGGAATCATGAGGTGTTGGATATGGACACTGCACTGAAGGAGAGACAGGGGGAACTGCAGCAGAGAGCAGAGCTGGTAACGCACACACACACACACACACACACACACGACATGAGAGCAGAGCGGGTGTTTCCCATTAAACCGAGAACCCACGAGGCATTTCGCTTTAGACATTACAACCAAAATTCACCAAAATTCTCTATTTTACAAAAGTCTCTCTTCCTTTGCATTAAAGCGGCAGTATGTAACATTTTTTGCCCGAAAAATTTACAAGCGCCAATACTTGGGCAGTTTCGAAAAATCCTCAAAGGCAAAAAAATATAAAGTAAGGGTCAAAGGTGGAACACGGAACTGACGCCAGACTATTAAATGTGTTTACGTGATCTGATTGTCTTATTTACACGGTTTACTTAATTACATAATTTTCATCATTTTATTTTCATCATAAATGAAGACCGTATCAAGCACGGTTTGCATAGATACTGTTAAAAAAAATACAAAATAGATATTTACAAATAAAATCATTTTATGTAGGAATGTGTAGGACATTTTTATGTAGGACTTTTTTCCTTCACCTTCAGGGTTTATTGGCTTGGTTGCTAGGCAACCGGTGAGGTGTAGTATTATGGATTTTGACGCCGATGTGTAGGCCTGAAGTTTTCCCGTTCCATAAGTGCAAGTCAGTGTGTTGGATGAGCTATTTCCCGAAATCAGATCTTTTTTAGTTTGAAATGAACGTGCATGCAGTAACACATTTATACCAGAGGGGTCTCCAGAAATCGGCGAAGGTTTGTAGGACAGCTTTAAAACTGACTATACACAAATAATAGTTTAAACAATACATGAAAAGAGTGGGAGAGTTTTAAATAGGCTTAAACACTCACTCACTCATCAGAGAACGTATCGCAATTAAACCAATTCATTTTTTTTGTTTTTGGAATTAAGACTAGAGTTTGAAAATCTGTTATGTTCTTTGGCCTTTCTGAACCCTAAAACGTATTATATTCTGACAAGATGATGACTTATTAAGTAAATATTAGATCTGGGTTCCGTTAAAGGTTAATAAAAGTGCATCGTTTGTGTTTGTTTTTCTTTTGTAAATTTTATTTCCCCCCAACGTCCAGCAGATGGCGCTACGAGATGCAATTTGGAGACTGTTACTCCTCTTTCAGTGCTTATATATATAATATATATATATTTTTTTTTATATACGGGTAAAATTTCAGTGAAAACATGTTTGTTTCACTTGCAGCTCGGACAGCTGGATGTGGTCATTAAGGAGCATAAGCTGGAGATGGAGAGGAAGGTGGAACATCTGCAGGAGGTCCAGGAGAAGACCGAGAGAAAGCTCAGAGAGAGAGAGAAACAGGTACAGAGCTCCTTACACACGTTTAAAAACCCACATGACGCGGTTATCTGAGGACAGAAGGGGGTGTCTCTGACTCTGCGGCTTTGTTTGTAGGTGGGGTTTCTGACTGAGAAGCTGGAATTGGTCAAATCCCAGCTCCAGGGGAAGGAGGATCTGGAAAAGGTGAGAAACAGCATTGTTTTTTAAAAAAAAAAAGAAAGGAAAAAAAACAGACACAGCTGTGCTGTCTGATCGCAGGATACGGCATGAAGCGGCGTGACGGTGTTGACACCGCGCAGTTGAGTTCTCAGTTCTGATTGGTCAGAAGAGGAGGTGTTGATGAGTTGTCTGTAACAGCAGCCCTGTCCGTAGCAGGTTTATATTAACGCGCTCGTTATAGTAATACGTTATCGTTTCTATAGTAACAGCTCGTTCACATTTCACATACGGTGACGTGTTCTGTAAGGAGAGGTTTATTTGACCTTTATGGAAGGAGTCTCCAGTACCAGAGGAAAATCTGTAGCGTTAAGTTTTCCGAAATCTTCGGGTTTACATTCTGCGGTTTCTCTTTAACGCGACAAGCTGCGTTTAGAGAGTGTGTGAGAGTGTGTGTACATAGGATTACACTTCTAACTCCTGACTGTGTGTGTGTGTGTGTGTGTGTGTGTGTGTGTGTGTGTGTGTCAGAGTGTGTTGGAGCTCGGTCAGCAGCTGCGTGTGTGTCGCGAGCAGCTCCAGAAGAGCGCTCAGGATCTGCAGGACGCACACAGTCGCTGTGACGCTCTGAGCAGGCAGCTGGACAGCGTCTCGCAGCAGGAGAGACAGAAGGTACAGGCTTACACACTTTCCTAAACTGTTATCCGTTCATATACACAGGGTAGGAAAGTGTGGCATGGGGGAGCAAGAGGCCACGCCCCCTTCAGTAGGAATGACTGGCACAGAGGCCATGCCTCCTTTACCATTACTCTGTGTGTGTGTGTGTGTGTGTGTGTGTGTGTGTGTGTGTGTGGACCTTTGGCCAGCGTTGTATTTAATGAGTAACTGTGTAAGTGCACAGAGCACGATAGTTAAATCTGACTGATGCAGGAAGTGAAGCCATGAACTCTTATCCTGTATCTACACGTGTGTTTTCGATGCCACTCAAAAAGAGCAGGAACTAAAAATGTTCCTAGAACTGTGGCACAGGAACTAAAAGCTTCGTTCGTGCTTTTTTTTTTTTCTCTCCTTACTGCAAACAAGCTGATGAGGTTCTGAGAAAGTTCCTTATACGGTGTACATGCAGCATCTGCCACTCTCTTTCTTCCTCTGAGTCTTCACTTATCTCTCCCCACCTCCGTCAAGCTCTCTTTTTGTCTCTCTGGACACTTTAATCTCTTTAATCTCTCTCTCTCTCTCTTTTTACACTCTTTGCCTCTCTATGCCTTTGCTTTCTCTCTTTATTTTCTTTTTGCCTCTTCTTACTCTGTTTCTCACGTTTCCTCTTTCTCTCTCTACACTTCCTCTTTCTCTCTTTACACTCTCTCTCTACACTTTCTCTTTCTCGCTTTACACTCTTTCTCTCTTAACACTTTCTCTCTTAACACTCTTTCTCTCTTTACACTTTCTCTCTTTACACTTTTTCTTTCTCTCTTTACACTTTCTCTCTTAACACTCTCTTTCTCTCTTTACACTCTCTTTCTCTCTCTACACTTCCTCTTTCTCTCTTTACACTTTCTCTCTTTACACTCTCTTTCTCTCTTTACACTCTTTCTCTCTTTACTCTTTCTCTCTTTACACTTTCTCTCTTTACACTTTTTCTTTCTCTCTTAACACTTTCTCTCTTTACACTCTCTTTCTCTCTTTACACTCTCTTTCTCTTTTTACACTTTCTCTTTCTCTTTTTACACTTTCTCTTTCTCTCTTTACACTCTTTCTCTCTTTACACTTTCTCTCTTTACACTTTTTCTTTCTCTCTTTACACTTTCTCTCTTTACACTCTCTCTTTTTACACTTTCTCTTTCTCTTTTTACACTTTCTCTTTCTCTCTTTACACTCTCTCTCTTTACACTTTCTCTTTCTCTCTTTACACTTTCTCTCTCTTAACACTCTTTCTCTCTTAACACTCTCTTTCTCTCTCTACACTTCCTCTTTCTCTCTACACTTTCTGTTTCTCTATTTACACTTTCTCTTTCTCTCTTTACACTCTTTCTCTCTCTACACTTTCTCTTTCTCTCTTTACACTCTCTTTCTCTCTTTACACTTTCTCTCTTTACACTTTCACTTTCTCTCTTTACACTTTCTCTTTCTCTTTTTACACTTTCTCTTTCTCTCTTAACACTCTCTTTCTCTCTTTACACTTTCACTTTCTCTCTTTACACTTTCTCTCTTTACACTTTCTCTTTCTCTTTTTACACTTTCTCTTTCTCTCTTAACACTCTCTTTTTCTCTTTACACTCTTTCTCTTTTTACACTTTCTCTTTCTCTCTTTACACTCTCTTTCTCTTTTTACACTTTCTCTCTCTTTTTACACTTTCTCTTTCTCTTTTTACACTTTCTCTTTCTCTCTTAACACTTTCTCTCTTAACACTCTTTCTCTCTTTACACTTTCTCTCTTTACACTTTTTCTTTCTCTCTTTACACTTTCTCTCTTAACACTCTCTTTCTCTCTTTACACTCTCTTTCTCTCTCTACACTTCCTCTTTCTCTCTTTACACTTTCTCTCTTTACACTTTTCTTTCTCTCTTAACACTTTCTCTCTTTACACTCTCTTTCTCTCTTTACACTCTCTTTCTCTTTTACACTTTCTCTTTCTCTTTTTACACTTTCTCTTTCTCTCTTTACACTCTCTTTCTCTTTTTACACTTTCTCTCTCTTTTTACACTTTCTCTTTCTCTTTTTACACTTTCTCTTTCTCTCTTAACACTTTCTCTCTTAACACTCTTTCTCTCTTTACACTTTCTCTCTTTACACTTTTTCTTTCTCTCTTTACACTTTCTCTCTTTACACTCTCTTTCTCTCTTTACACTCTTTCTCTCTTTACACTCTTTCTCTCTTTACACTTTCTCTCTTTACACTTTTTCTTTCTCTCTTAACACTTTCTCTCTTTACACTCTCTTTCTCTCTTTACACTCTCTTTCTCTTTTTACACTTTCTCTTTCTCTTTTTACACTTTCTCTTTCTCTCTTTACACTCTTTCTCTCTTTACACTTTCTCTCTTTACACTTTCTCTCTTTACACTTTTTCTTTCTCTCTTTACACTTTCTCTCTTTACACTCTCTTTCTCTTTTTACACTTTCTCTTTCTCTCTTTACACTCTCTCTCTTTACACTTTCTCTTTCTCTCTTTACACTTTCTCTCTAACACTCTTTCTCTCTTAACACTCTTTCTCTCTTTACACTCTCTTTCTCTCTCTACACTTCCTCTTTCTCTCTACACTTTCTGTTTCTCTATTTACACTTTCTCTTTCTCTCTTTACACTCTTTCTCTCTCTACACTTCCTCTTTCTCTCTACACTTTCTCTTTCTCTCTTTACACTTTCTCTCTTTACACTTTCTCTCTTTACACTTTCACTTTCTCTCTTTACACTTTCTCTTTCTCTTTTTACACTTTCTCTTTCTCTCTTAACACTCTCTTTCTCTCTTTACACTTTCTCTCTTTACACTTTCACTTTCTCTCTTTACACTTTCTCTTTTTACACTTTCTCTTTCTCTCTTAACACTCTCTTTACACTTTCTCTGTCTACACTTTCTCTCTTTACACTTTCTCTCTCTTTACACTCTCTTTCTCTTTTTACACTTTCTCTTTCTCTCTTTACACTCTCTTTCTCTTTTTACACTTTCTCTTTCTCTTTTTACACTTTCTCTTTCTCTCTTTACACTTTCTCTCTCTTAACACTCTCTTTCTCTCTTTACACTTTCTGTCTACACTTTCTCTTTACACTTTCTCTCTCTTAACACTCTTTCTCTCTTTACACTCTTTCTCTTTTTACACTTTCTCTTTTTACACTCTCTTTCTCTCTTTACACTCTCTTAACACTCTTTCTCTCTTTACACTTCCTCTTTCACTCTCTACACTTTCTTTGTCTTTCTATACCTTATCTCTATCTACGCCTTATCTCTCTCTCTTTATGCCTTATCTTTCTCTCTTTACACTTCATCTCTCTACACTTTCGTTGTCTCTCTCTACACTCTCTCTCACTTTGTGCTTCCTTTTTCTCTCTCTTAACACTTTCTTACTCTCTCTACACTCTGGCTCTATTTATGCTTTCTTTTCCTCTCTTTTTACACTTTTTTTCTCTTTTGCTCTCTTTACACTTTCTTTTTCTCTTTATTCTTTTTTTTTTTGTTGCTGTTGTCTCACATAATGTCCCTCTTTACATGGTCTCTTGTTTTACGCTTCTCAGGAACCAGCTTGTACATTAACATTAATGGCTTTCTTGCTCTATGGGCAGTGCATTAGTGATCCAAACTACTCGTGCGTGCGTGCGTGTGTATTTGTGTGCGTAGGAGACTGACGTGCAGCAGCTGCAGGAGAAGCTCCGTGTGGTTGAGAAGTGGCGGCTGCAGGGTGAGGCCCAGCTGCAGACCACAATCACTGAACTACAACATGAACTGCAGCAGCAAAGAGAAGAGCACAACAGAGAGGTACACACACACACACATTTCTACGGCAGTTCTCTGAAGAAAAACAAAATTAAAGGAATAGTTGGGCCTCAAATGAGTGCACATTATTTTTCTAGCCGATCAGCCAAGAAGTGTTCAGTGATTGTTTTTAGCTTTGCGCTCAAGCTACGAGGCTATTGTTCTATTGTTACTGACCGCAAAAACCGCACGCCTAAATAATCACACGCTTCTCTCGAGTCCCCATAAAGACACCGTGTGTGCTTCAACAGTTTCTCAAAACCAAGCCGAATAGGTCTGTAGACTAAGTAAGGAATAAAACCCCTCCACGTCATGCTGTAGTAGGAAAATAATCACTGTGAGGGTGGTGTGATGAAGCAGAGTTAGTAGTAGAAGTTAGAAGTCCAGTTGTCCACATTCACGCTGTTCACTTGTGCGTCTATTTCTTCCTTTCTTTTTAAACGCTGAAGGTGTCGGCTCTTCAGCAGACCCGTGGGCAGCTCCTGAAGGTGTCCGATCAGATCTCCATCAGCCTCCGAAGCTCCCAGGAGCAGCTGGAGGAAGCCAGAGCCGACGCCGCCGAACTCCACACGCGGCTCCAGTCCACACAGCAGCTCTTACAGCACGCCAACGAAACGCTGCTCGTTAAGGTCAGCGAAGAAACCTCTGTATCACACATCCAGTCCAATCAAATCAACCAGGGGGTGGAGCCTGTAACTGTTCGTACGACTATGAAAACAAAAAAACCCAAATTTCGTTTTTTTTAGGGGGTGGGGGGTTGGGGGCAGTTCGTTTTCATACTTTTACTAACCCGAGGTTTCCAGTTATCCACGTCGTAGCGTACGAGTCGAGACTGTAGGCAGAAGTGGGCTTTTAATCTTGCTTTAATCAAACCCAAACATTTAGCCGTGGGATATCTGGCAGGCGTTTATCAGTTCTGCTGAATTCATAGGAAGAGTTTCAGGTATTTAAACACCGTGTCAATATCGGATAATTATAGTCGTGATCCCACGCCAAGCATGGGCGTGTCGGGTCTGTTTACCTGTCAGCACTGGGTGTGCACATGAGGCGTTAAACCGGTGAGGAACACCTGAGGATATTTAAACACATTCAAGCTGTTTGTAAAAGACTTCTCAAGGTTACACCCTCAGAGCCTGTTCTTCTGGCTGTTTTTGGGTCACGTCATGCCACGCCCTGTCGCTCGATTTACGGCTTTGACTGTTGATTTTCGTTACGAGAACGCCGTAAAGCATTTCAAAACTTTATTTGCCCGTGAGGAGTCTTCACGGGCTTTAAACCGCGAAGCCGGACGCCACGGACGAAGCTTCGTGTTCGTCCGTCGAAGCGAGTCGTTTGTCTGCGTCGCTTCTTTAGCTTTACGTCACCGGTTTTGTCGTTGGTTGCAGTGGCAACGGGTGAAGGTCTGCACAGGCTCTATCTCTAACCCCACCCACAGATTCCCTCTCCTCTTAGATGGACATTCCCATACCAGTGTGTCCTTCAGGGATTCCAACAAGTTGTCGTTCCTGACATTGTTCGATCAAGAACTGACCAGGAGGCATCTCTGTAAGGTCCCTAAACCGCCTCGTGATTAGCTGGAGCAGCGTGTCTTCCCACAAGGCTCTCTCCCATTCTGCAGAGGGCCTCACGATGTTTCAGAGAGCAAGCCCAGCAATTATAATCTGAAAGGAGAATAGAAACCGGAAAGGCTTGTAGATTTTTGATTGCCCCGGTTACTCTGGAGAGCGGTGCAGATCTGCAGAAGTCTCTGTGCATTTCCTTTCTGTAGAACCCTTGCTTCTCATCCATCAAAGGAAAGGAATGACTATAGGAGCACCACTAAGCAGATGGTGGTTCAGTTCCAGCACAGCAGTGGCACTGTCGTGGTGGTGGTGGTGGTGGTGGTGGCCACACCTTCAGGCCACGATGAGGAGAAACACCTCGCTGGAAAGCAACTAAAGTAAATACTGCCACGTTTCAGAGTAGAGAAATCTCAAAATCTTAAGATAACTTCGTAAGAACGTTCCCAAGTTCCCCAGACTAATTAACAGTTTCCTGATTCGTGGCTTGCGTGGGTCTCTACAAAATCTGATAAATCCTTAAGACCACGGGAGAGTTTTAAATCAAGTCACTTATCAGGAC
Source organism: Ameiurus melas (assembly GCA_012411365.1). Lineage (NCBI taxonomy): Eukaryota > Metazoa > Chordata > Actinopteri > Siluriformes > Ictaluridae > Ameiurus > Ameiurus melas. The sequence continues at coordinate 1,966,238 of CM022770.1, read as the reverse complement.
TGTTTTTTTTTTTTTTTTTTTAACTTTTTTATTGACCCGAGTAGCAACGATAAACTCCACATCTGTAGATAAATCCACATCCGCAGTCCGAACTGTGTTTTTTTAAATTCATTTTATTTCAATTAAATACAGATTAAACACCGACGCTTTTTCGGTCCGCGATCAGAGTTAGCGAGGTTCATGTTGGCGTCGCTTATTTGCTTCCAAGTAAAAACCCTGCGAATTCGCGTCTTCCATTAGACGCGTCTCTTATTATTTCGCGTCGCTGCGTACAGACGAGGCCGCGCCAAAAAACAACAATCAAAAATGCGGTTTCGAGAACACAGGAACGTTCCTTTCTGATTGACGCTGGCGTGAGATGATGATGTGGGTGTGTCCGAGCAGGAAAGACTCGAAAACGTTCAAGAGGTGTATAATAATAATGATGATGATGATGATGATGATGATAATTGATAATAAGGTTTCAAGCTCCACGACTGTATAATCGTTTATTCGTTTTGTCGGTTGAAAAACATGAAGTTGTCGCCTTAAGCCATCAGGAGTCTCTCGCGTGCTTTATTCACGTCAGATTAATCCGATTTTATTTGGTCGAATACGTGCAGAACGCGGTTTAATTACACAACTCGCTCCTACGTTCCAGGAATCGGAGATCGCACGTCTCCAAGCGAAGATCTCCAGCCTCGAGAGAGCCTCCGAGCTCCGCAGCTCCACGCTCCATCATGAGTCTAGCACATTTCCTCCCCTCTCTCCTCCTCTCAAAGACCCCGTACCTAATTTTCCCCCTTCTGCCAACGACCCCGTCGGCCGCTCCAGCATCTCCTCCTGCTCCTGGAGGGAAGCCTCGTCCGACGTGTCTCTGGAGCTCTCGGAGAGTCTGAAGGCAAGCGTGAAGGCAGCTCTGAAGCCTCCGAGTTCCCCATGCAGCGGCTGGCAGGGCCTGAACCACACGGAGCTCTCCTCCAGCTCAGACATGACCTTCAACCCACTCACCTACATGCTGGATGGAGAGGAACCTGAGGAACCGGAAATGGATTCTCTGTCAGGCATGCTGAGATTCGTTAATCAGACTCTGGCCCTGCAGGAACAACGCTCGGACACGCACGTCCAGGCAAGTTAGAACGGGAAATAAAGGATCTCCTAACGCAGATGTTTCTCAACGGCTTTACGATCAGACACCGAGGATTACGCAGGTCTTGGTGGTTTCTTGAGACGTTTAAAAGAGTCGATGTTCTTTTTGTTGTCCTTTTATAAAAGGACCGCAGCAAAGACTGATCTTGAAGGGGAGGGGTTATAACAGGAAACGACGTTTCGAAGAGCATCCTTAGATCTTTCCAGAGTTGAATACATTCCTGGAGAAGTCTGGTTGTAGTTCCTGACCATCTGATGCTCTGGAGTTCTCCCGTAGGACTTGTTCATGAATTAAAAACAATCCTGGCCATTTGAAGTTTGAATTTTTCTTTTTTTATATATATAAATACACACACACACACACACACACACACCCTTTTCGTTTGCCCTTTTTGTAAAAATTTTTTATACGTCTTCAATAAAATGAATCTATTTGACGATTTATGAATGTTTTCTTTTTGAGGTTTGTTTACATCATCCACTGGTCAATTTCATCCAATATTTTTCCACAGGATGTGCTGTTACAGGAAGTGAAGTGGCGGTAAGCGTCGGGCCGCACTCTGGATAAAAGCATCATTCTTGTTCCAATAATTACATCCAAAAAACCTAAACGTTCAGCTGTGGAATGAATCAGAACTCAGAAACGCTGCTAGATATTCATCATTAACTCTAGCGCTATCTTTATCTACTACACAGCTCATTTCTTCGTGGTTCTAATCGACGTACTTCCTTCTAAACGTTACGTGCTGTCGGCTCGTCGCGGCGCTGAAAGCTGACAAACGGGCGGACAAAGGACTCGACCGTCAAACGTTCGCTCGCGAGCAAAAGACGGAGGTTCTGCTCGAAGCTCGCTTGAGGTTCTGCTCGAAGCTCGCTTTCTCACTCCACAGGCAGCTTTGTGCGTCGGAAACGTCTTTTGTTTGAAATACAACGCCGAAACGAGCGACTCTGTTCTCGCAGTACAGATCAGCTGGTTTTCACGCCGGCATCTCTTCACGCTTCATCTCCACTGAGGATCATCACTTCAAAAAAACAACCTGTATAAGATTCTAGATGCGCAGTACGATCCTGAAGGATAGGGTTCGTTGTATTATAAACTCCCTGGATCGAGTACTGACACAACGTCACGTCACTCATCGTGGACAAAAGGGGAAACCAGTCTCACGCGAGAGCGAGAACGTGGACGGTGCCGAAGAAACGAACGTAGAAGGGGAAAAAAAAAACCTGCACTATTTAAAGTAGCTCACCTGTGTGCCGAGAACAAACAAAAACTCGCTAACGACACTAGGCTAAGCTAACAAGAAATACAAGGGTGGCAGTCGCACCCGCCCTCTAGCCCAGGGTGCCTAGAGATTCAATCACACCCGCGTGATGGGATGTAGGTCGCACATAATCTTACCTGTTCTCAAAGCATGGGAGCCAGTATAAGGGTGGAAAGGAGAACAAGGCAACAAACAAGCCAACGATTACAACAAAACAGCTTTTAAATAGGTGGCTCCGCCTCTTTTGGCCAGGTTCCTGCCTTCCCATTGGTCAGGTCTTGTCAAACAGTTCATGGCGACCTAATAAATCTGCAGTTCTGTTCATCCGTGTGACGGCGACGACGTGGAGAAGGACTAAATCTGCTTTATTTACATTCATTAAACAGCAGTTTATATATATTTTTAATATATATTTTTCATGTTCATTCAATTTGATCTGTATGGCGCTTTTAACCCCGGGCGTCGTCTCGAAGCAGCTTCACAGAAACGTACAAACACACGATGGAGGTTTGAAGCGTGTGGATTTATCCCTATGGAGCGAGACGGCGGTGAGGGGGAAAAACTCCCTGAGATGTTAAGAGGAAGAAACCTTGAGAGGAACCGGACTCCGGTTCCTCTCAGAGTCCTCTTAACTAACATCTCGAGAGACTTTTCCCTCACCGCCGTCTCGCTCGATAGTGTGGAAGTCAAGGAAAGTCCGTTCTGGTTTTATCTGAAGCTCGATGCAGTAGTCCACTGTTCACTAAAGTTCGACCCGAGTGTGACGATGAACTGGAGCGATGTAGCTGAGGTTGAGGAACTGTCCGATTTCACACACCGATGTCGACACTGTTGACGTTTCTACATCTGGTGTATTTCCAGTGTTGACGACGTGCAGAGGGATTAGAGTTTCTATGTAATCCCCCACCCAACCCTAAAAAAAAAAAAGGGTTTGCTTTAAGCCCCGCCCACTTCGGGCTTAAACCTGAACACGGATTTTAAGCCATCTCTCGGACGGATGAAGTGATGTAGCTCCTGCTTTTCAGGTACACATCCTGCACTGGACTTCCTGCAATATGAGCGTATAATTATGCAGGGCTTTAAGTTTAGTTTGTTCACGGTGTGATTTGGGTCATGTTTAAACACGCTGCAATCCCAGACTGTAGGCGTGTTCGTTTTTGTTTCCATTCTCGTTCCTCCGAAAGACGGCCAAATCCTTCCGTTTCCAAACCACAATCAAACCACGTCATGAATACACGCATTATAAACGTGTTCTATAGCGTACGTAACCCCTTTTTGTAATCCCCTGACCTGTATAAACGTTCGGGAAACCTTTTACGTCGGGTCCCGTAACGCGTCACGATACTGTTCATGAGAGCATGATCGCGTGGGGTATCTAAACCATGAGTTCTAACGCGTCATGACCGCTTGACGTTATCCGTAAGTATTCGTAATGTCATGCAGCGTAATGCTTTCGAATATCTGTTCATGGGAACGGTTGCACTGGGGTTTGTGTGTTTGTATGACGAATAATAACGTAATTGTGAAGTTTCCTCACCACGGGGTCACGTGTGAGGAACGCGGCGCGCGTTTCTGCTTTCGTGTCGCGCTGGTGTGTTTTTTCGAGCGTGACAAGAGGATGTGAGTCGAGACTGACCTGATTGCCAGACTTGCGCTCACGCAACCGTTCTGTCTCGGACGAGAACTGCGAATACTTCGTTACACGACTGGAAATGTTCTGCCGTTCAATACGAACTGTGTGCAGAACCAAGCGAAAAGGCTTTCTCCACGTTCGCTCGCACCCGCGGGATGTCCGATTTGTTAAAAACGCGTTAGAACCTCGTTTATGAACACGTCCCCGAGGTTTTGACAGCTTGCACACGGTCGTGTGCCAGATGGTTTTGTGGTCACGTCGATGGCGCTCTCGGAGAGGAAGTGGGGTTGTTCAAGGTGGCACGCTGTTTTCGCGAGCTGCAGAAGCCTGCTTTCAGACCTCGTTTGGGTGCTTTGATGACCTTCAGCTCGTCGCGAAGCGGTGTATGTGAACACTGGATTTGAAAGTTGTCTTTGTCTAATGCGAGAACGCAGCTTTGCAATTCAAATCCGACACAGCCTCGAATCTTGTCCGAATCCCCTCTGGAGCGTCTGATTTGCCTAGCGACGTTCTCACCTTTCTGCCCTGGACGGTTTCCTCACTGGTTGGTCTGAATGGGAGCCGATGCTCTTATCTGCCGCGCTGGTGCTGCAGGGCCTTGTTCTTTTCCTGGTGCGTGCTCAGGGCTGCGCTGATCAGAGTCATGATAACTATTTATAGTGAGGTGCTCTAGAGAGAAGAGATCAGCGAGCTGTGACTCAGTCACGCACGTTACGCCAACACTTGTGTCAGTTTGATATACTTCATCTATCATGTACTTAATCCTATTACATAATATGATTAGGCCCAGAGGCCACGCCTCCTTCACTGCTACTGACAGGCACCTTATTAAATGGGACTATCAGGAATAAAGGCAAACGCTCCCCACTTTAGTCACTGGGATTGTTCAACCCAGGCCACGCCGCCTTTGCTTTGACTGACAGGCACAGAAGTCATACCTCCTTGAACTGACGGGAGCAGAGGCGGAAGCTACGCTCCCATTGCTGGTAGTGAGAGGCCACACCTCCTTTTACTGGGATTGACTGACTTCGAGGACACGCCTCACTGACTGGGATGAATAGCAACTGACGCCACACCTCCTTCAATGGGACTGAAAGGCACAGGAGACCACGCCTCCTTAACTAGTATGCACAGGTACAGAGGCCACACCTCCTTCAATAATACTGTCAGAAATCGATTCAGGGGTCATGCCTCCTTTACTAGGACTGATAGGAATAGAGACAGAAGCCATGCCTCTTTCCATGGAACTGACAGGATGAGAGACTGAGGCCACACCTCCTTCACTGGGACTGATAGGAATGGAGATAGAAGCCATGCCTCTTTCCATGGAACTGACAGGATGAGAGACTGAGGCCACACCTCCTTTACTAGGACTGATAGGAATAGAGATAGAAGCCATGCCTCCTTCCATGGAACTGACAGGATGAGAGACTGAGGCCACACCTCCTTTACTAGGACTGATAGGAATAGAGATAGAAGCCATGCCTCCTTCCATGGAACTGACAGGATCAGAGACTGAGGCCACACCTCCTTCACTGGGACTGATAGGAATGGAGATCGAAGCCATGCCTCCTTCCATGGGACTAACAGGATGAGAGACTGAGGCCACACCTCCTTTACTAGGACTGATAGGAATAGAGACAGAAGCCACGCCTCTATTCACTAAATCTTGGCACCCCTGCTGTACAGTAATGACCTCATCGTGCTGACCTCGCTCCACAGGCCTGCTGCTGTTTATGACTCACTTCACACCAGATGAAGCAGCACTTCCTGTCCCACAGCCTGACTCTTCCCTTATACTTTTCTCTCTATTATTCTTCCTAGTGGATCATTTTCCTTTTTGTTTTAGCTTCCGAAGCGGGTTCTCCATGCTCACCTTCTAATCAAGTTGATCTTGCTGTTTTTTCACATTTCTTTGATGGGGGGGCTACACACGATCTCTTCAGGGTTTGTTTTTTTCGGAGTGTGCGCCTCCCGAGTCTGTCATGTGATGTCGGGCCTCAGTGTGGCCTGGACACGTCCTCGTGGTTATTTCAAAGGAAGTTAACGCACCAGTAGGCATGCTCATCCGAGCTTTATTCTGGACTGCACCGTCAGCTAGACCCGCTGTCTCTCTCTCTGTGTGTGTGTGTGTGTGTGTGTCAATTATCAGGTGGTGCGATGTAAACATGCATGGGTGAAGCTGTTCATTATGTTCTGCACAATAATAATCAGACTGTGGTTGTGCCCTGATGCATGCCTTGACGCAGATGTTTGCTAGTCATCTGGCGTGCACACCGAGAGCTATTAATGCTGCGTGCGGTCAAACACCACGCTGTAGTGGTCGGATTGAGAGTCCTTCGTGCCCAAATGAACATGGCGAACTATCTAACAGGTTCATCTGGGACTTTCCAGCATTGGCACATCTTTATGTGGCCAGCAGGCTAAAATGAAGACACCTTCTGTTTACGAAACAGGCTCTAGCTAATCCGTTAAAGGAGCGATTTCACCAACATTGACGATTCCCCAATATCTATAGATATCTAACTACCTCATTCAGTGGTCACCAACCTTCTTCCTGGAGATCGACCCATCTGCAGGTTTCGTCTCCAAACCGAAATCGAACACACCTGTTTTTGTTGATCAAGAGCGTCTCGAGGTAATGATTAGATGGTCAGGTGGTCATCATTATGGTCGGAGCTAAAATTTTCAGGAAAGTAGATCTCCAGGAACAGGGTTGGGGACTGCTGACCTTCGACATGTTTGGCAGGGATGGAACGTTGAACCCTGGAGCATTGAGGCACCAATCGGAACGAATATTTCGAAGTTTCAGTTTTAGCTCCTGATGAATGTCCTCTCGTCTGAATGGCAGGAAGCTGTGTGGTGGACGCTCCAGATAATCAGTGTGTAAAGATCGTATGTGATTGTAGTTTATGGAAGGAGTCTCCAGTGGCAGTGCTTTTGTAGCAGTCAGAAGTAAAGCTGGTTGGACGGATGGTTCCTGAAGATGTTTTCACGGTTCCTCTGCATCGTAAAATCATTCCCGTCCTGATAACAGGACGCACTTCTCTTGAACCTTTATCTTTTATACTTTCGAATTTCCCGCTGTGCTCGAAAAAAGTTCTCCTGCACTTCCGTGTTTTTTTTTTTTCTCTCCCCCCTTTCTTTCTGTAAACGCACACGGCTCCGGACACGATACCGGCCTCTGAGCGTGACGTGCGATGTAAATACGAGAGTTCTTCGGTGGAACGGTTTCCGCGAGCCGTCATCTGATGCCGCTTTGAGGGCGGTTTCGTTCCGGCAGGATTATCGCAAACACGTGACTGTGGAACAAAACAAACGAAGAAGAAGAAGAAACCCACTGAACACGGCTGCTTTCAATAATCGGGCGTCTGAACAAATCAGCGAAGCGGAGGACAATCTGTTCTGGGTGTGCCTTTCGGTTCAAACCTGTTTTGAACGTTCCTCTGCCAGGAGAACGTGGAAATGGGGTTTACAGTCATTAACAAGACCGGCTCCGTGCCTGTGTTGATGGAGGACGATAAATCTAGTTAGTGTTCTCGTCACGCCAGATTTCCATGCAAAGTGTTCAGAAGGACTCGGAGTGTCTCACTGAACCGGCACGGCTCCGGAGTTCGCGAATCACCTCGAGCGTGGCAGAGAGATTCATTCGAATGAGCAATTTGGCGATTACAATAAACGGAATTTTCCAGGTTACACCAAAACACCACTGATGGTTGACGTTTACGAGGACGCGAGGGCAAATGTAGCTTAAGAAGTAAAGGAAATCTCAACCGGATCGCTCCGGGATGTCACGCAGACTTCCTCGGAACACAAACGAAACTTTTCTTCGGGGGGCGGCCATGTTATCTCGGACTTCACGACGTTACTTCGCTATAACTCCGCCCCCCACCTCCACCTAAAAAAATTTACAAAAAATTGCACGTTCGCTCGATGTTGCGTCAATTTCTGCGATTGTAAAAATCAATAAATCACGAACGGCCTGTTTTATGCGGAGCGTCGAATCCACGTTGACGTGACGAGCTGTTACTATAGAAACGATGAAGTATCGGAACGAGCGCGTCGACGCGAACCCGTCAGAGCTGCTCGTAGAGACCTACTCGTCCCGTTCTCACCAAGTTTCATGAATTTCCTATTTCCCAGAAAGGATTTTTTTTTCCCCGTGACTTCGCGACATTAGCCTCGTCGCCCTGATGAAACATTTACAATTCTTTCTTCTTCTTTTTTGTTTTTTTTAAAGCCGAGCGTGTTGGGGTTTGTTTGTTGTTCTGTTTGTTTTGTTTGTTTTTGCTCAAACTCTTTGTTTGAACTGTATTTGCCTGTATTTCCTCATTTGCGAGTCGCTTTGGATGAAAGCGTCTTCCGAGCGAATAAACGTAAGCGTAGAAGCAGCACTACGCGTCTGGATGACATGTGGCAGCTGTTCTCGCCGCGCATGGGGACGCATTAATTATGCTTTACCGCCCAAATATTTGCTTTAGATGTGGCTTTGTGTTCGTGCGCACACTGCACACGCTTAACGACACACAATAACACATCCTGCTGAATGATCACTCTTTAAAATAAATAAATAAATAGACCTTGAAAGGTTTCTGCATTGTAATTGTTGTGTTTTTTTAAATTATTTTATTTGAGTTTTTATTAGTCGTAGTTTTTCTTTTTTTTAATATCATTTCTGCACTCTAAACTTCTGTAAAACTCGTTTGTACATCAGCACTCCTCCACAGCCTCATCCACGCCTCCATGGCAGGAGGGTTTCAGGGCTCATAGTGTGTACAGAACTCTGTGTGTGTGTCAGTTTGGACAGGAAACTCCACCGAGCACTTCACCAAACTGCTCTGCTCAGGTTCTCTCCCTCGCTCTCTCTGTTTCTGCAAGCTAATCAAGGTAAGGATTTCACACATATACATATACATATATATATATATATATATATATATATATATATATATATATATATATATATATATATATGGGTGTGTGTGTGTGTGTTTGATGCTTACTTTGATGCTCTGTACAGTAAAGTGCACTGGAGGTGGAGGTGGTGGAGAGGTTCGCTTTGCTAAAGTGCATTGCTGTATCATGTTGAGGTGGAGATGGAGATCCAGCAGGGTGTCTTTAATGATCAGATCTTTCTCCTGCATGGAGGTTTGCCAACACGAACACGTCTCCAGGCTGCACTTTTGCGCTCGCTCGCGCGTGCGCGTGCGTGCGTGTGTGCGCAATTCCCTGCGTGGTATTGAACACGAAAGCGCATTTCCTCTGATCGATCAGTGTCCTTTCAGGTCCGTCTCCTGAGCTGAATCGAGGACAGGGTGTAGCGGAAAGATGCCCCGAAGGAAGCCGGAGTGTGTAATGTTGTTGAATTTCGCTGCACAGATTGGTTGCTCGGTTGGTTTGGTGGTTTATTTATTTTATTTTTTTTTTGGCTGGTTTTTTTTTTGTTTCCAGCGCGCGCTCCTGTCGGTCGCACCATCTCGGTTTCTTGATGTTCTCGACACTTAATGGCCGCCCGTGGAACTTTTATGAGTTTTATGCGTGCGCGCGCGCGCATTCGTTTCCCGTGCATTTTTCCGGAAACACCCGAGCTCACCCCAGGCTGTAAGACCGTGTGCACACCTTCCTAGCATTTTGTTTTGATTTGTAGGACTCCAGTCCCTTTTAAGTTTTTGGAGGTTCTGTACAGTGCACTTTGATGCTTACTTTGATGTCCATTTCCTTGCGCAAATGGAATGCCTTATAGGGTTCCAGATTCTTATTGATAGGCGAGCACGGTGGTTTTCAAAGTGAGGGCCGCCAGGGGGCGCCAAGGGGGCCTCAACGATTTGGTGTGAAAAAAAAATAAATGTTTGTTTCCTCTTTCTCACTCTCAGACGAACACACACACACACACACACACACACACTCACACTCAATTCCTCATGTAAAGATACAAGATGTCATTACTGTATTATTAAATAAAAAGGGGGATATATTCAGAAGTATGTTTTCAAAGACGTCTTGCAAAAGGGGGACCTCGGTCAGATATTAATGCCATCTGGGGTTTCTTGCCCTGGAA
>CM022770.1:1821157-1951157 GCA_012411365.1 Ameiurus melas | reverse complement strand
TGTTCAGCTGCACGTGGAGATTTGTGTCCCTGTTTTAGAGGTAATACAATCTGCAGATTAACATATGATCATCGGTACAATACAACTGTAGAGCTTTAAATGTAGACATCTATATTTTCGAGGCCACGCCTCCTTTAGTCTGATTGACACACGGACGCCATGCCTCCTTCTCTGAGACAGGCAGGTAGAGAGGCCACGCCTCCTCCTCTGAGACAGGCAGGTAGAGAGGCCACGCCTCCTTCTCTGAGACAGGCAGGTAGAGAAGCCACGCCTCCTCTGAGACAGGCAGATAGAGAGGCCATGCCTCCTTCTCTGAGACAGGCCGGTAGAGAAATGCCACGCCTCCTTCTCTGAGACAGGCAGGTAGAGAGGCCATGCCTCCTTCTCTGAGACAGGCAGGTAGAGAGGCCACGCCTCCTCTGAGACAGGCAGGTAGAGAGGCCATGCCTCCTTCTCTGAGACAGGCAGGTAGAGAAGCCACGCCTCCTTCTCTGAGACAGGCAGGTAGAGAGGCCACGCCTCCTCTGAGACAGGCAGGTAGAGAGGCCATGCCTCCTTCTCTGAGACAGGCCGGTAGAGAAATGCCACGCCTCCTTCTCTGAGACAGGCAGGTAGAGAGGGCACGCCTCCTTCTCTGAGGCAGGCAGGTAGAGAGGCCACGCCTCCATCTCTGAGACAGGCAGGTAGAGAGGCCATGCCTCCTTCTCTGAGACAGGCAGGTAGAGAGGCCACGCCTCCTCCTCTGAGACAGGCAGGTAGAGAGGCCACGCCTCCTTCTCTGAGACAGGCAGGTAGAGAAGCCACGCCTCCTCTGAGACAGGCAGATAGAGAGGCCATGCCTCCATCTCTGAGACAGGCCGGTAGAGAAATGCCACGCCTCCTTCTCTGAGACAGGCAGGTAGAAAGGGCACGCCTCCTTCTCTGAGGCAGGCAGGTAGAGAGGCCACGCCTCCTCTGAGACAGGCAGGTAGAGAGGCCATGCCTCCTTCTCTGAGACAGGCAGGTAGAGAAGCCACGCCTCCTTCTCTGAGACAGGCAGGTAGAGAGGCCGCCTCCTCCTGAGACAGGCAGGTAGAGCGGCATGCCTCCTTCTCTGAGACAGGCCGGTAAGAATATGCCCCTCCTTCTCTGAGACAGGCAGGTAGAAAGGGCACGCCTCCTTCTCTGAGGCAGGCAGGTAGAGAGGCCACGCCTCCATCTCTGAGACAGGCAGGTAGAGAGGCCATGCCTCCTTCTCTGAGACAGGCAGGTAGAGAAGCCACGCCTCCTTCTCTGAGACAGGCAGGTAGAGAGGCCATGCCTCCTTCTCTGAGACAGGCAGGTAGAGAAGCCACGCCTCCTTCTCTGAGACAGGCAGGTAGAGAAGCCACGCCTCCTTCTCTGAGACAGGCAGGTAGAGAAGCCACGCCTCCTTCTCTGAGACAGGCAGGTAGAGAGGCCACGCCTCCTCTGAGACAGGCAGGTAGAGGGCATGCCTCCTTCTCTGAGACGGGCGCGGAGAAATGCCACACCTCCTTCTCTAAGACAGGCAGGTAGTGAGAGGACGCCTCCTTCTCTGAGGCAGGCAGGTAGAGAGGCCACGCCTCCATCTCTGAGACAGGCAGGTAGAGAGGCCATGCCTCCTTCTCTGAGACAGGCAGGTAGAGAAGCCACGCCTCCTTCTCTGAGACAGGCAGGTAGAGAGGCCATGCCTCCTTCTCTGAGACAGGCAGGTAGAGAAGCCACGCCTCCTTCTCTGAGACAGGCAGGTAGAGAGGCCATGCCTCCTTCTCTGAGACAGGCAGGTAGAGAAGCCACGCCTCCTTCTCTGAGACAGGCAGGTAGAGAGGCCACAGCACAGGTTGTACAATGTGAATAATTATTCTCATCTTTTGCAGAAAGGTGGTGTTGCTTCTGGTTTCAATCACGTGGTGACTAACGATGTGAACGTGAAGCGTTTGCTGCACGTGAAGGGCCGGAGAGTGATCAGAGCCACCGAAGTAGACTTTTCCTGGGCCAGCTTTAATAAGGGCGACTGCTTTATCGTGGACCTGGGACAGGTAACGTCCTCGACTACGCGTCCTCTCAAGCAGAGAGGAGATGCGTCAGAAACGCTTCCATTGCCTTTTTCATTTTTATTACATTCGTGTCCAACCTTGACTTCCCGTGCAGAACATCTACCAGTGGATGGGCAGTGAGTGTAACCGCTTTGAGAAGGTGAAGGCGTCTCAGGTGGCCATCGACATCCGCGATAACGAGCGCAACGGCAGAGCCAAGCTGTGCATGGTGGAGGAAGGGTCAGAACCGCAGGAGATTCTTGAAGTGAGAAGTAGTCACGTACCCACACACACACACATGTTCTTACAAATTTAACAAACAATGGGCAGCGGTAGCGCAGCGATTAAGACGTTGGGTTACTGATCAGAAGGTCATGAGTTCAAACCCCAGCACTGCTGCCACTGCTGGGCCCTTGAGCGAGGCCCTAAACCCTCAGTTGCTCAAATGTAAGTCGCTCAAATGCCATAAATGTAAATGATAATAAAAATGATCCTTCCATAATGGTCACATGGTGTGTGTGTGTGTGTGTTTCTGTAATGTCCTGAATTTCCTCCAGGCTCTCGGACCCAAGACGAGCATCGCTCCTGCTACGCCTGATGACGAGAAGGTCGAGGTGTCCAACAAGAAAAAGGGGGCGTTGTACCTGGTAATGCAGACCCTCCACACATTTCACTACCATACAGTAAACACTCTGCCCCAGAGTCATAACCGGATTTTTACATCGTGAACAGTGAATAATCCACCTCGAATAATATCGCTTTAATAACCCCTCTAATAATCCCATTGAAATAATCCTACTCTAATAATATTATTCGGATAATCCTATTTCGATTATCCCACTCTATTAGTCCCGCTCAAATAATCCCACATGAATAATCCCATGCGAATAATCTTGCTCTAATGATCCTAATATGCTAATCCCACTTTAAAAATCTTGCTCTCATAAGACCACTCAAATAATCCCATTTGAATAATCACTCAAATAATCTTACTCAAATAATCCCATTTGATTAATCCCAACTCTATTAATCCCAATCAAACAGTTCCATTTGAATAATCCCGCTCAGATAATCCTGCTCTGCTAATCCTACTCGAATAATCTCACATGAATAATCCTACTCGAATAGTTCCGCTGTTATAATCACGCTCTAATCATCCCACTCTGGTCTCCATGCAGATCTCCGACGCCACCGGCTCCATGAAGACGTCCTGCGTGGCTCCATCCAGTCCGTTCAAACAGGAAATGCTGTCACTTGATGACTGCTACATCCTGGACAACGGCATGGATGGCAACGTGTTTGTATGGAAAGGTGGGACGCAGATGACACACAGTTTATCACGTGTTCAGGAAGTTTAGACTCTTTATTTCTTTATGTTTTGGTCCCACCTTCAAGTTACCAGTGTTTTCCATTTCAGTCCATTTCCTGAGGTTATAGTAGCGGTGTTGAGAATTTAGGACTTGTAATAAAACACTTTGGGACACGCTGCGATAAGAAAACGACAGGGTGGTGTGTTCACGCTACTGTTACAGCCCCGAAGCGGATCGTTTTCCGATAACAACATGTATTCCTCTTGTACTCCAGCAATTCACCAACAGTTACGATTTAGATTTATTAATGAACGGCATGCTTTTTGCTCGTTTATAGTTTGTTACATGTTTTGCTCTCAGGTTCGAACGCTAACACGCAGGAGCGCAAGGTGGCCATGAAAGTGGCTCAGGAGTTTATTAAAGAGAAGAACTACTCCGGTAAAACACAGGTACACTGCCTCCGAGTGCCAAAACATTCCACAGAACAGAACATCAGATTTATACATTTTCCTAATCCTTATTTCATGTTAAAGGAGATCATTTTACATATTTTTTTAAACATATTTTTACCACTTCCCCCTTTTTTTTTCCTTTTGACCTTTTAAAAAAACACAATAGACTAAAAAGAAGAAGAACATCATTATTATTATAACCGAAACATTGAACTGTTTGTAGTTTTACGTTACAGCTGAGTGCAGACATTTGCATATTTTTATGATGATGAAACGGTGATGGGATTTAAAATGATTAATATTCTGGGTTAAAGCTTTATTACAGTGTAATCTTTGCCTTTTGCGCAATCTGCAGATCCAGGTGCTGCCTGCAGGGGGCGAGACCACTCTCTTCAAGCAGTTCTTCTCGAACTGGAAGGATAAGGACCAGACCACGGGCCCGAGCAAAGCGTACACCATCGGGAAGATCGCCCAGGTGAAGCAGGTCCCCTTCGACGCCTCCACCCTGCACACCAACCAGACCATGGCGGCGCAGCACAACATGGTGGACGACGGGTCCGGAAGGGTTCAGGTACGATTTCATTTCATTTCTAGATGGTTCTGGAGCTGTGTAATGAGGAGATCTGATGGGATTTACCTTTACCGTTACACCTACAGTAACCTCCAGCTTCACCATGTTTCAAACTCTTCTAAAACAAAGAAAGAAATAGCTTTGGGTTTCTGAATGAAGGAAAGAAAGAAAGAACGAACAGAATGACAAAGAAAAAAATGGACAGAGGGACGAAAGCTTGGATGGCTGATAGACAGGTCAAAATATATAAGAAAGAAAGAACAGAAAATGATAGAGTGACAGCGTGACAAAGAAAAATGAGTAGAAGAAAGAAATAAAGAAAGGATAGACGGATGAAAGGATGGATGGACAGGTGTAGGATGAAAGAAAGAAAGGATATAGAGATGAAAAAAGAACGGATGGATGGCTGATAGACAGGTCGAAAATATAGGAAAGAAAAAGAAAGAAAGAACGAATTGATGTATGGATGAAAGACAAATGATACAAACAGATGTTAAGTGTGTGTGTGTGTGTGTGTGTTTAGATCTGGCGTGTGGAGGGCGGAGCTCGCGTCCCCGTGGACCCTGCTGCGTACGGTCAGTTCTTCGGAGGCGACTGTTACATCATCCTGTACAGCTACAAACAGGGCAGCCGAGAGCAGCACATCATCTACACCTGGCGAGTCAATCCACACTGACCACGCCCGCGTTCACCTCTTGACCAATCAGAACGCAGAATTCAGCAGAGTCTCGTGTTGCACAGTGTTGTTAATGTGAGTGTCTGACTGTGTTTCTCAGGCAAGGATTAAAGAGCACTCAGGACGAGCTGGCCGCCTCCGCCTTCCTCACCGTGCAGCTGGACGACTCCATGGGCGGAGCTCCTGTCCAGGTGTGTGTCACGTACATTCCCTGACCTCAGTGTGAACACCTGAAGGTCACGCCGAACAGTCGTGTGCAAAAATCCTACTGAACACCAGGGGGCAGTGTTGAACAAACCTCTTAATGCACCACAAGTTAATGCATGAGTATGGATTAGATTGAGTTCTGGATTCTGATTGGTCAGAAGGTGTTGATTCATTTTCTATAACAGCAGCTCGGACAGTAGCGCCGCTACAAATCACAAATCAATTATTTTCCTGAATCAACACCCTTAACGTTTTATTAATCTAACATCACAGCAGCAACGAAGCGTCTTATTTCTTTCTTAAAGAGTATTAAATGGACTCGGATGATATTTTTGTGATGCGTCTGTGCGTTCAGGTGCGTGTAACTCAGGGCCAGGAGCCGCCTCACCTGATGAGCTTGTTTAAAGGAAAGCCCATGATCATCCACAGTGGAGGAACGTCACGTAAAGCAGGGCAGACGCAGGCGGGAACCACGCGTCTCTTCCACGTCCGTACCAGCACCGCCAAAGCCACTCGAGCCGTGGAGGTGAGTGGGCGGAGTCTCGCAGTTTATACTGCCCAGTGTATAGTGTTTATATGACCGCACATGTAATAATAATAATCTCCCTCTCTGACTGTAACTCTAGGTGAAGCCTTGTGCATCTAATCTCAACTCCAACGATGTGTTCGTGCTGAAGTCTCCTGATTCGCTCTTCGTATGGCGGGGCGTCGGTGCCAGTGAGGAGGAAGTTAAAGGTGCCAAATTCGTCGTCAGCTTCCTGGGAGGGAAAACCACCGACGTCACCGAGGGCAAAGAGCCAGGTCAGGATTAGCTCCGCATTTTATATTAGAAAATCCACCTTCGGTTTTCATGCTCACACAGAAAGAGAATAAAGTGCCCATAGACTTCCACTGTAAGTGAATTTGAAGTGAACAAAAGTCACGAATGAAACATTTCAACCTTCCCGCCCGTACTAATCACACGTACACTACAGATGTGTTGGACGGAGACTAGGTTAAAAAAATAAATAAAAAAATTCCAGAGCATTCCTTCATGGACTCGTGCTGCAATATTAACCCTTTTTAATCGCTGACGTCTCGTCGTAGCCGGATTCTGGACCGCTCTGGGAGGGAAGAAGGAATATCAGACTTCCACGACTCTGAAAAATACCGTCAAACCCCCTCGTCTGTTCGGCTGCTCCAACAAGTCTGGCCGGCTCGCGGTAAAAATAATAATAAATAAATAAAAAAAGCTTTTCTCTTGATATTAATAAGAATTTAACGAGACATTACGGTGCGTGCTCGGATGCATTCATTACCGATTTTCCACTTCCTGTCCTCTCAGGTTGAGGAGGTACCCGGTGACTTCGGTCAGGCGGATTTGGCCACCGACGACGTCATGTTGCTGGACGCTTGGGATCAGGTGAGTGAACTTCGTCCGTTGCAGGGTAATTAGGGAAAACGAAGGAAACGGTGATTCGATGACGAGACGGAGGGCGGAGACACAACAAGAATTTAAACACGAACTAAAGCACGTGGCCTTTTTTTGTCTGAAGAGACACCAAGTAATTGATAACTCCTCAAGCTAATTACGATCCTCTTATTCGCAGCTCTTCCTGTGGGTGGGCAACGAAGCTAACGACGTGGAAAAGACCGGCGCGCCAAAAATCGGTAAGACTCGATGTGTAAAATGTTTAAATATGCCGTAACATCACTGAACGCGGCTAAATAAACAAAACATTTTATTATTATTATTATTATTATTATTATTATCCTCTCCACAGCTAAAGAGTACCTGGACACAGACCCGTCCGGCCGGCGTGGTATCCCCATCACCACCATTAAACAAGGCACCGAGCCTCCGACCTTCACAGGCTGGTTCCAGGGCTGGGACGCCCACATGTGGGACACCGACCCCCTGGATAGAATCCGCGCTCGCTTTTAACTCCTCATCATCCTCTCATCCTCTAACCGCTTACTTGCACTTCACAATCCCGATGCACCAACATCCGATTCGACATATTTCCCTTTAACCTGATGATATGATCGTTACCGTATCATACACGTCGACGTGTCCAGGAAATTTAAACTGGTGTTTTAAACCTTTTATCGAGCACACGAAGCGCGGCAGAGCTTTACAGTGCAAACTTTTACGTAATATTAACGATTAACGCTATATGTGACGTAGTCATCCAGGACATTTGCGTCCGATCGAAGGCGCTTAAAGTCCTGCGTTTAAATTGAAATCGGAAATTCTGCCAATTATCAACAAACTTGAAGTATTTAGAGCGAGCGTTTAGATTTAGTTCGGGTGCGTCTTATTTTAAACCCTATAAGTCGGGGGGATTCCGTTTTTAGAGGACGTCACGAAGTCATCACACGGAATCTAATCACCGTGCTCGGTCCATTTCTCCAATAATTATTAAATTAGACCGGCATCGTGACCTGAGTGAGTGCCAAAATAAAATAAATAAATGAAACAGAGAAGTTTTTTCTGTTTTTTTTTTTGTTGTTGTTGTTGCTGCCGCCATTTTTCTCTGATATATTAAAGCATTTATCACGGCTAATCCTCTTCGACAAACGGCCTGCGATTGGTCGATTCGAGAAGTCCAGTAAAACATGTCCAAATGTTTTAGGATATTAAACAGTAAATCAGACTTGGTGTTTCCAATCTCCGTGTCTATTCTGCCTCTCTGTCTCTTTCTTTCTAGCTGCGTACGGAACTGCGTTCTGTCATATGAAATGATATTTTTTAAAAATACAGTTTTTTAGGTTTCTGGCTTGAATAAAAAAAATGATTCTCTTGTTTTTTGTTGTTGTTTTTTTTTACGATGCTCAGGACGACGCTCTGCTTCAGTTACTTTACTAAAGTGTATTCATGCAACTAAATACAACCACTGACTGGTTTTCAATTCCCGTTGTCATTTATCTTCCAGCAGCTATAAACGATCGTTCCCTCGTCAGCCTCTCTCTCGTATCAAGTCTCTGTGAATGAGCTGTTACTATAGAAACGATCATGTATTATGAAATTAGATCCTTCACATTTCGAGGTCCACGCTGGTGGACTCCTCTTCAGTTCACCCCACAGGTGTTCTATGGGGTTCAGGTCAGGGGACTGGGATGGTCAGGGCAGGACCTTGATGTTGTGGTCAGTAAACCATTTCTGTGTTGATTTTGATGCATGTTTTGGATCATTGTCCTGCTGGAAGATCCAACTACGGCCCTTTTGAATCTTATATTTAATCGAGTCCATGATGCCATGTATACTAACAAAATGTCCAGGTCCTCTGGCAGAAAAACAGTCCCAAAACATTAAAGTTCCACCTCCATATTTAACCGTGGGCATGAGGGACTTTTCCACATGGCTTCCGCTCTGTGTGCTCCAAAACCACCTCTGGGGTTTATTACCAAAAAGCTCTAATTTGGTTTCATCTGACCCTAGAACCTGATGTGAAGTTCCAGTCGTGTCTGACACACTGAAGACGCTCGAGTTTGTTTCTGGATGAGAGTAGAGGATGTTTTCTTGAAATCCTTCCAAACAACTTGTGGTGATGGAGGTGACTTCAGATTGTAGTTTTGGAGACGTTCTGACCCCAAGACGCAGCTAAGACCTCCAAGGCTCACAGCTGGAGAATTGCAGATGTTTTATCCACTCGAACCTCCTTCTTCACAGTGCGTTGAGACGATAAAGACACGCGTCCAATTCCTGGTCGATTCACAACATCTCCAGTCGACTGGAACTTCTTAATTATTGCCCTGATGGTGGAAATGGGCATTTTCAATGCCTGTGCTATTTTCTTATAGCCACACCCCCTTGTGTGAAGCTCAACAACCTTTTGCCGCACGTCACAGCCACATTCCTCGCTTTTACCCATCGTTATGAATGACTAATGGAATTTGGTCTATATATTACCTCATATTTATTCCCCTGTGAAACAGGAAGTCATGGTTGAATGATTTCCTGTTCCTAGTCACCCAGGTGTGTAGAATGTTCCTAGTCACCCTGCCAAGTAGAATGTTGCATATGACAATTTCGTGATTTAAACCTATTGTTACAAAATTGTTTAAAAAAAATGCATTTTAAGCACTATTTTAGTGTAAAAAAAAAAAAGCGTCGAACCAACAAACTAAATAATAATGACCGTGTTCGGGGGGAAAAATCCCAACATAATACTATATAAATTCTTTTTATATAGATTTCCAACTGATTCAACATTTATTCCATCGATACCTCTATAATTTTGTAGATAGGCTATGTAGAATTATTGGCACCCTTCATACAGATGAAACATTAAAAAAAACAAAACACTTGCGATAAATGATCGTTTGAGTTCAAACATACAGGGACAGTCTATAGATTTGTATCATTTAAAAAAACATATATGTATATATATATATATATATATATATATATATATATATATATATATATATATATTTAATTCAATTGCAGAAAGTGCATTTCTGAGGATCCCTAAAACAGAATAATAATCTGATATTTTCTACACTTCACATTAAAAAAAAAAATAATAATAATGAAATAATTGTGGAAGATCTTTCAAAGGTGTACACGTGAGGATGCCTTAAGATGAGGAGATATGAATCCTTACTGAAATATTTGACTCCGGATGAAAAGAAGAAAATCTTCAGGCGGAATAACGTGAGGAAGTCCTAAACGAATACTGTAGAATTTATACAGAGAATATCACTACACAGACGTCTCCTAGCTTCATCGTTCCTCCTGCCTTAGCACGGACACTAAACTGGAGGACGTCTCGTATCCTGGCCGTCTTCCAGCTGCCTCACTCACTCGCCCCTCTGTTCTCCTGCCAGCTTAAAGCACTGTGTGAAAAATTCATAGTGCAGCATAAATTTAGCCGCACGAACCCAGGAGCCTCTGACTGACAGACTTAGCCTCGTTTTAGCTCAACACTGAGGCTTTCATTCAGGACAAACAAAAGTATAGGCGCCCTCATATCTATTACACCCACCGTCATGGCTTTTGTTCTCCCCTGGAAAAATGTCAATAAAGAAATAAATGAAGCACTTGAATGCTCATTTCTAATGACTTTTAAGAACACAATGTTCTAATTAGTGTGGTTGGAAAAGGGTATTTTGCAGTGACAAAAGATTGACAACACTCAGACCGGTGAGCAGAGATGTAAGTATAAGCATAAATATAAGTATTCACTCTCCACCCCGGATTGGTGAACAGCAATTTTTGCTCTATTCGAAGGTGAAGCTCCGCCTTCTGTCTCATGTACGTGTACACACGTGATTTTCCAGTCCCTCCAAGATGCTGCGATTTTGCGATCGCGCAGACGAACGCAAAACCAAGCAAACTCCTCGTTATATCGCAGGAGATTGCAAATTTCTTTTTGTTTCAGAATTACCGTCGATTTTCCGCAGATCCGGGCCGAGACATGTCACGTGACGTCATCAGGACGCGTGTTCGGTCGACGCCGTCTCAGATTCACGTGAAAACATCCCGTTAACTAAAAAACATCCATACCGAACTGTTAGACTGATTCTCAGACACGTCACGTGTGTTTTATTTATTTATTTATTTAACATACCTATGTTCATGTGATTAGTTTACTTTCATGTTCGATCTTTACATACGATTTATTTATGTTCGCATTATTCATATTTTCTTCTCATACGCCTAATCTCATTTCTTTCCACGTGATTTATTTATTTATTTATTTATTTTTACATTGTTTCTTCTCACACTTCGTTGTTAAATGCATTTACTGTATGAACTTACCTCATGGTCATTTTTCACGCAAATGCGTTGGCATGAGACGTGACATGACGTCATATGGATAATTCCAGGCAAGTCTTCTGCGCATGCGCTGCCTACTTACTTTGGGGGGGGGGACAAAAAAAGAAAAAAAAAAAGAAAGGCAGACTTTGGAAGCAGGGATTTGAGTTGGATCTGGCAACCCAGGTCGGCTCAGCAGGCTGCTCTCGGTCTCAGTCCGGATCTCAGTCCACCTGGATGCAGTCACTTCTCTGTCTTCTGCATTAACTTTCCTTCCTTCTTTCCTTCTCTTCGGGACGCAAACAAACCGCAAAGATGGCCGGAGCGATCATCGAGAACATGAGCACCAAGAAGTTGGTGATCGTGGGAGTTGTTCTTCTGCTCTTCCAGGCGTTTGCCTTCATGGTCGGAGGTCTGATCGGTGAGTAGTTAGGAAACTCCAGGCAACATTATCGTGTTTATTCCCATTGTTACATTGTTACACTGTTTATGCGTCCCAGCTTTGAGGAAGTGCATCTGAAACTCGATGGAATTGATGTTTTGGGGTTGTTTGTTTGTTTGTTTGTTGTTTTTAAATGGAGCAACAACAACAAAAGTGTTCTTCTGTTGTTTTAAAAAAAAAAAGAACAAAAAAAAAATCCTGTTTATTTCTCCATGTTGTATTTTTTTTTGTCCTTTTCTGTCTACACCAAGACCAAAAGCGTGAATGTCCATGAAACACTTCCACTTGGTCTTCCTTGAACATTTTTAAAATATATATATATATATATATATATATATATATATATATATATATATATAATTGAGAGCAATCAGATTAAATCACAGCATGCACTGTGAAACGTCTCCTCCAGGTTCTCAACTCGATTCTCAAATATCTTCAACATGCAATGATTTTCATCTCCTAAACTTCAAAGTGTGTGTGTGTGTGTGTGATCTCTGGAGGACAAAAGCTTCTACTTCTTCCCCCTCCTTCTCTCTCTCATGTTGCCCTCCAGGCGTTTTCACGTCTCACCTCTCTCTCTCTCTCTCTCTCTCTCTCAGATCTTCTGGATCTTCTGTCTTTGTCACAGGGATTGTTTTACACCACCCTCCTCCTTTTTATCCCGAGGCTGGTTCTCGGATTTAAGAACCCGGATAGAAGTATTTCTGGAATGCGTTAATGTCTGTGCTTGCCTTTCTTTTTAAGTTTGGTGTCTTTTGTAGTTAAAGTACAAGGAGGAAGTAGGCCTCAGTGTGCACCAGACAGACAGAGCTGAGAAATTAGCTTGTTTGCCTGCGATTGATTTAATGAAGCCCGGATTCCTTTGTGCTTGCTCGGTGGCCGGTGACAGCAGGGGTAATTGGGTAGAAAGGCTCGCCGCTCCCCTTGTTATTTGGGCAACTTCAACACGGCGTGAGGTCACTCAGCCTGGAGCCTTCCATTATCTCAGATCCTTCAGGGTGGAGGTTTGGAGAGTGTTTGCTCCACAGACTCGATGCACGAACCTCACACTGGCGAGCATTTTAGTTTGCCTTTGCAGGATGGAATGGTACACACTTGGACTTTTCTAAACACAGCCCTGTTTAACAGATATGACCACAATATCATAAATAATTTATGATCATTACATTTTGAGCCCAAAGAGTCAGCAAATCTTTGATAGTGCAGCTGCAGGACACGGGTTTATATTAATGCGCTCGTTCTAATAACGGATTAAAAACAGTGTAATCTTTGACATGGTGGACTTTTATGTAAAGAAGAACTGTCTTTAACTTTAACTTTAATTAAAGGAGTCTCCAGTGTCCGTGGTGAAGCTGTGAGGGTTGTGGTTTCTGTTAGCCATGAAATGGCTAAGTGGGTTTTTTCGAGGAAAAAAGAGAGGCTAGTGAGGGAACGACTGTTTATAGCTGCTTTAACGTAAGTGAGAACAGAAACGTACTTGTTTCGTGGACATTTCCACGACACTAATTGTAGCAACGAATGAATGAAGTATGACGTGTTTGTTCTTTTATAAATAAATCAAATAATAATAAAAAAAAAAGTTCTGTGGAATGAAACGCTTAGTGACATGCTTATGTAAGAAAAAAAAAATCATTGACTGGAACTGTAACTTCACATCACCTTTAGAAAACGTCTTGTCTCGTTTAAGTGAATTCCATGTAGGACTGGGCAATGCGATGATGTGATATAGATTCTTTTGATAAATTGTCTTTGGTATGCTTTTCTGAAACAGAATTATTTGCTTAGCCTTTAAATATGGCCGCGAATAACTAAAAGAACCGATGGTTTTTATCTCGGAAGTAGACAAACGCTGCCCAAAATATGCTTTTTACCCGAGTAAATTGTTGCTAAAGGTAAGATGGGGTTGTGCCGATACTTCAGTGTGTCCTCGTTGACAATATTGTGCATGTCAAATATCACAATCGATTGTTTAATCAGTTATCGGTTCCCGCCTTCGTGAGAAGCGTGCTGCTGTCTTGGAATTTAACTCCACGCCAAAATGAAAGGAAATGTCCGTGTCGTTGAATATTCTAGAAAGTTTCCTCTCAGTCAGTTTGGCTATTATCTTCCGCTTCCTGCGGTTTTATAGACCTCAGGTGTCGTCTGCGACCCAGGAAGAGTTCCAACTGCTGCTTCATGCTCTTACGAATGCCTCAGGAAAAGGATAGCCTGATCTAGCATGCTTATCACCACATGCCTGTTTTGGGATCAGTGGTGCTTTATTTATAATCTCTGTTTTCCCACTGCACATCTGAAAACGCATGGGAACTGGTCCACATGGGAGTTAGTGGAACTTGGGGCTCTAAAAGCAACGTCATGGATCCGATGTGTAACATCACCATTGTTGAAGTGAACTCTCGCTCCCTTTGTCAATCAGCGACACTAAACAATTGTAGGCGCAGGCTTCGGGAGTAGCGGAGTACGTGTAACTGCGGTACGTAATCAGGATACAAAAAACTGCTAACTGTACATTGCTTTTTTTGACGTAAGTATAACAGATTTATCAGGTTACAGGTACATTTTGTAAACAATGGGAATTCTATCAGGATTACAATATTTTTTCACTTAAATTTAGCGTTGGGTATTGCAACCAATTTGCTGATTCGATTCAATTCTTATTTATATGGTGTCGATTCGATATTGATTAGTTGTCAATATTTCAATTAAAATGTTAGGTTTGCAGAAATGGAATCCATTTTTAATATTAATGCTGGTACCTGAAACCCTCCTACTTGGCTATATCGCTGAAATAGACATTTACTTTAACAATAGGGCCCGTACGATTATGTTTAATTACTTTTTACTTTTACTTTGATTAACAAACATTGTAACAAGAAATCATAAATATGTGCATTAAATGCACACAGTTTAAGCACAAACTACACACTACTGTACAAAAATGAATAAAAACTTTGTAAATCTGCAACAGTGCATTCGTTAACAGCCTAAAACATGTTTAAGAAATAAAACCGTTTTCAAAATTCAATGCATGAAATATGGCGACATCTTCAAGACGAGAGGCGAACTACATATAATCTCATCCTCTCAAGTAAAGCACGCGCACAAAGAAAAAGTAATATATAATAATCAGATTACATTACTTTCATATTGTGATACTTGGAATACTGGAATTACTGATATTTTTTATGAAGTAATTTGTAACTGTAATTGAATACATAAACGCCCTGCGTCGGCGTCTATGATCTCATGTATGAGGAAGAAGGTAGAAAGCACTTTGCTCAGACTTTGTTACTCTGCCCATTAGCAGCGGTTTGAAATGATGTAGATTTCTGGTTTCATGTGTCTCAGAGGAAGCACATGTGAACCTTCACCCTCCCTGGCTGGTAGCTGCTGTGTGATCAGGGAGAACTGGCTGGTAGGTGGGAATTGGCAGGGGAACAAATTGGGGAGAAAATGGGGAAATGAGAAACTAAACAGTACTTTTTCATGAGTTTGCTTTATGATCGCCATTTTGCGACCATACCATGTGCGTGAACTAAACTAACCCCCCCCCAACTCTATTTCCGTCTCCAGCCCCCAGTCCCACCACTGCCGTCCACTACCTCGCCACCAAGTGTGTGGACAACCAGAAGGGATACCATCAGGGTCGGAAGTGGTTCATGCCATGGGGTCCCAACCAGTGCGACAAGATTAAAGACTTTGACGAGGCCATGGCCAAGATGATTGAAGCCAACAACATCGTCTTCTCCGTTCACATCCCTCTGCCCAATAAAGAGATGAGTCCCTGGTTCCAGTTCATATTGGTCATCCTGCAGTTCGACATTGCCTTCAAGATGTACAACCAGATCGGTGAGTCAGCCGAGTTTAATCGGGGGGGCTGTAGTGACATTCATAGTGCATGTGCAAGTCTGGTTCCAAGATGGCTGCCTTCTTAATCCTCCATTGTTCCGGTACATGGTGAAGTCTTGCGTATATTTCTCGATTATAGTATGGCTACGGTTTGTACACTTGGTACTTTTCTTCCTGTAATGAATAAATTGCTAAAAGCTTGTCCCACCATTTCCATTTTCTTGAAGCAGACTGAGTTTCTCACACAATGACTTATGAGCAACTTAACAATGATGGATGAACCTCTGTGACTGGGTGTGCTGGTGGCTTATGACTCCCTGCTAGGTCTTTATATATATATATATATATATATATATATATATATATATATATATATATATATATATATATATATATATATATATATATATATATATATATATATATATATATATAAAATATATTACACACACACACACTTGCACAAACAATGCCAAATACTGTGGTTCCTCCATCTGGTTAACTTACTGTTTCAGTCCTTTCTTCAACTTTGCCTCATATTAAATGCTGAAAGGATGTTTGTTTTTGGTTTTTGTTTCTTGGGTGAAATTGTGTTCCAATTCATTGAGTTTCAGGGATTCAGTGTTACGCGAAATTTACAGCGATCTGGAGGTGTTTCATTTCACTGATTGTGATGCTGTAGCCGTGTGAGCTGTGTGAGCTCTCCAGGCCTTGTGAGGGTGAAAGGACGGATTAAAGGGATAATACGGCAGATTAATGAAGGGTTATTGTTGGACTGAAGCACTCTGGGAAAAGGAGTAGTGCTTTTCTCCCTCCTTTATAACTTTAGCAGCCTGTGGAGGAAACGGAATTGTGTTCGAAATGTCATTATTGTGTATTTTACTGTATTCCTCGACTATTGGATTTGGCACAATCTGAAAATAGCTGAAGAAAAATGTGAGGGATATCGGTCTTATCTTAATGTTAGCTAGCTCGCAAAACTTGGCTAGCTAGAAAGGGAACATGGCGGATTAGCTTGGCTAGATTTACTAAACACTGATTGATGTGCTGCTTCTGATCTGATTTTTCTTTGTGTGTGTTTTAAGAACTCAATTAGCTGTATTGCTACGAGGCTAATGTAGCTAAACAGGTATGGAAACACACAGCCAGATTTTGTGTGAACTACATGTTTAAATCGTCACTCGTTGTTTGACCCAGAGACACCATTTTGTATTTTGTGCTTCAAGATGGAGCTACAGCTGTTTTTATGTCCTCTATATTTGTGATCCTTAGACATTTCCACAAACGGTACATCTCTATTTTTTTATTATTATTTTTTTATCATGTTTCTTATAATGAAAGGTGTATAGTGTGTCTTATTCTTTCAGGAAAGAACTGTGTACTAGCGAGAGATCAGATTTTAGATGTTTAAGTGTGCGATTTGAGTAGATTACAGATCCTCGTAGTCGGGTCTGTGTGCAAGTTTATTCCTCGCGCCGTGACGCTGTATCTTCCTGGAAGTTCCTCCTCTCCAGATGTTGATGTTTACTGCGGCGTCGGTGTGAAGACGTTTGATCGGTTGCCAGCTCGGTTCCTCTGCGATTGTGTGTGTCTGAAAGCGAGCTCGATCAGGAAAAGCCCTCGTTCCTCGTCAGGTTGCATGCCGGGGTTCATTCGGATCTGCTGCTGATGGGGAAGTCATTTTAAATGTATTTTTAAAAAGTCACACATTACTATTTGTCCGTTTATAGTTGCTTTAAATGATGACGTGAAACAACCGCAAAAGAAGTTAGTTCCTGTTTGTAAAATCTATTTTAGTTCATTTGAAATGCTAAGCTGATGATTATTCTTAGATTAGCTGAATAATTGTTGTAAATAATCATGATTTTGTGATTGTGTAAGCTGTTATCATGGTTATAGGTTTTTATTTATTTCTTTTTTTTAATCATTTAAAAAAAAATCTTTATTTATGACTGGATTTAAATGTTGTTGTTTTTTTTTTTTTATGAGCTGGAGGAATGAAGGAATATTATTACTCTGAATAACTCCTAAATAGTTTAAGGTTTTGCCTGAAGACATGCTTGTCTGTGCAAGGTGTAACAGAACAGGTGGTGTATGAACAAAGAGAAAATGTAATGAAGGTTATGAAGAGAGATGTACACTGGTCAGCTATAACATTAACCCCACTGACCTGTGACGTGATTAACAAGATAACTGAAATGTTATAATGGCACCTGTCAAGGCGTGGGATTTTAAAATTGGGCGAGTGAAAGGATCTGAGCGACTTTGACAAGGGCAAAATTCTGATGGCTAGAGGACTGGGTCTCCAAAACGGCAGGTCTTGTGCGGTGTTCGCATTATTCAGTGGTTAGTACCTACCGAAAGTCATCGCAGGAAGGAGAACCAGTGACCCGATGACTGGGTCAAGGCCGCTCAAGGCTCACAGATGCGTGTGGGGAGTGAAGACTAGTCCGTCTGATCCGATCCCTCGCTGATAAAGTTCATGCTTTCTCTGATAGAAACGAGTCGGAACACACAATGCGTCACAGCTTGCTGCGTATGGAGCTGCAGAGAGGTCAGAGTTCCCAAGCTGATCCCCTGTCCTCCACAGAAAGCTCCTACACCGGGCATGTGAACATGGAGCAATGGAGGAAGGTGTCCTGGTCTGATGAATCGCGTTTTCTTTTCCATCATGTGGAGGCCGGAAGCGTGTGCGCCGCTTACCTGGGGAAAAGATGGCACCAGGATGCATTATGGGAAGAACGTGAGTCAGCGAATACAGCATGGTGCTCTGGGCAATGTTCTGCTGGGAAACCTCGGGTCCTGGCGTTCATGTGGATGTTACTTTGACACGTACCACTTTTCCAGACCAAGTACACCCCTTCATGCCAGCGGTGTTCTCTAATATCAGTGTCCTCTTTCAGCAGGATAATGCGCCCTGACACACCGCAAACATTGTTCAGGAACTGTCTGAGGAACGTGACAAAAAGTTCAGGTTCTTGACTCGGCTTCCGAATTCCCCAGATCGGAATCCGATCGATGGTCTGTGCGATGTTCTGGACAAACAAGTCCGATCCATGGAGGCCCGTCCTCCCGTCTTGTAGGACGTGAAGGATCTGCTGCTAACGTTTGGTGCCGGATACCACAGCACACCTTCAGAGGTCTTGTGGAGTCGGTGCCTCGAGGGTCAGAGCTGTTTTGGAGGCACGAGGTGAGGGGGACCTACACGATCTTATGCAGGTGGTTTTAATCTTCTGGCTGATTCGCTGTGTGCTTTCCTGTGTGTTTTTGGCTGCTGATTGTTTGACAATATCATTTTACTCTTGTGTGGATTCTTCAGTAGAGCAATATTTTAATGGAAATGCACAACTGATTCACGATAAACATTTTTGGACAATATAAACTCCTCCTATTTTGAGCTGATCATATGACACTGACCCACCTCAGAGGTGTAATAAAGCAGTGCCGTTGTGTTATGCCCCCCCCCACTAACCCCCAACCCCCGGCCTGGCACTGCTCCAGCAATAACACAGCTGTTGAAAGAGATTAGTAGCCAGGGTGATGGCCGCTGTGATGGCGAAGAATGTTTGTGTGCTAAGCTGACATTCAGAGAGAGAGAGAGTGTGTGTGTGTGTGTGTGTGTGTGTGTGTGTGTGTGTGTGTGCACTGCCAAAAAGAGTTTCGGAGAGACGACACAGCTAATAATGCTTTCACCCCCTTTCACCCTGCAGTCCAGGTTCAGCTTTCTAATCTCTGTGAGCTCTTCAGTATTTTAGTTACACACTCGTGGATAAAACTGGGCTCAACGTCTGTGCAACTGCTATATTATTTACCCCAGATGTTCTCAGTGCTTACAAACGTGCAGTTTTCGTTGAGGAGGTGTTTTTATTTATTTATTTATTTGACATCTTATGAAAGGAGTCTCCAGTGTCAGCGTGTCTTCAGGACAGAGGAGCTCACGCTTTGCGTTTTCTCCGTAACGTAGACGTTAAATGTAGTTCGAAACGGAGGGAGAGTAGGACTTCGTGAAATAAAACACGTTCTGTTATAGGAACCTTTAACGTCGCTTCATCACACCACCCTCTTTGCGGTTTTTATTTTCTTACGCGAGGATGACACGGAGTGCGGTATTGCTTATTAAATAACGTTTAGCATTACAACCGCGCGTTGTAGCTAGTCGTGCTATACGTATATTTAAACGCTAGCTCTTTGACCTCTTCGATAAACGTCTCCGCTGCATTAGCTTTGAACTTCGTAATCCGCAGTAATTACACCGTATTGCCTACAGCGGTGTTTGTTTAGCTAATATTCAGACACCGCTTAATATACTTTAACAGTCCTTTGCTGATCTATTGCATGACGTTTTATTAGCAAGTGAAGAAAGTTAAACGTGTACAGTACCACACCTCTGGATCTGTCGTCCGTGTATGTAGCTAGCTAGATAAGTAAGTGACTAGAAAGCTAGTGCTAGCTTCCACTCGCCATACCAGTGCTAGACATGACGACTAGCATCACCTACCATATAAAAGCATGTTTTAGAAGGGTTTGTTTTTTATATAAATATATATATATATATATATATAAGTTGATTTTCTTTTGCTTAGAGATGGATGAATGATTTAAAAAAAAAAAAAAAAAAAAAAAGACAATTCATTAGTAGCATCTCTGGTTTCCACCACACAGTGGACCTTAATGGTTCCCATTAGGGATTTAATGGTTGGACCCAAGAGCATGAGGGGGGGAAAACAGAAGATGTATGAAAAGGGGAAGGTTCTACTCTCTGTGATTCTTACATTTAAATTGTGCTGAAAAGGGTGTGTGTGTGTGTGTGTGTGTGTGTGTGTGTAGAGGACAGAGCAATGGTCACTATAGACGTCAGCCTGGCCTACAGAGACGACACAGTGAGCGAGTGGACAGAGATGGCGCACTCTGTGGAGCAACGCAAACTCAACTGTAACTTCACTACGGACAAGGTAAACTCACCGAGGTGATTTAGGACACACTTGAGCCAAACACACACACACACACACGCACGAACACGTGACCTTTTAACGATGCTTAAGGGTCCTTTCACACTGAATGTTTTTTTTTTCTTTTTGTGCTGATATTAAAAGTGACTTGGTTATTTAAGACTGAATACATTTGCATGATGTTCCTTATAAAATTCATTCTGAGCCGTAACGCGGTTCCTGTTTCATGAAAGAATCTTTCAGTGCTGCAGCTCAGTCTACATCTCCTCTCATAAATCTTATCAGAAATCTCGTTTTAGTCGCACGCTTGAAAACGAAACAATGCGTCCTGCGATTTCTTTTCTTTTCTTCTCTAGATTAAAGAGAACGAGGGTCGCTACTACGAATGTGACCTCTTGCCCTTCATGGAGGTCGGCACCGTTTCCCACAAGTACTACCTGGTCAACGTCAGGCTGCCGGTGTACGATCGCAAGAAGGTGAACCTGGGAATCGGCGAGATCAAAGACATCCGGCTAGTGGTGAGGATCCGATGCGTTACGTTACGTTACGTTTATGCTACACGTTCACGTCCTTAGGTCTTTCCCCACGGCACCAAGTTCATCTGTTCTTTAACGTTATCACGGGCCAGGCTGTGGCCGAGACCCTGAGTATCTGAGACTGATTGTATGCTATTTCATTTTTTTTTTCTTTTAGGGAATCCATCAGAACGGTGGTTTCACCAAGGTCTGGTTTGCCATGAAGACCTTCCTCACTCCCAGCATCCTCATCATCATGATCTGGTACTGGAGAAGGATTACCATGATGACGAGACCACCGGTCCTGCTGGAGAAGTAAGATGCATTCTCCATTCCTCTACCCCATTGATATCTCCACTACCCCCGCTATCCCATCTCCACTGTCCCCACTATCCCATCCCCAACTCTACTATCCCTATCCCGTCACCGCTACTCCATCCCTCTTACCCCCCACTATCCCTACCCCAAACCCAGTATCCCACTACCCCACCCCCACTGTCCACACTACCCTCACTATCCCATCCCCATCTCTACTATCCCTATCCCATCACCGCACTCCATCCCCATTATCCCATCCCTCTACCCCCCTATCCCTACCCCAAACCCAGTATCCCACTACCCCACCCCCCACTGTCCCCACTACCCTCACTATCCCATCCCCATCTCTATCCCTATCCCATCACCGCTACTCCATCCCCTCTACCCCCACTATTCCTACCCCAAACCCAGTATCCCACCACTCCCCCACCCCACTGTCCACACTACCCTCACTATCCCATCCCCATCTCTACTATCCCTATCCCATCACCGCTACTCCATCCCCATTATCCCATCCCCTCTACCCCCACTATCCCTACCCCAAACCCAGTATCCCACTACCCCACCCCCACTGTCCACACTACCCTCACTATCCCATCCCCATCTCTACTATCCCTATCCCATCATCGCACTCCATCCCCATTATCCCATCCCCTCACCCCCACTATCCCTACCCCAAACCCAGTATCCCACTGTCCCCACCCCCACTGTCCCCACTACCCTCACTATCCCATCCCCATCTCTACTATCCCTATCCCATCATCGCTTACTCCATCCCCATTATCCCATCCCCTCTACCCCCACTATCCCTACCCCAAACCCAGTATCCCAGTATCCCACTACCCCACCCCCCACTGTCCCCACTACCCCCACTATCTACACTTTCTTTTCGGTTCTCTCTGTTAATCTTTCTTTCATACAACAACGCGTTTGGTCATTTCGTCTGTTCCTAAGCTTTCCAATATCTGAGGACAGAAGAGTTCGCTTGTTCTGCTCTGTAACATGACAAGCTCATTTATTTTATTTTATTTTCATTCCATATGAACTTATTAAGAAAGAGAGCGAGGGAAAAGAGATTCTGGCGAGGGAGAGCGACTGTTTTAGAGCTGCGATCACATAAATCTCGCAAAAGTAATCATCTCCGTGGTGGGAACTCGGACAGCACGAGTGTTTTATTCTTTGCTTTTATATGTGCACTTCTTTCTCTCCACTCGTCCTCCTCGCTACGCTCCGACACCTTCGTATCCAGTCTGTCTATCCGCTGTTCCAACTTGCCCTCGGCAGTCCCAGGAGACACGAAGCTCTCAGATGGTCGCAGGGAGATGATTTTTTTTCATGTCGTAAAAGCTCGCGCAGGCGGGATCGCGTGCTATTCCTCAGGGTGTCGAGATGGAAAGCGAGGAGAAGTTTGAGGAAGCGTGACATCGGCTCCCTGCCGGGTTTCTTAATGTGGGAACGATGACAAAATAAAGCCTGGGAAAGAAAGAAAAAAAAAGTGCACGGTGACTCGAACTGGCGGTCTTTATCTTGCACACTTTTTTTTTTTTAATTTAGGTTGTGTGTGTGTTGTTTGTGTGTGTGTGTGTGTGTGTGTGTGTGTGTGTGAGAGATTTCGGTTCCGTGCTTTTATACACTTTAGCTTTTTATTGATTTATGAACCTCAGGAATGAGGATGTGTGGATAGAGAGTGGCGTTTGTCTGGGAGAGAAGACCGACTCCGTATAACCTCAAATCTCCAACACGTACTCGCCATGTTTGGATTTACGAAGCTTGAAATGTACATGTAAAGCATCTAGTCCCAAATTTAATAATAAAATCTATTGCGGATTACGCAGAGAAGTTAACGTTCCCAGATGTCCCAATGAGTTTGGTCAATGATGAAGTAAATATACATCTATCAGAACATTCTCTCTCTCTCTCTCTCTCTTCTCTCTCTCTCTCTCTCTGCACTGTACTTAATCTATTGATTAACATCCGTCACCGGATCCATTCTTTTTGCTTACGTGCTCCTGAACCGATTGATCGTTTCATCTTCGCACTTTATTTTGTGTTTTTAATGAACACGTGTTTTAAAAAGAGATAAATCTCCAAAACGTTGACCTGTGACCTTTAACCGCCGGTCTTGTATTTTTCTCTGTTCTTTGAACTAGACTTTAGTTTGTATGGACGAGCCATGTGCTGATCATTAGATAGAAACTATTTCACAGTATTCTAACGTGTGCGAACACGAGTACGCTTAGTTAAATTAACCATCTTCGATCAGGGGGACGGGCGTAATCGTTCTATGTTCAAATATAAATAAATAAAAAGCATATACGGTAGTAACAAGGGAATAAAAAAAAATCTGAATGTATGTAAAACAAATATAATGACGCGTCTGTGGGTTTTTTTTTTTTTTTTTTTTTAGTATAATATTGTAAACTTCCTTGGAGTTTTTTTTAAGAAAGTTTTTTTCTGTGTTCTAAGTATATGATTAATCTTCTCTCACACTCACACACACACACACTCACACACACATACTACATACACACTTTGATGCTCTCCTGTGTGTGTTTACAAGGCTAGAACATTCTCAGCATACCGTTGTGGTACCTCTGTGTCCCCCCAGAGCGCATGCTGGGATAGTTCAGGCCGCAGAGCTGCTGGAATGTGCTTTATGTTTTTAGAGTCCGTGTCGTCTCCCTCCCCTGTCCTTCACCTTGTCCCTGCAGGCGTGTGTGTGTGTGTTTGATTGTTTTTGATGATAACTTCAGTAACAATAGAACCATTTAAATGGCATAAAATTTATGTTCATTGCAAAAGTGAACACAGAAATAAAACTAGAATAAATAGATAATCTTGTTCGAATCTTTATTTCTTTTACATCAACGATCGATTTGTTAGCAGTTCCAATTAATACACTGATTATTAGTGATGACTGATGTGTAAATAAACAAACAAAACAAATAAATAAATGATATTTAATTGAATTATTTTATATGAATTGATTCTTTGATTTGACGATATGAATAGTTTTGTTATTGATGATGTATTCAGAAACCGCGCTGATCATGCTTGTCTATGTAAAGGGTGATCTTTGCTTTGGGCATCTCCATGACCTTCATCAACATCCCAGTCGAGTGGTTCTCCATCGGGTTCGACTGGACGTGGATGCTGCTGTTTGGAGACATCCGTCAGGGGAATCTTCTACGCCATGCTGCTCTCCTTCTGGATCATCTTCTGTGGAGAACATCTCATGGTGCGGGAGAACTTCATGGTTACGTTACTGGTGTCGTTTTTTGTGTAGATCTTTTGGTAGCCAGCTCAGCCATTTTAATGGTGGTGTTGTAGTAAAGTGAAATATCTACACACGCTTCGATCTCTGTTGTGATTTGGGTTGCAGGACCAGACGGAGAGGAATCGCTTCTCCATGTACTGGAAGCAGGTGGGGCCCATCGTCTTCGGCTCCTTCTGCCTCTTCATCGATTTGTTTGTGTGAGAGGTGAGACAGCGCATCGAAATCCACGACTCCAGCTCTCCGTTATTAACCTGAAGCGTCTCAGGAGGTCTGATTAAACCTGGGAATGATTCTTCTGGAGATACATGTTTGCTAAAAAAA
The DNA here is from genome assembly GCA_012411365.1 of Ameiurus melas. Lineage (NCBI taxonomy): Eukaryota > Metazoa > Chordata > Actinopteri > Siluriformes > Ictaluridae > Ameiurus > Ameiurus melas. Next base: position 1,926,488 of record CM022770.1, on the reverse strand, counting down.
AAAAAAAAAAATCCTATACCGCAGCGTTGTCGGGTTCTGGATTCTGATTGGTCAGAGGGCGTCGATGAACTTTCTCTGCAGCTACACAGGTTACAGGTATATGTTTATAGCAATGCGTTTCTAGAGTAACGGCTCATTCACAGCTTGCTTTGTGGACGTTCCACAACATTTTAAATATAACTATAGATGGAATATATAGTATTATATTCTTTTACGGGATGAAACTTGTGACTGCTGTGGTATAAGAGGAATAAAACGCTTTCAGGATACTCAACTTCGGAACAGTAACGCTGCTCAATCGCTCCGTCCTGTGATATTTTTCGGGAAAGGAAGCGCTTAAAGCGATGATCATTTCTTGTTTTCCAGAGGAGTGCAACTGACCAACCCCTTCTACAGCATCTGGGCTTCGGACGTTGGCGCACGAACTCGCGTATCCTTCCATTATACACCCCTACAATGCATCTGTGTCACGTTTTTTATCCCCATGAAGAATTTGTCATCATCTAAAATAAAAATGATTTCTATGAAGATTTATTGGCACACTTGAAAACCTCGAGTGATTTCTAGGTCAGTCCTGTTGGCCTGCACAAAATACTAAGTGTGAGGGTGTTAATAATTGTGGCATTGTTAAAAAAAAAAAAAAAAAACCCCCAAACGATTAGAATAAATTTACTTCAATTTAATTTCTGATTAACCACAAAGACCTTTTTTCTTTTTTTAAATGATCATTTTAACTCCTCTTTACCAAGGGTGCCAATAATTCTGGACCCGACTCCAGAATCGTACATGGTTATAGATGACAGTACTGTAAGCACAGGGGTATATTTTAGTCCGATAAATTGGAAACAGTGTTTTTAGCTCTGTGCTTTATTTTTATTTTATTTATTTATCATTTTTTTTAGCTTCATTGATCAAATCTTGTTGTTTTGTTTTTTTTTTAAATCATGATTTGGCCAAAAAACCCAAACAGTTTTCCTTGACGTCTCATTCCAGATGGCGTTCATCATCGTGGCTGGGATATGCGCCTGCCTCTACTTCCTTTTCCTGTGCTTCATGGTGTTCCAGGTGTTCCGAAACATCAGCGGGAAAAGATCATCTCTGCCTGCGATGACCAAAGCTCGCCGTCTGCATTACGAGGTGCGTTCACTTTACACGCTCAAACCTTCGCTTCAGATCCGTACGCAGCAGGAAAGTTAGTGAAGTTTCGGATATTTGTGAAATGATGTGTTTATAAAAATAAAATCCGATCCGAATAATGATCTGAATAATGAATTATCTGATTCGCGTTTCCGTTCTGCTCCACTCAGGGTCTCATCTTCCGCTTCAAGTTCCTGATGCTGGTCACGCTGGCGTGTGCGGCCATGACGGTCATCTTCTTCATCATCAGTCAGGTGTGCGGACAGACGCGGGATCGTAATCGCCAGTCCGTGCAGGATTTCGTGGGGTTTTATTTTGTATTATTTTTGTTAAATCATCGTTGTGGCCAGAAGACGCTTGATTTTGCAAAATTTGCGATGCGATTTTCTGAGGGTTTTTTTTTTTTCTCCGGAAAACTAATCAAATTGACGAGATCGCGTTTGTACGGGATTGTTCTGCACGCTCTTTCGCAGTGATGTTTGTTGGTAAACGAGACCTTTTTAGCTGTACTCCTGTTCGACTGTGATTTCGAAGAGGGCTTTGGCTGAATACGCTTCGTGATGACGTCACATGACTGCGGTAATTTTGAAAAATTGCGATTCCGAATATTGCGGCGTTTGCTCGTTTCTGTGTTCATTTCTGCGATCGCTAAATCCTGGATGGACTGAATAAAGCACATCTTTTATGCTGACGCAGCTTCGTCTTAAATCTAAGCAAATTACTTGTGTGTGTGTGTGTGTGTGTGTGTGTGTGTGTGTGTGTGGTGAATGAAGGACACTGGCACTGGGGTGATTACACAGTTCAGATAAACAGCGCGTTCTTCACCGGTATTTACGGCATGTGGAACCTGTACGTGTTCGCCCTCATGTTCCTGTACGCCCCGTCACACAAACGCTATGGAGGTGAACAGTCCAGCGGTAAGACCCCAAAGCTCTCGCACACACACACACACACACGCACACCTGCACATGCATGTTAATCGTCACTGTCTGCTCAATTTATCTGTTTATTTTCACATTAAAGGTACACTATAACAAAAATGCATGAAACCAAGATTCCGCTAAAAGTCATAATTGCACAGAAGAGTTAAAATAGAGGGGGGGGGGGATCCCGTCCAGTTAGATACTACACAGAAAACACGCCCAACTCCCATCCAAAAACCTCAACCCCAACTATCCATTATGCACTAGTAGCAGAAAATGAAAACATATTAATCACCAGTTTGAAGAAAAGAAATAATAAAAGGGAGCCAGATTTTGTCCTTTTAAAATATCTCTAATTCTTTCTAAATGTAACGCACCAGTTAATTCTGACAGCCACTTTTTAAGGAGCTTCGTTTTTAAGAAGTCGCTGTCAGTGACGGAGGTGTGGCTTCTGTGGCGGGCAGTCTCTGTGGAGGAGGTGTGGCTTCTGTGGCGGGCAGTCTCTGTGGAGGAGGTGTGGCTTCTGTGGCGGGCAGTCTCTGTGGAGGAGGTGTGGCTTCTGTGTCGAAGCAGTCTCGGTGACTGAGGTGTGGCTTCTGTGTCGGGCAGTCTCTGTGGAGGAGGTGTGGCTTCTGTGGCGGGCAGTCTCTGTGGAGGAGGTGTGGCTTCTGTGTCGGGCAGTCTCTGTGGAGGAGGTGTGGCTTCTGTGTCGAGCAGTCTCGGTGACTGAGGTGTGGCTTCTGTGTCGGGCAGTCTCTGTGGAGGAGGTGTGGCTTCTGTGTCGGGCAGTCTCTGTGGAGGAGGTGTGGCTTCTGTGTCGAGCAGTCTCGGTGACGGAGGTGTGGCTTCTGTGTCGGGCAGTCTCTGTGGAGGAGGTGTGGCTTCTGTGTCGGGCAGTCTCTGTGGAGGAGGTGTGGCTTCTGTGTCGGGCAGTCTCGGTGACGGAGGTGTGGCTTCTGTGGCGGGCAGTCTCTGTGGGGGAGGTGTGGCTTCTGTGTCAGGCAGTCTCTGTGGAGGAGGTGTGGCTTCTGTGTCGGGCAGTCTCGGTGGAGGAGGTGTGGCTTCTGTGTCGGGCAGTCTCTGTGGGGAGGTGTGGCTTCTGTGTCGGGCAGTCTCTGTGGAGGAGGTGTGGCTTCTGTGTCGGGCAGTCTCGGTGGAGGTGTGGCTTCTGTGTCGGGCAGTCTCTGTGGAGGAGGTGTGGCTTCTGTGTCCGGGCAGTCTCGGTGGAGGAGGTGTGGCTTCTGTGTCGGGCAGCCTCGGTGACGGAGTTGTGTACATTTGTTTATATAATCTGTTTATAAACTAAAATTGAAATTATGGGGTAAACGTGCAACTTTTTGTAGCCTAACTTTGGTGTGCTTATTTCCATTTAGGAGAGGGTGTGGCTTCTGTGTTGGTCAGTCTCTGTGACGGAGGTGTGGCTTCTGTGTCGGTCATTCTCTGTGACGGAGGTGTGGCTTCTGTGTCGGTCAGTCTCGGTGACGGAGTTGTGTACATTTGTTTATATAATCTGTTTATAAACTAAAATTGAAAGTATGGGGTAAACGTGCAACTTTTTGTAGCCTAACTTTTGATGTGCTTATTTCCATTTAGGAGAGGGTGTGAGAGGGTGTGAGAGAGTGTGAGAGAGTGTGAGAGAGATCAGGGGAAGCAGGGCCTCCTTGGCTGGAGTGGGTGTAATGGAGAGCAGGCTTCCTTCCAGGACTGGCGTAATGAGAACCATCCATCTCCTGACGTCAGGCTTTTTTTTTTTTTTTTTTTTAAACCCCTTTTTATTTTTCAAGTTCAGTCCACACTGGAGGACCTCTGAGTCATTGTGTAAACATGGTCTCTAATAGGTGTAGGTGTGTGTGTGTGTGTCTGTCTGTCTCCTTCCTGGCCAAGACGATCCATTAATATGTAATTAACAATCCACTGTATAAAATGAGCCACCAAGTCACCATGATGTCATTCAGAGCTTTCATGTGATGGCGTGTGATTTAGTTTCCGTGAAAAAAGGTTTGATTTTAATTTAAAAATGTAAAAAAAACAAAAAAAAATCATAGATGTAACCCTTGAAATAGAGTATGTGAATGGATGTGACGCCGTCTTGCGTTGTCTGATAGATGTGTACTAATAAATACACGATCAAAATGTGGCAACAGTTGGAGGGAAAGTGATTCACAGACATCATTCGTGATGCATTATGGGAAAAGTAGTTCTTTCCCACAGTCTTGTTACTTTGAAGGTATTTTCATAAGGTCATGGCTAAGTCTACTGGGTTTGGTTTGATGCTTTAACTCGTTAGTGAAGAATTTTCTGGAAGGTCTCTGGAGAAAACGAATGGGATGTTTCCTTCCAGATCCCTTTACTGATTTGTGAAGTATTTTTCTATCCTTCTTGATGAAGATGTAAACAGGCACAAAGAGGAATTGTTTGTATTGAAGCTTCATGTGCATACAAAGGTGTTGTCTCTTCTAGGTCCAGTCCTTGATTACTCACACACCAAAACACTCTCTCTCAGGCCCTGGCAAACACATTCCTGTATACAGTAAATGGCCAGTCTGGAGGGTTTTTTTATTTTTTTTTTTAACCCATGAGTCTTGAGAAATGCTTAACATACCTCGGTAAGTCTGAAAATTTAACTCCATACTGTACTGGTATGAAAAGGTAATTAGTAGTCACCCTTTGTTCATCTCTAGATACTAAAATAGATTATTTATCACTCTGGTTATCGAGTGCTTTTGCTTCCTGAGCCATATTTGGTTTGGCCTTTTATCATTAATAGATAGGCCGATGGATAGATCTGAAATAAAGCTGAAATGAAGTCACAACTCAAAGGCACTAAATCATGGGACAAATGACTGGCCTATAAACCGTTTATAGATAAATTATAAGCGCTAATATATATAAAAAAATGCGTTCCTATTCTGCAGAGACGGAAATATCATATGTTTTTATCACTACATTAATGCCTGAGAAGTGTCTTTTTACCGCACGCGTGTGGGTGAATTAATTTGACGACAAGGACGGTTTTTTTTCTTTCTTCTACTTCCTTTCTACGGCTGGGATGATGGAAAATCTTGAATTCATCAGAATATCCACATTATTTCACAGTTTTTACATTTAAAATAATTATCATTGTAATTATTATTAATTTTTTCTTTTGTACTACTGTAATTTTAGACGTTTACATAAAAGCATCATTAAAACGCAACGTTTTTTTCGCCTCCGATTTGCTGGACGTTTCCCGGAAAGTACATATTGTGCATCACAGAAATGTCTTCAAGGAATGCGATGCGCGGTTTCTTATCCTCCACATCCTATTTAATTGAACTGTTTAACGCCGCGTGAACACGATTACAAACGTTGTTGTTTTCCTTTTCTTTTCTGTATTTCTCTTACTCTCGCGCCCCCAAGAGGTCTGACTAATTCCCAAGACGAAGGCCAGATCTATCAAACTCTAAAGATCCATTAATTATATTACTTGCTGTATGTACGTCACTATCATTTTTCTCATATGTAGTCTTCCAGAAGGTCCACTGATGGAAAAAACTGCTGCAGTTTTGATGCGAGCGAAAATTTCTAAAATTGAAATAAACATCTGCTCATGACCCCAGGTTTGGGTTACAGCCCACCATTTGTGAACCAAACCACAAGTCTTCGACAATAACTTTCGATGTCTCAAGCTCTAATTATTATTATTTTTTTTTTTGTCATCTCGATGCAGGAGACCAGAGAGGGACCAGTGGAGAGGACATCCAGCTCACCACCACCATCACCCATGCTGACGGACCCACTGAGGTGTACAGAATGATGGGAAAGGAGTCGGAGGAGTAGTCACTTCACCTCGCTTCCTTCCTCGATCATCTCAGCACACCAACATGGCCAGCGTTCTCTTATAAAACTCCTCCTCATGGGCACTGTTTCAGGCGATCCAAAACACATTGTCCACCTTATCCAAGTGCCCTTGGTCCAGTGTTGAGACTTATTTTGGGTTCCAGTTACTCTTTTTACCTTGCGCTTATTGACTTCCTCTTACAACTCTGTTCATTCTGATTCATCACAAGTAGCCACTACCTTCTTTTAAATTAGATCCTGGGGTTGTGATGTTTTCCCTGCTGAAATCCCTAATGGTCTGTGTCCCATTACATAATCAAACTATTGTTAGTGGGAACCATTAGGGTATTTCTCATTAGGAATATCATAACCTACCAGTTACGTTTGTACTAAAATATTTCAATTTTTTTTTTTAAATGTTACATTTCATTGCTTTTCCTTTCATTTATTATGACGTATGACCCCTTTTTAGGATACAAGAAGGGTAAAATGGCAAGGAGGTCGTCGATAAGCAGGAGTTAAAAACAGTTGTTAAAATAATATAATTTAAAAAAAAAAAAGATAAAAGAATGATGAGCAGAATTGAGCTGCTTTTGCAGAGGAAGGATTGGTGAGATGGAATTTGGCGCCATCTTGTGGATGGAAGAGGAAGTTTCAAAGTGTATGACGATCACCACCATGACCAAATCCTTCGAAAAAACATTCTTGTTCGTCACCAAGCAGGTATTTTCCATCTATAGTTCAGTAATCTCTAATATAGCCATGTGTTGATGATTATCATGGGGTACAGTATCAGAATATTAGATCACAACACTTCCCAGTCAAAGCAACTGCCCTGATGAGCTGAATTCTGGGATTGCCTTCTTCAAGAAGGATCTTCCAATTTCTACAAAATAAGGAACTGTCCTACCTAACTGGTGTGTAATATTGTGATGTGTACATCACTGATCTGCGCATAGATATTATATTACCTAACGTGTTTTGTATTATTTATCACTTCAGATGAGTAACAGTATCTCACAACCTAGTATATGCCCTGCTTCGTCTCCTCCATACAGTTCATAACAATGCAGCGTTCCGCGTCTTCACTCCATCATGTTTTACAAAAAGTTCATACGTAGTACGTTATGATGTAGATATATTTTTTATAAAGTGCTTATTTTCAAGTGTGTTAACTGTATCACTGTCTGTTGTATAATAAAAGGACTTTTTCAGAGCGATTGTACTGTTTTGTCATGTCGCTGGTTTAAGAAGGAATAAAGAGGAATACTCATGTTGTGCAGTTTATAGGAAAATAATCAACTATGAGGTAAGTGTCAGTGATTATTTTCCTATACAATATAAATGTGATCTGCAATACATACTTCTACTGTAAAGATCGTAGTGTTGCAAATCTTAATGAATAATTATTTTTATTTTCAAATAGAAATGACTTGAAACCCACGTTTATACAATAATGACTTGGTTAGAACATTTAATCTTAAACCTTTAGCGACATTATTATCGCTGCAAAAAATAATAAACTATAGATAATTAAGGTGAGAGTTTCACAGAATGGATTTCGCAGTTCAAAAACAATTCAGAGTTTTCTGAAATTTGCATATTCATGCGTGTTTTGAATGTTCCGTGGATCGGACTTGTTTGTCCAGTACGTGCCACAGATGGTCGATCGGATTGAGATCTGGGGAATTTAGAGGCCGAGTCAACACCTTGAACATTCGGTCATGTTCCTCAAACTGTTCCTGAACAGTGTGTCAGGGCGCATTATCCTGCTGAAAGAGGTCACTGATATTAGAGAACACCGCTGGCATGAAGGGGTGTACTTGGTCTGGAACAGTCTTTAGGTAGGTGGTACGTGTCAAAGTAACATCCACATGAACGCCAGGACCCGAGGTTTCCCAGCAGGACATTGCCCAGAGCACCACGCTGTATCCGCCGGCACACGTTCTTCCCATAATGCATCCTGGTGCCATCTTTTCCCCAGGTAAGCGACGCACACTCACCCGGCCTCCACATGATGGAAAAGAAAACGTGATTCATCAGACCAGGACACCTTCCTCCATTGCTCCATGTTCACATGCCCGGTGTAGGAGCTTTCTGTGGAGGACAGGGGATCAGCATGGGAACTCTGACCGCTCTGCAGCTCCATACGCAGCAAGCTGTGACGCATTGTGTGTTCCGACTCGTTTCTATCAGAGAAAGCATGAACTTTATCAGCAATTTGTGCTACAGAAGCACTTCTGAGGGATCGGATCAGACGGGCTAGCCTTCACTCCCCACATGCATCAGTGAGCCTTGGGTGCCCTTGACCCTGTCGTCGGGTCACTGGTTCTCCTTCCTGCGATGACTTTTGGCAGGTACTAACCACTGAATAATGCAAACACCGCACAAGACCTGCCGTTTTGGAGACTCTCAGACCCAGTCGTCTAACTGTCACAATTTGGCCCTTGTCAAAGTTACTCAGATCCTTATACTTGCTCATTTTTCCCTGCTTCAGACATGTCAACTTCGAGATCTGACTATTCACTTCCTGCCTTATATATAACTCAAAAGATGATAATCAGTGTTATTCACGTCTTTTTTCACTGGCTTTAATGTTATGGCTGATCGTTGTAATAGGAATAAAACAATTACTTTGTGTTAGTTGTCAGTGATTATTTTCCCATACCTGCATAGCACAAAGTGTTTTATTACTTACTTATTAGTGTAACAAATATTAATAATAATAATAATAAAAAAAATAATAAAGAGAAATGACTTCAAACCTACAAGACTTTATACCATAATGTAAACATGTGTACAGAGATGTATAGCAGTGTCCGTTAGTAAGAACACTTTTCTTAAACCATAACCGGTGACATTTAATTATAATTATATCAGGTTGCACTTGATTAAAAAGCTTGATACCCCTCGTCCATTGGTATGATGATATCACGGACGGAACCATCCTGTGGTTCCTTAATGCTAATTGGCTTCTTTATAATCTCATCGTCACAATCCTGGTTATCCAAGCTCTGATATCCAAGAACCACAGCTGTCTCGTTCTTGGGGGCATGATGTTAATCAGTTCAGAGATTCCTGAGTCTGTACAATAGTACTACACGCTGTACTGAAAATCCGTCTGTATCGTTGGGTCCAGGTTCTTAGACAGCACCAGGAAGTTCTCGCTCGGATAAATGTTTGCAACTGGCTGTTTAAAAAAGGGCGAGCTGCTGGAGTCTGATAGCGAATATGACCTATTGCTGATTCCCGAGCTGAATCCATTCGATTGGTTGAGGTTTGTAGATTGGTTTTCCTTATCAAGCCCACACCGTACACCTTCAGAGCTGTTCTGCTCCACGCTCTGGTAGTCTGGTGTGGAGCAGATCAAGTGGCGCCAATTGACGTCTTTACACTGGACTTGAGAAGATTCCACACTGTGGACAGGAGAACATTCAGATGTATTTTTTTAGAAACGTAACACACTTTGGATTTGGCACAATGTACATGTATAAAAGTTGAAAGCATCACCATGTCTTCTTGTGGTTTGCTGTTGGATCAAGACTGACGAGCGAAAACTCGTTTTGAATTGACAGCAACTGTGGGACCTGATCGAGAAAAATATAAAGCACGAAGGAACGCAATCGAACATCTTGTACTTTTTTAGGACAAAGACACAAGAATATTGTTAATTTAACAATTAAGCTCGTTAGAATTTATTTCGATAAACAGGCAGCTCAGTTTCTAAGTCAACTTAATATTTAGAAGAAAAAAAATCATCTCAAATCATCCATTTAATTTTATGACGTTGGGGAAAAAAGCAGGATAAATTCTTCGAGAATAAATTTTAATGTATCTCTTTGTATGGTAGATTTACGTCTTCAAAACAAATAAAAACAAATATAAAATGAAACGATTTGTGGAGATGTATTATTAGAAATGCTCCGTATTGGAGTAACTGATGGAAACGGCGTTGCCTACCTGTTTTACAAAATTCGTTGAAAATTTCGGAGTAGGAATCTTGTCCCACCATGGTTTTAGGACTCTGTAATAAAGAGGTGCAAAAAAATGTAAATAAAAATCACCAATAAGGTTCTGACGTTAAGGCTTGTGGATAAGTATTATTTTATAATAATAAAAGAAATGGATAAAAGCGTCTGCCAAGTGAATAAATGTAATGTAATGTAAGTAGTTAAAAAATCAATGACAAAATTGTTGAGATCTGTGAAAGGGGATTTAGAGACCTCTCTGGTAGAAATGTGGTATTGCAACATCGGGGAGCATACGTACAGTAAGTACATTTACATTTATTCATTTAGCAGACGCTTTTATCCAACGCGATTTACAAATGAGCAACATAATAGCACTTTATTAATCCCAGGTGGAAAATTCCAGTAAATATTTTAATGGTGTGTTTCCTCCTCATACCCCAAAATAAAAAAATAAAAGGCGACCAAAATGGGAGAACTTGTCCATTTTTGACCAAGGTGTAAAAAACAAAACAGAAAAGAAACGAGAGACTGGCAACTAATTCACAGTAATACAGGTCATTTTGTAAATGCTTGTCATTTCCTTCAACTTGGTAAAAGTGCTTGGATTATGACTTGTTGATGTGAAAATCTGTGAAAATTTGTTGAAAAAAACGATTAAATGAAAATTATTACAAGGACGCTATTCATTTGGAAATGAATGAATGAATTTAATTGTATTAACATAAAAAAAATTGCGCATGCTGAGACAAATATTTGCAAAGTAAATATCACAGTGTTAATACAGTTTTTTTTTTTTTTTTTGGGGTGTTTGTCTGTATATAGATTGTTGCACGATCTATGCTCAGCCAATCAGCTACCAAACAATGCTGACAACCTCGCCTTCCGATGTTGACCTTGGGCTTGTACTAAAAATTAAGTTAACATTTTTTTTACGTTTATTCTGGACAGGTGCCTGATAGAAAAAATAAAACAGTTCTGTTTTCAAGTGCCAAAAAGTTTCAGTACTGTCTCTAGTCATAAAGTAATTATTATTAAAGTAATGCTGTCACTAATGCAAGTCCACTTATGCACTCTGGTAAATATGACTGATGCGACTGCCGAGCCTGTATGCATTCAAGTAAAGCGAGATTGCAGCAACAAATCCACCATGACTCATGGATCTGAAATGTGTGCTTGAAATCCGACCAGACGAGATTCTGGATGCTTATCAGAGCCACATTCTTCTGAAGAAGGAAAAATGGATAAATAACACACACACACACACAACACACAATTAAAACGCTAGCTCTTTGACCTCTTCGATAAACGTCTCCGCTGCATTAGCTTTGAACTTCGTAATCCGCAGTAATTACACCTTATTGCCTACAGCGGTGTTTGTTTAGCTAATATTCAGACACCGCTTAATATACTTTAACAGTCCTTTGCTGATCTATTGCATGACGTTTTATTAGCAAGTGAAGAAAGTTAAACGTGTACAGTACCACACCTCTGGATCTGTCGTCCGTGTATGTAGCTAGCTAGATAAGTAAGTGACTAGAAAGCTAGTGCTAGCTTCCACTCGCCATACCAGTGCTAGACATGACGACTAGCATCACCTACCATATAAAAGCATGTTTTAGAAGGGTTTGTTTTTATATAAATATATATATATATATATATATAAGTTGATTTTCTTTTGCTTAGAGATGGATGAATGATTTAAAAAAAAAAAAAAAAAAAGACAATTCATTAGTAGCATCTCTGGTTTCCACCACACAGTGGACCTTAATGGTTCCCATTAGGGATTTAATGGTTGGACCCAAGAGCATGAGGGGGGGAAAACAGAAGATGTATGAAAAGGGGAAGGTTCTACTCTCTGTGATTCTTACATTTAAATTGTGCTGAAAAGGGTGTGTGTGTGTGTGTGTGTGTGTGTGTAGAGGACAGAGCAATGGTCACTATAGACGTCAGCCTGGCCTACAGAGACGACACAGTGAGCGAGTGGACAGAGATGGCGCACTCTGTGGAGCAAACGCAAACTCAACTGTAACTTCACTACGGACAAGGTAAACTCACCGAGGTGATTTAGGACACACTTGAGCCAAACACACACACACACACACACACGCCGCACGAACACGTGACCTTTTAACGAAGCTTAAGGGTCCTTTCACACTGAATGTTTTTTTTTTCTTTTTGTGCTGATATTAAAAGTGACTTGGTTATTTAAGACTGAATACATTTGCATGATGTTCCTTATAAAATTCATTCTGAGCCGTAACGCGGTTCCTGTTTCATGAAAGAATCTTTCAGTGCTGCAGCTCAGTCTACATCTCCTCTCATAAATCTTATCAGAAATCTCGTTTTAGTCGTGCGCGGCAAAACGAAACAATCGGTCTCGCGATTTCTTTTCTTTTCTTCTCTAGATTAAAGAGAACGAGGCGTTACGCTACGGTGACCTCTTGCCCTTCATGGAGGTCGGCCCGTTTCCCACAAGTACTACCTGGTCAACGTCAGGCTGCCGGTGTACGATCGCAAGAAGGTGAACCTGGGAATCGGCGAGATCAAAGACATCCGGCTAGTGGTGAGGATCCGATGCGTTACGTTACGTTACGTTTATGCTACACGTTCACGTCCTTAGGTCTTTCCCCACGGCACCACCACGTTGATCTTTTCTTTAACGTTTTCACGGGCCAGGCTGTGGCCGAGACCCTGAGTATCTGAGACTGATTGTATGCTATTTCATTTTTTTTTTCTTTTAGGGAATCCATCAGAACGGTGGTTTCACCAAGGTCTGGTTTGCCATGAAGACCTTCCTCACTCCCAGCATCCTCATCATCATGATCTGGTACTGGAGAAGGATTACCATGATGACGAGACCACCGGTCCTGCTGGAGAAGTAAGATGCATTCTCCATTCCTCTACCCCATTGATATCTCCACTACCCCCGCTATCCCATCTCCACTGTCCCCACTATCCCATCCCCAACTCTACTATCCCTATCCCGTCACCGCTACTCCATCCCCTCTACCCCCACTATCCCTACCCCAAACCCAGTATCCCACTACCCCACCCCCACTGTCCACACTACCCTCACTATCCCATCCCCATCTCTACTATCCCTATCCCATCACCGCTACTCCATCCCCATTATCCCATCCCCTCTACCCCCACCACCCCTACCCCAAACCCAGTATCCCAACACCCCCACCCCCACTGTCCACACTACCCTCACTATCCCATCCCCATCTCTACTATCCCTATCCCATCATCGCTACTCCATCCCCATTATCCCATCCCCTCTACCCCCACTATCCCTACCCCAAACCCAGTATCCCACTGTCCCCACCCCCACTGTCCCCACTACCCTCACTATCCCATCCCCATCTCTACTATCCCTATCCCATCATCGCTACTCCATCCCCATTATCCCATCCCCTCTACCCCCACTATCCCTACCCCAAACCCAGTATCCCAGTATCCCACTACCCCACCCCCACTGTCCCCACTACCCCCACTATCTACACTTTCTTTCGGTCTCTCTCTGTTAATCTTTCTTTCATTATACAACAGCGTTTGGTCATTTCGTCTGTTCCTAAGCTTTCCAATATCTGAGGACAGAAGAGTTCGCTTGTTCGTTTCTCTGTAACATGACAAGCTTCATTTATTTTATTTTATTTTCATTCATATGAACTTATTAAGAAAGAGAGCGAGGGAAAAGAGATTCTGGCGAGGGAGAGCAACTGTTTTAGAGCTGCGATCACATAAATCTCGCAAAAGTAATCATCTCCGTGGTGGGAACTCGGACAGCACGAGTGTTTTATTCTTTGCTTTTATATGTGCACTTCTTTCTCTCCACTCGTCCTCCTCGCTACGCTCCGACACCTTCGTATCCAGTCTGTCTATCCGCTGTTCCAACTTGCCCTCGGCAGTCCCAGGAGACACGAAGCTCTCAGATGGTCGCAGGGAGATGATTTTTTTTCATGTCGTAAAAGCTCGCGCAGGCGGGATCGCGTGCTATTCCTCAGGGTGTCGAGATGGAAAGCGAGGAGAAGTTTGAGGAAGCGTGACATCGGCTCCCTGCCGGGTTTCTTAATGTGGGAACGATGACAAAATAAAGCCTGGGAAAGAAAGAAAAAAAAAGTGCACGGTGACTCGAACTGGCGGTCTTTATCTTGCACACTTTTTTTTTTTTTTTAAATTTAGGTCGCGCGCGCGCGTGTGTGTGTGTGTGTGTGTGTGTGTGTGTGTGTGTGAGAGATTTCGGTTCCGTGCTTTTATACACTTTAGCTTTTTATTGATTTATGAACCTCAGGAATGAGGATGTGTGGATAGAGAGTGGCGTTTGTCGGGGAGAGAAGAACGACTCCGTATAACCTCAAATCTCCAACACGTACTCGCCATGTTTGGATTTACGAAGCTTGAAATGTACATGTAAAGCATCTAGTCCCAAATTTAATAATAAAATCTATTGCGGATTACGCAGAGAAGTTAACGTTCCCAGATGTCCCAATGAGTTTGGTCAATGATGAAGTAAATATACATCTATCAGAACATTCTCTCTCTCTCTCTCTCTCTCTCTCTCTCTCTCTCTGCACTGTACTTAATCTATTGATTAACACGTCACGCCTCGGATCCATTCTGTTTTGCTTGCGTGCTCCTGAACCGATTGATCGTTTCATCTTCGCACTTTATTTTGTGTTTTTAATGAACACGCGTTTAAAAAGAGATAAATCTCCAAAACGTTGACCTGTGACCTTTAACCCGGTCTCGTCTTGTACTTCTCTGTTCTTTGAACTAGACTTTAGTTTGTATGGACGAGCCATGTGCTGATCATTAGATAGAAACTATTTCACAGTATTCTAACGTGTGCGAGAACACGAGTACGCTAGTTAAATTAAACGCGCCATTCGTCGATCAGGGCGACGGCGTAATCGTTCTATGTTCAAATATAAATAAATAAAAAGCATATACGGTATAACAAGGGAATATAAAAAAAAATCTGAATGTATGTAAAACAAATATAATGACGCGTCTGTGGGTTTTTTTTTTTTTTTGTATAATATTGTAAACTTCCTTGGAGTTTTTTTTAAGAAAGTTTTTTTCTGTGTTCTAAGTATATGATTAATCTTCTCTCACACTCACACACACACACACTCACACACACATGCATACATACACACTTTGATGCTCTCCTGTGTGTGTTTACAAGGCTAGAACATTCTCAGCATACCGTTGTGGTACCTCTGTGTCGCCGTAGCAGAGCATGCTGGGATAGTTCAGGCCGCAGAGCTGCTGGAATGTGCTTTATGTTTTTAGAGTCCGTGTCGTCTCCCCTCCCCCTGTCCTTCACCTTGTCCCTGCAGGCGTGTGTGTGTGTGTTTGATTGTTTTTGATGATAACTTCAGTAACAATAGAACCATTTAAATGGCATAAAAATTTATGTTCATTGCAAAAGTGAACAGAGAAATAAAACTAGAATAAATAGATAATCTTGTTCATCGAATCTTTATTTCTTTTACATCAAACGATCGATTTGTTAGCAGTTCCAATTAATACACTGATTATGAGTGATGACTGATGTGTAAATAAACAAACAAAACAAATAAATAAATGATATTTAATTGAATTATTTTATATGAATTGATTCTTTGATTTGACGATATGAATAGTTTTGTTATTGATGATGTATTCGAAGACCGCGCTGATCATGCTTGTCTATGTAAAGGGTGATCTTTGCTCTGGGCATCTCCATGACCTTCATCAACATCCCAGTCGAGTGGTTCTCCATCGGGTTCGACTGGACGTGGATGCTGCTGTTTGGAGACATCCGTCAGGGAATCTTCTACGCCATGCTGCTCTCCTTCTGGATCATCTTCTGTGGAGAACATCTCATGGTGCGGGAGAACTTCATGGACGTTACTGGTGTCGTTTTTTTGTGTAGATCTTTGGTAGCCAGCTCAGCCATTTTAATGGTGGTGTTGTAGTAAAGTGAAATATCTACACACGCTTCGATCTCTGTTGTGATTTGGGTTGCAGGACCAGACGGAGAGGAATCGCTTCTCCATGTACTGGAAGCAGGTGGGGCCCATCGTCTTCGGCTCCTTCTGCCTCTTCATCTTCGATATGTGTGAGAGGTGAGACACGCCGTACGAAATCCACGACTCCAGCTCTCCGTTATTAACCTGAAGCGTCTCAGGAGGTCTGATTAAACCTGGGAATGATTCTTCTGGAGATACATGTTTGCTAAAAAAAAAAAAAAAAAAACCTATACCACAGCGTTGTCGGGTTCTGGATTCTGATTGGTCAGAGGGCGTCGATGAACTTTCTCTGCAGCTACACAGGTTACAGGTTTATATTAATGCGTTTCTAGAGTAACGGCTCATTCACAGCTTGCTTTGTGGACGTTCCACAACATTTTAAATATAACTATAGATGGAATATATAGTACGTATTATTCTTTACCGGATGAAACTTGTGACTGCTGTGGTATAAGAGGAATAAAACGCTTCAGGATACTCAACTTCGGAACAGTAACGCTGCTCAATCGCTCCGTCCTGTGATATTTTTCGGAGAAGAAGCCGCTTTAAAGCGATGATCATTTCTTGTTTTCCAGAGGAGTGCAACTGACCAACCCCTTCTACAGCATCTGGGCTTCGGACGTTGGCACCGAACTGGCCGTATCCTTCCATTATACACCCCTACAATGCATCTGTGTCACGTTTTTTATCCCCATGAAGAATTTGTCATCATCTAAAATAAAAATGATTTCTATGAAGATTTATTGGCACACTTGAAAACCTCGAGTGATTTCTAGGTCAGTCCTGTTGGCCTGCACAAAATACTAAGTGTGAGGGTGTTAATAATTGTGGCATTGTTAAAAAAAAAAAAAAAAAAAACCCAAACGATTAGAATAAATTTACTTCAATTTAATTTCTGATTAACCACAAAGACCTTTTTTCTTTTTTTAAATGATCATTTTAACTCCTCTTTACCAAGGGTGCCAATAATTCTGGACCCGACTCCAGAATCGTACATGGTTATAGATGACAGTACTGTAAGCACAGGGGTATATTTTAGTCCGATAAATTGGAAACAGTGTTTTTAGCTCTGTGCTTTATTTTTATTTTATTTATTTATCATTTTTTTTAGCTTCATTGATCAAACTTCTTGTTGTTTTGTTTTTTTTTTTAAATCATGATTTGGCCAAAAAACCCAAACAGTTTTCCTTGACGTCTCATTCCAGATGGCGTTCATCATCGTGGCTGGGATATGCGCCTGCCTCTACTTCCTTTTCCTGTGCTTCATGGTGTTCCAGGTGTTCCGAAACATCAGCGGGAAAAGATCATCTCTGCTCGATGGCGACAAAGCCTCGCCCCCGTCTGCATTACGAGGTGCGTTCACTTTACACGCTCAAACCTTCGCTTCAGATCCGACGCAGCAGGAAAGTTAGTGAAGTTTCGGATATTTGTGAAATGATGTGTTTATAAAAATAAAATCCGATCCGAATAATGATCTGAATAATGAATTATCTGATTCGCGTTTCCGTTCTGCTCCACTCAGGGTCTCATCTTCCGCTTCAAGTTCCTGATGCTGGTCACGCTGGCGTGTGCGGCCATGACGGTCATCTTCTTCATCATCAGTCAGGTGTGCGGACAGACGCGGGATCGTAATCGCCAGTCCGTGCAGGATTTCGTGGGGTTTTATTTTGTATTATTTTTGTTAAATCATCGTTGTGGCCAGAAGACGCTTGATTTTGCAAAATTTGCGATGCGATTTTCTGAGGGTTTTTTTTTTTTTCCGGAAAACTAATCAAATTGACGAGATCGCGTTTGTACGGGATTGTTCTGCACGCTCTTTCGCAGTGATGTTTGTTGGTAAACGAGACCTTTTTAGCTGTACTCCTGTTCGACTGTGATTTCGAAGAGGGTTGGCTTGGGCCGAATACGCCGTGATGACGTCACATGACTGCGGTAATTTTGAAAAATTGCGATTCCGAATATTGCGGCGTTTGCGTTTGCTTCGTTTCTGTGTTCATTTCTGCGATCGCTAAATCCTGGATGGACTGAATAAAGCACATCTTTTATGCTGACGCAGCTTCGTCTTAAATCTAAGCAAATTACTTGTGTGTGTGTGTGTGTGTGTAGGTGAATGAAGGACACTGGCACTGGGGTGATTACACAGTTCAGATAAACAGCGCGTTCTTCACCGGTATTTACGGCATGTGGAACCTGTACGTGTTCGCCCTCATGTTCCTGTACGCCCCGTCACACAAACGCTATGGAGGTGAACAGTCCAGCGGTAAGACCCCCAAAGCTCTCGCCCACCACACACACACACGCACACCTGCACATGCATGTTAATCGTCACTGTCTGCTCAATTTATCTGTTTATTTTTACATTAAAGGTACACTATAACAAAAATGCATGAAACCAAGATTCCGCGCAAAAGTCATAATTGCACAGAAGAGTTAAAATAGAGGGGGGGATCCCGTCCAGTTAGATACTACACAGAAAACACGCCCAACTCCCATCCAAAAACCTCAACCCCAACTATCCATTATGCACTAGTAGCAGAAAATGAAAACATATTAATCACCAGTTTGAAGAAAAGAAATAATAAAAGGGAGCCAGATTTTGTCCTTTTAAAATATCTCTAATTCTTTCTAAATGTAACGCACCAGTTAATTCTGACAGCCACTTTTTAAGGAGCTTCGTTTTTAAGAAGTCGCTGTCAGTGACGGAGGTGTGGCTTCTGTGGCGGGCAGTCTCTGTGGAGGAGGTGTGGCTTCTGTGGCGGGCAGTCTCTGTGGAGGAGGTGTGGCTTCTGTGGCGGGCAGTCTCTGTGGAGGAGGTGTGGCTTCTGTGTCGAGCAGTCTCGGTGACTGAGGTGTGGCTTCTGTGTCGGGCAGTCTCTGTGGAGGAGGTGTGGCTTCTGTGGCGGGCAGTCTCTGTGGAGGAGGTGTGGCTTCTGTGTCGGGCAGTCTCTGTGGAGGAGGTGTGGCTTCTGTGTCGAGCAGTCTCGGTGACTGAGGTGTGGCTTCTGTGTCGGGCAGTCTCTGTGGAGGAGGTGTGGCTTCTGTGTCGGGCAGTCTCTGTGGAGGAGGTGTGGCTTCTGTGTCGAGCAGTCTCGGTGACGGAGGTGTGGCTTCTGTGTCGGGCAGTCTCTGTGGAGGAGGTGTGGCTTCTGTGGCGGGCAGTCTCTGTGGAGGAGGTGTGGCTTCTGTGTCGGGCAGTCTCGGTGACGGAGGTGTGGCTTCTGTGGCGGGCAGTCTCTGTGGGGGAGGTGTGGCTTCTGTGTCAGGCAGTCTCTGTGGAGGAGGTGTGGCTTCTGTGTCGGGCAGTCTCGGTGGAGGAGGTGTGGCTTCTGTGTCGGGCAGTCTCTGTGGGGGAGGTGTGGCTTCTGTGTCGGGCAGTCTCTGTGGAGGAGGTGTGGCTTCTGTGTCGGGCAGTCTCGGTGGAGGAGGTGTGGCTTCTGTGTCGGGCAGTCTCTGTGGAGGAGGTGTGGCTTCTGTGTCGGGCAGTCTCGGTGGAGGAGGTGTGGCTTCTGTGTCGGGCAGCCTCGGTGACGGAGTTGTGTACATTTGTTTATATAATCTGTTTATAAACTAAAATTGAAATTATGGGGTAAACGTGCAACTTTTTGTAGCCTAACTTTGGTGTGCTTATTTCCATTTAGGAGAGGGTGTGGCTTCTGTGTTGGTCAGTCTCTGTGACGGAGGTGTGGCTTCTGTGTCGGTCATTCTCTGTGACGGAGGTGTGGCTTCTGTGTCGGTCAGTCTCGGTGACGGAGTTGTGTACATTTGTTTATATAATCTGTTTATAAACTAAAATTGAAAGTATGGGGTAAACGTGCAACTTTTTGTAGCCTAACTTTTGATGTGCTTATTTCCATTTAGGAGAGGGTGTGAGAGGGTGTGAGAGAGTGTGAGAGAGTGTGAGAGAGATCAGGGGAAGCAGGGCCTCCTTGGCTGGAGTGGGTGTAATGGAGAGCAGGCTTCCTTCCAGGACTGGCGTAATGAGAACCATCCATCTCCTGACGTCAGGCTTTTTTTTTTTTTTTTTTAAACCCCCTTTTTATTTTTCAAGTTCAGTCCACACTGGAGGACCTCTGAGTCATTGTGTAAACATGGTCTCTAATAGGTGTAGGTGTGTGTGTGTGTGTCTGTCTGTCTCCTTCCTGGCCAAGACGATCCATTAATATGTAATTAACAATCCACTGTATAAAATGAGCCACCAAGTCACCATGATGTCATTCAGAGCTTTCATGTGATGGCGTGTGATTTAGTTTCCGTGAAAAAAGGTTTGATTTTAATTTAAAAATGTAAAAAAAACCAAAAAAAATCATAGATGTAACCCTTGAAATAGAGTATGTGAATGGATGTGACGCCGTCTTGCGTTGTCTGATAGATGTGTACTAATAAATACACGATCAAAATGTGGCAACAGTTGGAGGGAAAGTGATTCACAGACATCATTCGTGATGCATTATGGGAAAAGTAGTTCTTTCCCACAGTCTTGTTACTTTGAAGGTATTTTCATAAGGTTACGGCTAAGTCTACTGGGTTTGGTTTGATGCTTTAACTTGCGTAGTGAAGAATTTTCTGGAAGGTCTCTGGAGAAAACGAATGGGATGTTTCCTTCCAGATCCCTTTACTGATTTGTGAAGTATTTTTCTATCCTTCTTGATGAAGATGTAAACAGGCACAAAGAGGAATTGTTTGTATTGAAGCTTCATGTGCATACAAAGGTGTTGTCTCTTCTAGGTCCAGTCCTTGATTACTCACACACCAAAACACTCTCTCTCAGGCCCTGGCAAACACATTCCTGTATACAGTAAATGGCCAGTCTGGAGGGTTTTTTTATTTTTTTTTTTAACCCATGAGTCTTGAGAAATGCTTAACATACCTCGGTAAGTCTGAAAATTTAACTCCATACTGTACTGGTATGAAAAGGTAATTAGTAGTCACCCTTTGTTCATCTCTAGATACTAAAATAGATTATTTATCACTCTGGTTATCGAGTGCTTTTGCTTCCTGAGCCATATTTGGCCTTTTTATCATTAATAGATAGGCCGATGGATAGATCTGAAATAAAGCTGAAATGAAGTCACAACTCAAAGGCACTAAATCATGGGACAAATGACTGGCCTATAAACCGTTTATAGATAAATTATAAGCGCTAATATATATAAAAAAATGCGTTCCTATTCTGCAGAGACGGAAATATCATATGTTTTTATCACTACATTAATGCCTGAGAAGTGTCTTTTTAACACGAGCGTGTGGGTGAATTAATTTGACGACAAGGACGGTTTTTTTTTTCTTTCTTCTACTTCCTTTCTACGGCTGGGATGATGGAAAATCTTGAATTCATCAGAATATCCACATTATTTCACAGTTTTTACATTTAAAATAATTATCATTGTAATTATTATTATTATTTTTTTCTTTTGTACTACTGTAATTTTAGACGTTTACATAAAAGCATCATTAAAAACGAACGTTTTTTCGCCTCACGGATTTGCTGGACGTTTCCGAGAAAACGTACATATTGTGCATCACAGAAATGTCTTCAAGGAATGCGATGCGATGTTCTTATCCTCCACATCCTATTTAATTGAACTGTTTAACGGCGTGAACACGATTACAAACGTTGTTGTTTTCCTTTTCTTTTCTGTATTTCTCTTACTCTCTATCGCCCCCAAGAGGTCTGACTAATTCCCAAGACGAAGGCCAGATCTATCAAACTCTAAAGATCCATTAATTATATTACTTGCTGTATGTACGTCACTATCATTTTTCTCATATGTAGTCTTCCAGAAGGTCCACTGATGGAAAAAATGCTGCAGTTTTTCTGCGAGCGAAAATTTCTAAAATTGAAATAAACATCTGCTCATGACCCCAGGTTTGGGTTACAGCCCACCATTTGTGAACCAAACCACAAGTCTTCGACAATAACTTTCGATGTCTCAAGCTCTAATTATTATTATTATTTTTTTTTGTCATCTCGAAGCAGGAGACCAGAGAGGGACCAGTGGAGAGGACATCCAGCTCACCACCACCATCACCCATGCTGACGGACCCACTGAGGTGTACAGAATGATGGGAAAGGAGTCGGAGGAGTAGTCACTTCACCTCGCTTCCTTCCTCGATCATCTCAGCACACCAACATGGCCAGCGTTCTCTTATAAAACTCCTCCTCATGGGCACTGTTTCAGGCGATCCAAAACACATTGTCCACCTTATCCAAGTGCCCTTGGTCCAGTGTTGAGACTTATTTTGGGTTCCAGTTACTCTTTTTACCTTGCGCTTATTGACTTCCTCTTACAACTCTGTTCATTCTGATTCATCACAAGTAGCCACTACCTTCTTTTAAATTAGATTCTGGGGTTGTGATGTTTTCCCTGCTGAAATCCCTAATGGTCTGTGTCCCATTACATAATCAAACTATTGTTAGTGGGAACCATTAGGGTATTTCTCATTAGGAATATCATAACCTACCAGTTACGTTTGTACTAAAATATTTCAAATTTTTTTTTTAAATGTTACATTTCATTGCTTTTCCTTTCATTTATTATGACGTATGACCCCTTTTTAGGATACAAGAAGGGTAAAATGGCAAGGAGGTCGTCGATAAGCAGGAGTTAAAAACAGTTGTTAAAATAATATAATTTAAAAAAAAAAAAAGATAAAAGAATGATGAGCAGAATTGAGCTGCTTTTGCAGAGGAAGGATTGGTGAGATGGAATTTGGCGCCATCTTGTGGATGGAAGAGGAAGTTTCAAAGTGTATGACGATCACCACCATGACCAAATCCTTCGAAAAAACATTCTTGTTCGTCACCAAGCAGGTATTTTCCATCTATAGTTCAGTAATCTCTAATATAGCCATGTGTTGATGATTATCATGGGGTACAGTATCACAATATTAGATCACAACACTTCCCAGTCAAAGCAACTGCCCTGATGAGCTGAATTCTGGGATTGCCTTCTTCAAGAAGGATCTTCCAATTTCTGCAAAATAAGGAACTGTCCTACCTAACTGGTGTGTAATATTGTGATGTGTACATCACTGATCTGCGCATAGATATTATATTACCTAACGTGTTTTGTATTATTTATCACTTCAGATGAGTAACAGTATCTCACAACCTAGTATATGCCCTGCTTCGTCTCCTCCATACAGTTCATAACAATGCAGCGTTCCGCGTCTTCACTCCATCATGTTTTACAAAAAGTTCATACGTAGTACGTTATGATGTAGATATATTTTTTATAAAGTGCTTATTTTCAAGTGTGTTAACTGTATCACTGTCTGTTGTATAATAAAAGGACTTTTTCAGAGCGATTGTACTGTTTTGTCATGTCGCTGGTTTAAGAAGGAATAAAGAGGAATACTCATGTTGTGCAGTTTAGTAGGAAAATAATCAACTATGAGGTAAGTGTCAGTGATTATTTTCCTATACAATATAAATGTGATCTGCAATACATACTTCTACTGTAAAGATCGTAGTGTTGCAAATCTTAATGAATAATTATTTTTATTTTCAAATAGAAATGACTTGAAACCCACGTTTATACAATAATGACTTGGTTAGAACATTTAATCTTAAACCTTTAGCGACATTATTATCGCTGCAAAAAATAATAAACTATAGATAATTAAGGTGAGAGTTTCACAGAATGGATTTCGCAGTTCAAAAACAATTCAGAGTTTTCTGAAATTTGCATATTCATGCGTGTTTTGAATGTTCCGTGGATCGGACTTGTTTGTCCAGTACGTGCCACAGATGGTCGATCGGATTGAGATCTGGGGAATTTAGAGGCCGAGTCAACACCTTGAACATTCGGTCATGTTCCTCAAACTGTTCCTGAACAGTGTGTCAGGGCGCATTATCCTGCTGAAAGAGGTCACTGATATTAGAGAACACCGCTGGCATGAAGGGGTGTACTTGGTCTGGAACAGTCTTTAGGTAGGTGGTACGTGTCAAAGTAACATCCACATGAACGCCAGGACCCGAGGTTTCCCAGCAGGACATTGCCCAGAGCACCACGCTGTATCCGCCGGCACACGTTCTTCCCATAATGCATCCTGGTGCCATCTTTTCCCCAGGTAAGCGACGCACACTCACCCGGCCTCCACATGATGGAAAAGAAAACGTGATTCATCAGACCAGGACACCTTCCTCCATTGCTCCATGTTCACATGCCCGGTGTAGGAGCTTTCTGTGGAGGACAGGGGATCAGCATGGGAACTCTGACCGCTCTGCAGCTCCATACGCAGCAAGCTGTGACGCATTGTGTGTTCCGACTCGTTTCTATCAGAGAAAGCATGAACTTTATCAGCAATTTGTGCTACAGAAGCACTTCTGAGGGATCGGATCAGACGGGCTAGCCTTCACTCCCCACATGCATCAGTGAGCCTTGGGTGCCCTTGACCCTGTCGTCGGGTCACTGGTTCTCCTTCCTGCGATGACTTTTGGCAGGTACTAACCACTGAATAATGCAAACACCGCACAAGACCTGCCGTTTTGGAGACTCTCAGACCCAGTCGTCTAACTGTCACAATTTGGCCCTTGTCAAAGTTACTCAGATCCTTATACTTGCTCATTTTTCCTGCTTCAGACATGTCAACTTCGAGATCTGACTATTCACTTCCTGCCTTATATATAACTCAAAAGATGATAATCAGTGTTATTCACGTCTCCTTTCACTGGCTTTAATGTTATGGCTGATCGGTGTAATAGGAATAAAACAATTACTTTGTGTTAGTTGTCAGTGATTATTTTCCCATACCTGCATAGCACAAAGTGTTTTATTACTTACTTATTAGTGTAACAAATATTAAATAATAATAATAAAAAAATAATAATAAAGAGAAATGACTTCAAACCTACAAGACTTTATACCATAATGTAAACATGTGTACAGAGATGTATAGCAGTGTCCGGTTAGAACACTTTTCTTAAACCATGGTGACATTTAATTATAATTATATCAGGTTGCACTTGATTAAAAAGCTTGATACCCCTCGTCCATTGGTATGATGTTTTCACGGACGGAACCATCCTGTGGTTCCTTAATGCTAATTGGCTTCTTTATAATCTCATCGTCACAATCCTGGTTATCCAAGCTCTGATATCCAAGAACCACAGCTGTCTCGTTCTTGGGGGGCATGATGTTAATCAGTTCAGAGATTCCTGAGTCTGTACAAGTACTACACACGCTGTACTGAAAATCCGTCTGTATCGTTGGGTCCAGGTTCTTAGACAGCACCAGGAAGTTCTCGCTCGGATAAATGTTTGCAACTGGCTGTTTAAAAAAGGGCGAGCTGCTGGAGTCTGATAGCGAATATGACCTATTGCTGATTCCCGAGCTGAATCCATTCGATTGGTTGAGGTTTGTAGATTGGTTTTCCTTATCAAGCCCACACCGTACACCTTCAGAGCTGTTCTGCTCCACGCTCTGGTAGTCTGGTGTGGAGCAGATCAGTGGCGCCGAATTGACGTCTTTACACTGGACTTGAGAAGATTCCACACTGTGGACAGGAGAACATTCAGATGTATTTTTTTTAGAAACGTAACACACTTTGGATTTGGCACAATGTACATGTATAAAAGTTGAAAGCATCACCATGTCTTCTTGTGGTTTGCTGTTGGATCAAGACTGACAGACGAGAACTCGTTTTGAATTGACAGCAACTGTGGGACCTGATCGAGAAAAATATAAAGCACGAAGGAACGAAATCGAACATCTTGTACTTTTTTAGGACAAAGACACAAGAATATTGTTAATTTAACAATTAAGCTCGTTAGAATTTATTTCGATAAACAGGCAGCTCAGTTTCTAAGTCAACTTAATATTTAGAAGAAAAAAAATCATCTCAAATCATCCATTTAATTTTATGACGTTGGGGAAAAAAGCAGGATAAATTCTTCGAGAATAAATTTTAATGTATCTCTTTGTATGGTAGATTTACGTCTTCAAAACAAATAAAAACAAATATAAAATGAAACGATTTGTGGAGATGTATTATTAGAAATGCTCCGTATTGGAGTAACTGATGGAAACGGCGTTGCCTACCTGTTTTACAAAATTCGTTGAAAATTTCGGAGTAGGAATCTTGTCCCACCATGGTTTTAGGACTCTGTAATAAAGAGGTGCAAAAAAATGTAAATAAAAATCACCAATAAGGTTCTGACGTTAAGGCTTGTGGATAAGTATTATTTTATAATAATAAAAGAAATGGATAAAAGCGTCTGCCAAGTGAATAAATGTAATGTAATGTAAGTAGTTAAAAAATCAATGACAAAATTGTTGAGATCTGTGAAAGGGGATTTAGAGACCTCTCTGGTAGAAATGTGGTATTGCAACATCGGGGAGCATACGTACAGTAAGTACATTTACATTTATTCATTTAGCAGACGCTTTTATCCAACGCGATTTACAAATGAGCAACATAATAGCACTTTATTAATCCCAGGTGGAAAATTCCAGTAAATATTTTAATGGTGTGTTTCCTCCTCATACCCCAAAATAAAAAAATAAAAGGCGACCAAAATGGGAGAACTTGTCCATTTTTGACCAAGGTGTAAAAAACAAAACAGAAAAGAAACGAGAGACTGGCAACTAATTCACAGTAATACAGGTCATTTTGTAAATGCTTGTCATTTCCTTCAACTTGGTAAAAGTGCTTGGATTAACATTGTTCCTTGTCTGATCAAAAGTCTTGTTGATGACTTGTTGATGTGAAAATCTGTGAAAATTTGTTGAAAAAAACGATTAAATGAAAATTATTACAAGGACGCTATTCATTTGGAAATGAATGAATGAATTTAATTGTATTAACATAAAAAAATTGCGCATGCTGAGACAAATATTTGCAAAGTAAATATCACAGTGTTAATACAGTTTTTTTTTTTTTGGGGGGGGGTGTTTGTCTGTATATAGATTGTCATGCACGATCTATGCTCAGCCAATCAGCTACCAAACAATGCTGACAACCTCGCCTTCCGATGTTGACCTTGGGCTTGTACTAAAAAAATGTTTAACATTTTTTTACGTTTATTTCTGGACAGGTGCCTGATAGAAAAATAAAACAGTTCTGTTTTTCAAGTGCCAAAAAGTTTCAGTACTGTCTCTAGTCATAAAGTAATTATTATTAAAGTAATGCTGTCACTAATGCAAGTCCACTTATGCACTCTGGTAAATATGACTGATGCGACTGCCGAGCCTGTATGCATTCAAGTAAAGCGAGATTGCAGCAACAAATCCACCATGACTCATGGATCTGAAATGTGTGCTTGAAATCCGACCAGACGAGATTCTGGATGCTTATCAGAGCCACATTCTTCTGAAGAAGGAAAAATGGATAAATAACACACACACACACACACACAACACACAATGTAAGAGGTCTTACCTGTTGAACCAGAAGTAGATTGAAGATACACAAATGATGAGAATGAGACACAAGATGGGGGTTATTATCTTGAGAAGGTTTTGTAACGATAGCGCTGGTGAGACACACAGACACGAACTCTTGTTAAACATGCCGATAAATTTCAAGAAACGTTATGACCTACGTACACACACCCACGTAGTGAAACTTACGTGTTTTGAACACATGTGCTTCACTGTAGTCACTGAATGTCTTATTAGGGGGGTAGTTCGATTTCACTCTCGCTCTCAAAGTATATCTGGAATTCGGTTGAAGGTGCCTGCCCACAATCTCATACACAGTCTGTCCTACTGCCAAAATCTGTGTCACCTGTATGAAAAGTGAAAATTATTGTCATAATTTCATATGGAATAAGATAAGTTAGAGTTATGTTTTAGACATTTGTATTTTTTTTTTTAAGTAAGTGACTCACAAAATCGTTGCTTCCAACAATGCCGTACGTGAGCTCTACAATCAGTGAGTCAGAGAAAGGTTTCTTCGTGTAGGTGGTGTTCAAGCTAATGTGAACGTCTCCGTTTGCATTCAGAATGACTGACTTGATGATAGGTCTTCTAGGCTTGACTGCATGGGCGAAATAAAAGAAACAGATTTGGATGTGTGGGATATGAGCTATATATATATCGAGATATGTTCAGTCGAGGATATTCCTGTATAAATGACAGGTTGGACAGATTCGTTGATAAATATATATAAACAATTTAACGTTCAGATCTACGTGTTACACGTCAGTAGCTCAACTTGTTGAACTAGCCTATAATCTGATCAGAGGCACATGCAAGCGCAGACTTGTACTTGGAAGGCCGGTCATCGTGCTGTAAAGATGGCTCTATTGACATGCACGAGCTTCCATGCTGCGCACGCTCAGTTCCAGAATAAACTATTTCAACCTAAAAAGCATTGATGCTGGAAATGGATTTCGCAGCCTATATATGGATGTCAAGTGAAGTGCTGTTTGGTGCAGTGCACTTATCAATTGGCATAAATATACTGACGTCACACAGCCCTCAGTGCAAACCATAATTCACTTACTGCTTTCTTCAGTAATGATCGTTTTTGTGTGCCAAATCTCGTCTCCTTTCGACACGTTTACTGTGAATATCTCCGTAATGACGAACCCTGCCACTTGGATACTGCATTCACATGCACCGGGTCGGATTTCATCAAAATGGCAGGTATACGACCTACAACATCAGAAAGAATAATATAAAACAAATCCCAATGATAAACGGATTTTTTTTTAAAAACAAAAAAACTGTCATGTGACCTAACCTGTCTTTTGTGAAGATTACTGAAGCATTGAGTTTGTTTTTGTAGCAACTGTCGGGATCAGACACGGTCAAACTGCACTTTAGTTCGGTGTCATAATCGTTAAAGCACTGCAGTAGCTCTGAAAAGTTCAGTTTTAAGGTGTCAGAAATATATGAGAGTTCATTTGAAATATGTTGAATGATTTATTCATTACTTTTTGTTTGTTTTTGTTTATATTTTCTGGTCACTGCCCTCATGTTCTAAAATTTGTTCATCCGGATGTGTGTCGTTTATCGTTTCACTGTTTGGATGCTAGAATTTTACCACCAAAAACCTAGCGTGTGTCAGTGGAAGAACATGGCAAATGTCCAAATTTTCCCCTTTCCCCTTTAGTGAATCAGCTTTTCTGCCCAGTGAATTTTATTCTTGTTTGGTGTGCTTGGTATCTCAGTAGCAACAGGTAAAGAAAAATAAAATAAATAAAAATAAAAATAGTTAATAAAAAAAACAACAACATAAATATTGGCACCTCCGAAAATGACCTAACCGAACAGAAGGTATTTGTCGATGTGGTGTGTCACTCTGCTGTCTGTGAAGAGAACTGTCCTATAATAGTAAAATTAGCAGCAAATTTACCAGAGGATTCAGTGAAGCCAACAGTGGAGAGGAGTAGAGTTACTTGCAGGATTATAATTAAGGCACCCATTGTTTATTCTGAAATAAATTAAGCACAAAAAATACTTTTGAGGGTTTAATAATGTCGTACATAACACAGCCTGATGTTAGAGAACAGAGGTTGTTAGCATTACCATCTTCATAAGCTTCATTTAAACTCACCTTTGCAGGTTTCACTGGGCATCAGGACAAACAGGTACCAGAGTCATCCTAAAATTCACTGTTGTCTATAAATCACAACTGATCCCAGTTTATATCTGAGCGTTTAAGGATTTACAGGCATCATGAACAGCAGCTCGTCTCTCAGCCTTCTCTGTCTTGAGTGACAGGATTGCTTTCAGTTGTTGTCAGAACGAGTTGAAGCAGTTCTATGGAAATTTAGAGGCACAGTTTCCGCCTTGCTGTTCACGCACACCCAACAGGAAAAAAGAGAAGAAAAAAAAGGTTGGTACTGATGTATATCTTGAATGGAATGAAGAGAAAGGACACCACGTGGGCTGCCTTGTGGTATGTACTGTATATGCATGGTATTGTTTTACAGATCAAATACATAGAACATAAAATCATCTTTTCGGTCTGTCGTACATGATTGTGTAAAACATATCAATGAAACTAAGCTTTATTTGAGATTAATAATAAAAAAGTGTATATGCAGTATGTGCATGTTTTGCTTATATACAGAAAGCAGAGAGTGGGTGGTGATGGTGGTGATGATGGTGGTGATGATGGTGGTGGTGATGATGATTGTGATGGTGATGGTGATGGTGGTGATGATGATGATGATGATGATGGTGATGATGATGATGGTGATGATGATGGGGGGTGGAGCATGTGGAAAACACTGTGCCTTCCAATAATATTGGCAAAGAAGGCTGTGAAAAATTGTCTTAATTGTTTAACCTTGAATTTCCTGTTTCAAGCCACCCAGGTGTACTAAAAAAATTAAAATATCAATGAGAATATAGTTCAAATATATTTTTCTCATATGAATTCATAGGGGTGTTGATAATTGTGTCACACATAAATTTCCAGTGTGGATCTCAAAATGTGAAGGATCTGAAGAGATTCTGTATGGAGGAACGGTTTCAGATCTCTTTCCATGTATTCTCCAACCTCATCAGGCGTCATAGGAGAAGACTCAGAGCTGTCATCTTAGCAAAACAAGCTAGCACAAATTATTGACTAAAAGAGTAGCAGTAATTGTTGCACACCTATATTTAACAAAGATTTTTTTTTTGGTAAACCTGTGTTTTATTTGCAATTGTTTGATCTCCATGAGAGTATTTTTGTGAACATTTTTAAACAAAATATCAAAAGGTGAAACAATAAAGACAAATTTGCAAAGCCTTCTTCGCTCATATTTACCAAGGGTGCCAATATTAGTGGAGGGCGCTGTGTAAACACATGCACTAGGTGTGATAAATTGTGATAAATTACGTGTATTGCGTGATTATTCGCATGTGAAGTTCAAGTGACTTTTCGGTGAGCAGACAGACAAACACACTCACACTCACTTGAGAGAAAATCAAAAGTAATTGTAGGAAAATCAAATCTGGTGAAAGTGAAAGTATTCAGTAGCTTACAGTGTTTTTTAAGGTGGATTTCTTCACTGTAGAATGGAAATATGCAGTGTTCTAAAGGTAGCATAAACACCTGCATAAACACTGTGAAATGATTTGATGAAAGTGCAAGTAGTTGGGACTTTAGAGTGGTGTGCATAAGTATTCGCCCCCTTCGAACTGTTCCACATTTTGTAATGTTACAACTTGGAATTGAAATGGACTTGATTGGGTTTATATATACAGTATATCTCATGAATTAAAATGTCATGTGATCTTAATATATGAATACATATGTTATATTTAGGGTCCTGGAAGAACCTAAGAGAACATACCTAAAATAAATAAATAAATAAATAAATAAAAAAACAGCACCATGCAGAACAAGAAGCAGGTTCCGGATAAAGTTCTGGAAAAATATCAATCAGGATTTGGTTATGAAAAAAAATATCCGAAACATCCTGCAGAGTGAAATGAAATTTTTTATTTAAAAATAAAAATATGGCACAAGTGGAAGAGGGGATTAGTCAGAGAAGCAACCCAGAAGTCAAGAGTAACTGCAAACGAGTAAAGTCTCATTCATATTGTGCCTGTACAGTAAAATACAACGTTCTTAATAATTCATAATCACAACCTGATTATGTTTAAATAAAAACACCAATGTTGTTGCAGTTCCAAAGAAATCTAAACCTAAACATAAGCCTAATTTAAAGAACTACTAAACAGCTGCACTCGTGTCAGTTATCAAGTGCTTTTAATAGGGCTTGAAATGGTACACATGAAAGACCCTGACAGCACTTCAAACAAACTATATCACTTGTGCTGTAATTCAGCTGAAATTAGTCAGGATTTTATATTTACTGATAAACGGAACATGTAAAAACATCATTTGTTTAATTCTCGTCCCTACACATCATCCATGCGCATGTACACGAAGCCAGAGTCCACAGTGACTGGAGTTCATCCTTGTTAGTTCGGTCCCTACGAAGAAAGTATATTTTACTGAAATATTTTACTGCTGTAAAGTCTTACGGTACAGTACTAAACATTTATAGCAATCGAAACTTAAATGAACAGTAAGACTCGCAGTTTCTTTGAAGTCGACATGCAAATTTATCCAGAAAATGCACTTGCTATGTAAGTAGGCTATAATAAGCGATACTAGAAAAACAGTACTGATGAAGCTGAAACTCCATCATCGAAGAATCCACATAATTATAATAGTTTAAAAAATAATTATAAACGTGAAAAAAAGTTACGTGTACATTCCTGTTTTTCAATCCTGTACCTTTCCACTACATGTTTACGTGTTAGATCAATTTTAGCGCACGTAAATCAGCTCATCAGATAATTCATCAGGAAAAGCCTGAAGCAAGTTTCACTGGGTGATACCTGGGAATTTAAAAGTGAAATATCTTGTACATGGGTCCGATGATAAACTCTGACCTGTAGGTCTGATCTCTAATTCGAGTTCCCATTCAGCACGTATTTAACTCTGGATGAGTCACCATTCAGGGAAGGGTGGGAACTACATTCAGGGAACCACACAAGTATAGACTTGTTTAAGGGTTGAATGAAAAGGAAATGACAACTAACCTATGATTTACTGTTGACGTTTTTTTCAACATAAATAGTTATGAAGAAATGTGATTTCTAGGCACTATGCAGTGCTGTACATGAACAGTTTTGCAGACTCTTTCCAGGGACAATTTGGTAACCCATGCTCAAAAAGTCACTAGAAGTCACCTGAAGGTTTCATGGACCGATTTTCTTATTCAGTAAATTGTCCTGATCATTTGCCTTTCTGAAGAATAGAATGAAATAGAAATAGTTTTTTTTTTCTTCCAGAAAACAATAGATTATATCTTATTTCTTGTAGAAAGAAGAATTTTTTGATCAGTGCAACACAAACTGACTATTTACTGTATGTATGGACATCAAATACTATAATTAATTTGTATGCAAATTATGCAGTATAGAATTATGCAGTCCAAACAAAGCAGTGTTAGTGAGGAGTTGGGTAATAAACACGAAGGAATTGGTTGCGGATGGAATAACTCATTTTTATTACTGTAAATACAGTTTAAAATAAGATCAAAGATCAATGATGATCAGTGATTGGATGGTAATAATAGTGATTAGTAATTTGTTTTTTAATCTTATATATTTATCACTCATGAGCAAGCCAAAGGCGACAGTGGCAAGGAGAAACTGCCTGAGACAGCACCCAAACGTCCCAGTTCACTCTATGCCCGTGAACCCTCCAGATCTGCTCCTTTACCTAAGAAAAAACTATTAACAAAAAGCTTGAGTAAATAAATATGTTTTCAGCCTGGACTTAAACACAGAGACTGTTCCATAACTTTAGGGCTTTGTAAGAGAAAGCTCTTCCCCCTGCTGTAGCCCTCGCTATTCAAGGCACCAACAAAAAGCCTGCACCTTTTGATTGACGTGGTGTGAGACCATTCAGTGCTTCACAAGTGAATAGTAGTATTTTATAATCAATGCGAAATTTTACTGGGAGCCAGTGCAGTGTGGATAAGATTGGGGTGATGTGGTCATATCTTCTGGTTCTAGTAAGCAGTCTTGCAGATGCACCTTTTTCTGAAACTCTTAGCTATCCGGGTAAAGGAATTCAAATGTAGCCTACATATTTGTAGGGGCTTTTTATTGTATTATTTAACTATTCTTCAAAGCTTTGTGATTAAGTGATGGTGACCATTAAAGCATAAAACATTTCTACTTTCCTTTTTTGTACTATAAATACTTTTCTCTTGTGTCACATATATCATGGCTAAACAAACAGACATTGTGTCTTTTTCTATTAAATTTCCTTTGTTACCCTTAATGGTACAAATTAATTTTCTGTGCCACCTGCTGGACAAACGTCATAGTGGTAAATGAACACAACATCCAAGTAGCACTACATAATATTAAACAGAGATGCACAACGCATATGTAGACGACCATACAAAGCATGTTTAGTGTCTGAGTTTTGTTTCTTTCTAATTTGCACTGAAGGAACAAGACTAATGTAGATAATAATGGATGCTTGTTACCTTTTGTTTATAGCTGAAAAGTACTCAGTTGAAAGTGCACGTCACAGATGCTTCTCAGAATACATTTGCCTTTTTTGTCTTAAACTCGTTTGCATAGTTGGTTTCGGACACTGCGATTGTTATCTATACAAATGAATTAATCGGCCCAACAGATCTATAAACAAGACAGTTGTTGTTCCCCATTGAAACCGAAAATTTCATGTGTAAAAGGATTTAGCTTATAGCATCACATTACATTTGTAACTATAAATTTCTATTATCTGTTGGCTACATCAGTCTTGTAGCTGCAGTGCAAAACTAAAAACACCAAATATTGTCTTGGTAAGCCAAACTGTTACTTTAACTACCCATCCATCCATTTTCCAACCTCGAACCTATCCAAGGGATCTCAGGACACACCCTGGCCCGATGCCAATCACATGTCAAATGCCAATCAGCCTACAAGGCATGTCTTTGGACTGGGGGAGGAAACCCTGAAGCACAAAGAGAACAAGAAAGGTCCGTGCACACAGAGGAGAGGCAGGATTTGAACCCCCAACCCCTGAGGTGTGAGGCAAACGTGTTAACCATTAATCCCCCTACTTTAACTATACTAAGCAAAGCATTTTAAAATTCCAATAGGCTAGATATTCTACCATTAGAGGGAGTTTATAAGTTTAACTTACTTGAACTATTCATTTATGACCTTCACATGGTATGAATGTTAGAGATGTTAAGCAATTTGTAGTCTGTGAGAAAAGATTTCTATTTACTTAATTAAATTCTGAGCTAACACGTCTTAACACCGAGAATAGCTGTGTAGTCGGCCATTTATACTTGTATTTGAGAGTCTTTAATTATTGTCATTAAATATTATTATTATTATTATTATTATTATTATTATTATTATTATTATTATTTTGTTTAAAATTAATTTTACGATCGGAGTTCACATTGTACAGTAGCCTATGTATCTTGTATATCAGTATTGCCTAAATATTGATTTTTCCGCCACCTGCTGGGCACATGTGGTAGTTGCACATTTAAAATAAGATAGTAAACCTAAAAACACATACAAACAGTAAATTATATTCGCGTGTAGCTACATTAATACAAAAGTAAACCTCTTTAATAATTTTTCGTGTTATACTAACGATACCAATTGAACACCCGCTTTGGTATGCGAGTCTGCTCTTTTGAACGTGTTTATGCGTCTTACGCAAAGTTCCTCTCCTGCGCAAACAGCGTAGTCAGCGGAAGGTCGTTTGTTTTCGTCAATGTGGTTGATCATAGCGTCGCTGAAAGTGTTACAAACTGTTATCATCGCAGTGAAAACACCTAATTACACTGTAGCAAGGCGTCTGAGTGCTGCTTCTGGACAACACACAGCTTGTCCGGTATTGTTGTGTCTTCTTTGGGGGTTAGATTACTGCGTCTGGACGGATTTGGAGAAGAAACTGGAAGCTCGGCATATCTGAAGGTAAAACAACTTCTCGAAACAGTCCATGATTTAAGGTGGATTTATTTATTCATTTTTACTAAAAGTGTGTACTTTTAATAAGCATGACTATTCTGTCTGTGTGGTCCAGTTTGACAAGGTCTCACTGAGTTTGTTATGGGCGTAGAAAACTTGAAAGTTCTGTATAATCAACACATCACATACATTTAAGATACTTTCGTATACATTCACGTTTAACTCCTTGAAAGTAAGGTGAGATACTCAGATTATTGGGTTTCAACTTAATTCCCATAGGTTGGGTTCATTTAAATCACTGTCATGTTGTTTTAAAGGAGAAGTTCCGTAAAAACAACCAACAAACAAAAACAAAACAGATTTCCAGCATTTCCACTTTACCCCAAGTGTGGATCCGAAATAAAATGGTAACCCTAAAAACACATACAAACTTTAGGCTAAAAATACATATGTAGCTACATTAATAATAACTCTTTAATAAGTTCATGTGTACATCACGAACTTTCATAAATAACATCATTTTCTAAAAAGCATCCACCAAACAAGGGCCCAGCAAACTCTTCAATGTCCTATTTGTTAATGGGGTGGAATTCTGTCATTGAATTTATGCTCTTCGTGAAGAGAAGATCAGAGAATGTGAAGGAGCAAGTCAGAAAATCCCACCCAAACTTACTTTCTCCATTTTGGTTAAATCCTGGTCACCGTTAATAATAAAAGCTTTTCCAAGTCTCCTTTCAGCTGAAGGGAAGTGAAACTCTGACAGTAGTGCAGCTGAAAATAACAGGTTTACTGTATTGCACCCATTCTAATACGTGATCGTTTCTATACCTTTCTATGCTCAATAAAAAATGCGTTCTTTAACAAAGAGAAGCATTTATTCGTTCACGTGATGAAGTTTTCTGTGAGGAGACGTTAATTCCAAACTTTTTGGAAGGAGTCTCCAGTGTCAGTGTGCTGTATCAAGATTTGTTTCTTACGCATTGTGGATTCTTGGTAACATGACAAGGTGTGTTTTATTGTTTTATTAATTTCAGGAAGGAAAAAAAAAAGAGAGGCTGTTGATGGAACAGCTGTTTATAGCTGCTATAACGTAAATGATAACAGGAGCTAACTTGTTTCATGGACATTCCGCAGAGATTAAATGGAACTCTAAATGGATAAATTTATAATGTATAATTTTATAATCAATATTAACTTGTTAGCGTTGGTGTATTGCTGTGGTATAAGAGGAAGAAACATTCTAAATGGCGGTTGCTGTGGTTCAGGTGGTAGAACGGGTTGTCTCAAGATCCCAACACACAAAAAAACCAACACCTTATGTGATTTAGGGTCGTTTTTTAGATCCCTGTATTATTCCTGATTTCCAAGAACTTGAGCCCTGAAGAGCTCTACAATTCCCACATGTCTACAACCGTCAAAATTAGTAAGAATTTCAGGCTAAGCAGTGATCCTGCTCTAAATACACGCTCTCATTAAACAGGGAGGTGTTGTGGTGAAGTTCTCATCCCTCATCATACTTTAGAGTGCTACAGGCGACAGATGATGCGTCCTGGAATAATGATGACTAAGACAGCTTTATGCTTTACTTGTTTAGTCAAAGCAGCTGAAGACGCTTTTGAGATTTGGGAATATATATGTCTGGTATGGTGTCCTGGTTGCAAAACCTCTTCCCTAGGATATGACTAGTGTTTTTAACACACTTGCATGATCCCCAGTGAAAAACAGCAGCATCAATAAAAGTGTGTTCTGAATTTTCTCAGACTTTGGCATGAATGACTTCAGTATAAAATGTCCTAAGTGTATTAAAATGCATATTTCATATGGAGTTAAATATGCTAACATGGTTAATGAATGAAAGCTAAAGGAACAGTTAGCATGATGCAATTAGCATGAACGCTAAAACAAATGCCCTGTATTTATCATTAGCAGTTTTTAGCTAGCATTTTTACAATGCTTTTCCTCACACACCACGCGTGTAACATATGTATATGTATATATTTAAAGTGATATTACTGGCGTTAAAACCCCAAATCCTGCAGTTCCACTTCCTTCCAGATGATGTCGCTAAATGATTGTGTTTAACTTAGCCCGATTTGGCCGTTGCCATTTATTCTTTCTTTCTGTCTTTCCTTCTTTTTTTTTTTTTTTTTTTTTTCTTTCTTTCTTTCTTTCTTTCTTTCTTTCTTTCTTTCTTTCTTTCTTTCTTTCTTTCTTTATTTATTTTTGTGGTGTATCATTAGCCCTCTTAAAAATTTAACAATAAGTAGCGATTACTTTAATAGTGGCAATCAGACAAGTTAAACAGACGTGTAACATTAGCATGAGTGTCTTGTATTAGCTATTGAAAACAACAATAATGAATAATTTATTCATGTTTATTGCATATAATTATGCAATTCTAGATTACAGCAAATGAAATAAATATATAGTGCATGAATTAAACATATTTAGTATGACGTACAAACGTACCTAGCCACTTTTTCTACATGCGTTCCACTTTTATTCTTTTTTGCTTCTTTTGAGGAAGGTTCTGACTCTTGTTTTACAGTTTTATCCATGGTCCTTATCCATTCATAAATCCTGGAAACCATTAATAAAAGTAATAAAAAATTTTTTATGAGTTCATAAAGTTTATTAGATGCAAATTATGACGATATGGAGACGTTTTCTTTAAGGAGACGTTGAACTTTTTGGGAAGGAGTCTCCAGTGCAAGCACTTTGCTGCACCATACCTCTTAAAGGCAACTTTAAGTTTTCCGACATCTTCAGGCCAGGATTTTATGCTTCAAATAACCAACGTCAGGGTGGTGATGATTTTCCACTAACAGAATGACTCTGAGTGTTGTATTACTTTTTTTTTTAGAGAGAGAGAGAATTGTGGGTTTCTTTAGTACATATCTAACACGCAATATCTCCACCATTAGACACAGATTAAACATTAACATTTACATTTGTACCCAATGTTCTTGTCAAATGAATAATTGTGCGAATCGTGCATTGTGTGTCACAAAAAAATTGTCTTTGAGTATAATAAAAAAATATATATATATAAACTACTAACTAGCTAGCAGGGTAGATAAAGAGCAATGGTATTTTGTTAGCAAACCACACAGTGCTGAGTCTGTACTTTAGAAAGCCAAAAATAGCTAATGAAAGCACATTTTTATGCCATGATTCTTGTATGTGTGTACTACAAATTGTGCTTTTGATCATCTCCACTCCTCAAAAAGTGCACCTTGGTGTAATGTACACTTCTGAGTCATTAGGGGAAGTCAACAAGGACACGATAAGGACATTTTGGGAAGGTAGTGCTCTTGTTACAGAATGTCACTTCTACTTTCTTTCCAAATGGTGGCACTAACTTACCACGTTTACCTTTTTTTTGGAGCTTCGCATTTAGGCCAACACTTTCAATTTTAGTCTGTAAGCTGCTGTTTGCTCTTTGGGTCCAGATGGACGTAGACACACAGATGAACGTAACATCTGTCCTACACAAATCCTGGTTTTAAGCTGCCTGGCAGCAGGGGACAGGAAATCATAGCGTGCTGATTAATGTTGAGCTATAGCACCACTTTATTAGGTGACTCCACCTTTTAATGGCTACGTTTTATTGATTAGCTTTGCACCTGTTGCACTTTTTAAGGAGATCTTTCATGCAAAGTGACGGGAACTAGGAACCGAGGTTGTCGCGGGTGATGAGTGTCTGCTGTTAAACGCGTTATTGCCTTACATGCAGGCATGGTCAGGACGGAGTTGTCCTTGGTTGTCATTTTTATACTGTTTATCATGATATTCACCCAATACTATTGTCTCCTTATGATCGCATGGAACGTGTAAACCAACACAATTTTAACACACACACACGCACAAAATCAAATATAAATCAATTTCGCTTTCCGTCTATTTTTAAAAATCTGAAAATGCATTCATTAAACACGATGCATGTTAATTGCATTTATCTAAAAATGATTAAATATATTTATAATTTAAAAAAAAATGTTTTATCTAATTTGTTCTTTTTTTGTATTTAAAAGTGCTCGTGAAGCAATTATTATGAATATATTAGTATATATTATATAATAATATACTATATATTATAACTGTTAAGTCTCATTTGAATGCATTTACGATTTATACATTAGATATTTATACATTTGCGATTTTAATACATTTTTTTTGCGTGTGATACAAAATGTATTATTTATTGCAATAATTATCGTTTAGCGAACATTGGCTTGACTCACTGGTATCGCAGAAATTGCAATACAGCCCTTTTGTGCAGCCGTATTTTTAGATGATTTTATTTAAAAAAATGAAACAAAGAAATATGCTTTGAGAAAATTTAAGTGCTAATTATAAAAATGCAAAGCTGTAAAGCAGATATTGTGAGATGCCATGTTTTTTTTCACACCTTTAATCGACCGAATCTAAACTTTATTACGGTTTGTATTTTTGGTAAAAAAAAAAAAAAAAGGAAAAAGCTGAGTCATCTGTAGGTCTGTTACCGTTTTTTCATTGCCTAATCTGCATCACATGCAAGTTTGAAGGTGTGTCATGTCCTGTGACCTTACTGTATTTCATAACCAGCATTGCCCTAATATGGGCTTTGTTTCCGTGTTTGTAAAGCCGAGCCCTGTGTCAGAGAGGAGGTATGTAGAGTATCACTTCCCGTGTTTTAGGAACACTGCACCCCGCCGGTGCCGTGAGCCGATGAATACGGACGTATCCTTGTTGGCAGAAAGTGAGAAGGAAGGAAGCCTCAGGTGGCCACGATGCTGAAGATCCTCAAACAAAGGAGCTTCAGGACTCCGGCGGGACAGAGTCGGGGATTGTGAGAAGGTTCCCTATCAGGGTTTTATAAAAGCGGGAGGCCTTGAGGGGTCTCATGTTTAAGACGTTTGTTTTGCGTGAGAGAAAGAAAGAAAGGGACGATCTCACAGACCTTCTCACAGAGCTCCTCAGAGGGCCCCAAATCTTTTGACCTTTTTTGCTCGTGTGGAGAGAGCGAGGAAAAACAAAAAGTCTGCAGGTGCCTGCGTGCCACACAAGTTCCCTCACAACCACATCATCATTTCACTTCCTACTGTCTCAAAGACTCTTCAGTAATTTATTGTGGCTTTGACTAATTATCCTGATAACACCTGAGAAAGGAGAAGTTAAATCAATTTAATAACTTCCTCTGTGTGTGTGTGTGTGTGTGTGTGTGTGCAAAACACAACATTTATTGTTTCTTCATTATGGTGTGAAGTCGTGATGTCTACCCCCATCCTCTTGCTTAATATTACTAACATTAGCTCATTTAGCTAGCTAGCAATTTGCTAATAATCTCATATTATTTTAGCAAGTTGAAAGAAGTATAATTTCCCAGGGAATGGGATAACGTCAGGAGTAAGACACTCCATGTCATGCTGTTATAGTGAAATAATCAACAACGGGGTGGGTCGACGAAGCAAAGGTGTGGGTTTACCTCGCCGAAGTTATTTATAGACCAGCCATTTGCCAATGATTACATGTTTTGTTTATTTTATTTTAAAGAATGACACGTTTTTATCTGTTTTTTAGTTACAGTAAACGTTGTGTCCTGTTCTCACTGACATTCCAGTCGTTCCTTCATTAGCCTTTCTTTTCTTAGGGGCCAAGCACCTGCATTTGCGTAGGCGCTTT
Organism: Ameiurus melas; assembly: GCA_012411365.1. NCBI lineage: Eukaryota > Metazoa > Chordata > Actinopteri > Siluriformes > Ictaluridae > Ameiurus > Ameiurus melas. The sequence continues at coordinate 1,885,539 of CM022770.1, read as the reverse complement.
GTTGCCATTGTATGTATTTCTTCTTCTTCTTCTTCACCTTTGATCAAAGTTGGCACGGTGATCGAGGACGGTCTCAGCTCCCGACACAGCAGTTGTGGTTTATGTCACTGAAATGCTCCAGCATCCCAAATTCGTATGTGTGCTTGCGATCATAACCTTACAACACAACGTCCGAGAAACATGATTTCACTTCCCTCTGATTCTGTGTCTCATGCCGTGTTCAGAGGATTGACAATGAACTCGGTGTGTCACTGGAAACATGGATAGATGGCCATACTGGATTGTCTTCTTCATTCACCACCATGGGCCGCTACTAAAACCAGGAAGTGATGCAATATCTGAGTAAAGGCTTGACACATTGCCAGCAGATTTAGAGTAGTTTCTCCTTAGGAATAGAGTGTTGATTGTTTCTGGTCTTCTGCTTTCGCAAAGGGGCCAGACAGTGCTTGACCCGTTCATCGCTGCTTGCAGTTATATGCTCTTTTGAATATAATAAATGCAGCTCGTCACATCCAGTCCCTCCAGGATGTAGCGATTTTGCAATCATACGAATGAACACAAAATCCAGGAAATGCTGCAATATTCTCAGGAGCTCACCGCAGATTTTCTGCAGCTTCGGGCCGAGACGCGTCATGTGACCTCATCACAACGTGCATTCAGCCATAGCACTCTTCAATTCACGTGCATCGAACAAGAGCACAGCCAAAAGGTCTCGTTTACCAACAAACATCACTGTGAAAGAGCGTTCAAAACAATTTCACAACACCGCAAACCCAACTGTTAAAAAAACAAAACAAAAACGAAATCTTGTACGGACTGCAAAGCGTTAAACGTTAAACTCATTGCGATAGTCAGAGGTAAAGCTAAGCGCTGACACTGGAGACTCCTTCCATGCATGTTAAATGAATGTCTCCTTACATAAAACCATGTCATCTATTCTATAGATATATTTTTCCTGTTAAATATCAATGCCTTATTATTAATAATAATAAAAAATTCAAGAATTTAAACTGGGACCTAATGTTGGTGGAAATTTAAGTAAATCAAAACCCATATCTCTGGAATAAATAGAAAATGACCGTACACATCTTAAATAATATTTGTTCCTAATATTTGAACAGTTGAACGTTCATTAAAATCGATCTGCGCGAATGGGATCTGTGGAACTTCTTTTCCAGTTCAAATGTTCCCTGGTTGGCAAAAAAAAGTCGAGAACATTGTGTTTGACCTAGAAATGATTTCTTCTTCATTCGGCGAGGACGATTTTCACACGCATTGCCTCTGAACTTCCCCCTGCAGCTGCGGGGTTTTTCCGAGCCGTCGCTCATCAGGTGCAGTGTGAAGGCGCTGTCTCGGAGCCAGGTGTTTACTTCGGCGTCTCAGAAAGTCTCATGAATTTCTCTGTTACATCACTCTGTTTCCCTTTCGACTTCATCGTCTCGGCCTAGCTCTTCTCATACGCGGCTCCTCCCGCTCTCACATGCTTTCTGTGTGTGTGTTCGCGTGTGTCCTTGAAACGTGGGCATTCCTTCATACCACTGGTCTCTTATCATGCGCTTGTATCCCATAGTGTGTGCACTTATTATTTATGGTCTAACACCCTTCTCACTCGCTCTGCACAGAAGGGGAAGTCACTGTGACGCCGTGACTACCGGTGGAATTTCCTTTCAGTCATATAGACCAGGTCATGCGATGTGTTTTGATGTCTGACTGACATCAGCTCATGGGATCTCTCAGAGGTCATCTGGTGTTCCTTCTAAAGATTGGCATGACGTCTAGTCTGGTGGCGAAAGGTCAGAAGATAACTGTAGGGCTTTAGGTTGGACGTTTGTGCTTGTAAGGAGTAAAACACTCCCTATCATGCCGTTTTAGGAAAATAATCAACGGCAAGGGTCACACGTTCATGTTGTGAATCAAGCTAGTTCCTGTTCTCACTCGCGTTATAGCAGCTATATACAGTCGTCCCCCTCACCAGCCGATCTTTATCCTCTCTCCAGACGACAAAAATAACGCAGCGCGTTACGGAGAAACTCCTCTCTCCTGAAGAAGTCTGTGACCGTTCCAAAGCTCTGACACTGGAGACTCCTTCCATGCGTGTTAAATGAACATCACCAAATCAGCAATTAAAACCCATTCACGTGGAACGTTCACCGCGAAATTCGCATAAACGTTTAAGTCGTTACTATAGAAACGTTAACGTACTAGAACGAGCCTTTTCCTGGTCTAAACTCTTATCACGGCGTATTCATCGCAAAAATAAAACGGGACACATTGTGGTCTGCTGCCACTGTACGTTATCTAACCCCAGTGGCGCATGACTTTATCGGTTTCTCCCATTTCTGTAAATTAGCCTGTTCGCCGTGTTACTTACTAATCACACACAGCACACACTCCCGCATAACGCACAACTGTAGCTTTATGGCCGCGTCGTGCTTTCCTCTTTGACCGAGGCCTTGTTTTTGAGACCACCAGCGAGCGAGGCGAGTTACAGTCGGACTTCCTAACCCCGGGGGAGTGGCGTACGCCGTGACGGAGCCACATGCGGGCACCACGGCGTCTGTAAATGCACACTCTGTTTTAAGGCTGTACGTGTTGAGGCCTGGTGGAGTGAGATTGTAGGTTTGAGCTGAATAGTGGTGCGATTCTTCACTGCTGAGCTGAATGGAGGCATTTAGAAGGAGGGAGACACCCAGAGACACAATGACTGAGAGTTCGCCGCATGTCACGTTCGCGACAAACCAGAAAAAAAAAGCATCGACGCTCCGGTCCTGATGTCGGAAAACGTAACGTTTAACCGGAGACTCCTTACAGAAAACCCTTCTTACCCTGTGAATGGGCTGTTACTATAGCAACGATAACGTATTCATATAACGAGAGCATGAATGAATGCAGCTTCGCTATTGTCAGAGCTGCTGTTCTAGAAAATTAATCAACACCTCCTGTTCTGACCAATCACAATCCAGAATTCAAGCGTGTTGGTGTACATCATATTTAATATTGGAAAAAAAAAAGGTTTAATAAGATGTGCGGCAGTTTTATAAAAATGAAAGAAACATTACAGAAATTCGAATGGTTTCCACTACAAATACCATTACAGACCATCAGCTGTTAACCCTTAAAACCATTACCAAATGTCAAAGGTGTTCTAGACACAACATGCCACCAATAGAAGGCAACGAGTGACCAGTAGAGAGCCACAGGTCACAGGGCCCGTTACAGTTTGCGTTAAAACCAATACAATTCCCATTATAACCTTTAAACCCTTCACAAATTCTGTAAGGGTTGCTACCGGGGGTTAATTTTCAGCAGGGGGTTTTTCAATGTGTCCATGATAACAATGCGTATGTTACAGTTGCAATCAAAAAAAAACAAAAGCAGCTGAAACAGTTCAACACGGCGAATGCTTCGGGTGGTTTTGGGCATTTGGGGAAACTATTTCAGTCGCTTTTGTTTCATTCGTTCATCGCTAACGGACGAAATTCTGTACATTTTGACAATAAATCTGATTTGCAATGGGGGAGGGTTAATTATTTTGATTGCAACTGTAGATAATTATAATAATAATGTAAGAAGGCATTTGCACCACACAGTTGAGAGGACATCGGACACACCGTTTAGCACAATTTGCTCAAAGCCAATTGTTTGTATTTGTAGCTTCATTATGTGGAAAATCGATTTGTCACGTGATCGCAGCTCAGCAGCGTGAACCTACACAAGCGTTTAACCCTAACGTGTATGTTTGGCTGGATTTCTGGATTGTGCGTCGCGAGAGGAGGAAATAAAAAAATACTGAATACGTTTTATAAGAGGGACTCCAGCTGAAGAGAGCTATGGGTATGAAGGTATGATGTAAGGTTGGTAAATATTTAGAAAAAAATTCTTACCTCAACTGTGGGTGGGTGGAGTGGAGTGGGAGTGGGGGTGGGGCTAATGGGTGGATGGGTATTGATGTATTGCTTAGTGGTGGTGTCGAGTTACAGTTCTTCTTTTCCTTCACTACAATGCCATTTCATTCAGAGTTGTGGTTTGAACTATGAGCTGGCAGCTCCTGACTCAAGTGTGTGTGTGTGTGTGTGTGTGTGCACATGCATGCTGACGTATGTTGGCATTATCTCCAGGAGCCTGTGTTTGGTTAGGGCCGGGCACATCGTGATAATGGCCCATTATTTCAACCGAGGCCTCATGTTGTTGTGTGCAGATGGACACATACACACACACACACACGCAACTTTTTCCACACACCTGCGTTTGGGGATTTGCAGAACATGAGCTATTTTTGACCCATCCATTAATTTTGCATGACACTAGCCTGAGCGGATGACGTCAGCCCGAGAGGATACACATGCACGGTTTTGTTTGGCGCTTCACAACATGCTGATTGTCTCGTAGTAGCGATTAAGTCTGGTTCTCCTTACAGACGGTTCTTTCTGTACCTTCACCGAGGGTAAAATCACAAGTACACAATCCCCCACCCGCCCACCCACCCCTTCAGGCAGGACGTGCTCGGGGGACTGAAATTTGCTGCATTTGGCTCTTAAATCAGTAACGGCATTGAGTTTTTATTTGTTTTTTCATTTTTTTAAGCATAGAATTGACCAATACTCAAAATGTAGTTGTCTAGCATCCATGCTAATGGAATGAAAACCTTAATGACATTCTTTACCGATTTAAGAATTTGGTTAACCGGGTCGGAGTCAATATCACGACATCATCTAAATAGAAGACAACGACAAAAGAACAAGAGAACTTGCTTTTCTTTGTCCTGTGATCTTCAGGAAATTCATGGATTCAGGATGTTCCATGTCCCAGGGGTCAGCTTACTTACGTGCCTGAGGTCACGGGTTTGACCCCGACCATTGTTACGAGCAAGACACAGCTACGTTAAAGCCTGCAGCTGGTTAATGCAGGTCTGCTGATGAAACATTAAAACTATTTCGCATGCTCAATTTTTTTTGTTTTTTTGTAATTGCCTTTCCTAATCTCGCCAGAATCATTTGGATTAGGCATAGTTTGCCTTTGTTTCGAAATAAATGACACCCCCCCCGAGTTCGTGTTTTAGCCATTTTGAGGAATAAAGATGTGATTTGGAGCGCTAGCATGTTGTTCCTCTTTGACCTGGAACTCCTCCTACGCATCTTCCATTGAAACGTGGCTTTCATTGTCACGAGCGTTCTAAAAAGGAAACAGTCCCCATGGTGCATGGTTCAGTTGAATTTTTTTCTTTCACCAAGCACCGGTTGCAAAACGATTGGCAGTGAATCGTTGGACAGCGTGTATTTATTGTCTTGTAACTTGTTGCGTATTTGTGCTACAGTGTTCAAGTAAAAAAAAAAAAAACCCTAAAAACAAATGTAGACAGCCAAACCAACGAGTGTGCGTTCGTGTGTTTCTCCACAGTTGCACGTCGGTGAAAATGTCCTCTAAGTCGAGCTCTAACAAAATGGCCCTTGCGAAGAGGACGGTACAGCAGCTCCGGCTCGAGGCCAGTCTCGAGAGGATAAAGGTAGCGACCAAGCGTTTTGCATTTTACTGCGCTTAAAAGTTTGTGAACCCGTTCTGCGTAAATGTGACCGAAAAACATCAGCAGACTGTCACACAAGTCCTAAAAGTCGATAAAGAGAACCAAATTAAACAAACGCGACAAAAATATTATACTTGGTCGTTGATTTATTGAGGAAAATGATCCAATATTACAAATCTTTTGTTTGACTGGGTTCTCTTTAACTACTTTTAGGACTGTGTGTGTAGTGTGAAACCACACCAAATATCAAAGAAAAAGAAAAAAAAAGCACCATGAGCGTGAAAGCCACTTCTTAAATTCTGACCCGTCTCTCCTTGTGGTTTTATTCCTCAGGTGTCCAAAGCTTCAGCAGATCTCATGCGCTACTGCAGCGAGCACGCCAAGTACGACCCCCTGCTCATGGGCATCCCGGCTTCAGAAAACCCCTTCAAGGACAAAAAGCCTTGCACGTTATTGTAGTTAACGTCTTTGCACTTCTTTCTTATTTAATTAACACTACCACTCAACACTGCCTTAACTCTAACTGGACCAGGCTGCGTGTCAATCCACTGTGTATTAACGTCAATCAACACTAATCACAGCCCAACGATTAGCATCTCTTTGCTGTTATGAATAGCGTATAGCGTGTGTTCCTTTGTTGTTCATACTGAACTTAATGCATTCCAGGGAGTAAAAACTGTGCCATGAAACCAATATGTTTTGGTCTGTATGAGAGTAAATAATTGCGTCCCTAATTTTTTCATCACTGTTGCTCGGTGCCCAACGGCTTACATCGAATTTGATATAAAAATCATCTATGCGGGACGTTATTTGAGTTTATAACTGTATTGAAAATTGAGAGTAGTACAAGTGATACAATACAATATGATTTAAGTACTGTGCAAGCAATATTTTGAGTGTTACCGTTGAAGAGGCCACACCCCTTTCATATTCCTAAAATTATACATTTATTATTTAGTTTTACAAATTATAATCAGCATCTTTAAATGACCAGTTGTATAACACATCACTCACTCACACACACACACACGAGTGTGATGAAAAGAATGGTGAGACTTCGATAATAAAGCTATTGTTCCAGTTTAAACAACACAGTGCCTTACACTACAGTACATGCCACAGTGTTCCTCATACGTGAAGCTAGGAAAACGTCTGATTACATCTGCTTACATCACACTGCATTTTTCATATCGCAGTGCAGCATGGGAAAAGCCACCTTTGTCCCACTGACCTCAAAACGTCTCTTCTCAGATCGCAAGAGCTTTGTAACAAGAAGTTATGTTTAGAGTTTATTCTCTGTCGGTTGAGATATTGTAGGGATTCCATTTACAGTCAAATGGTAAGATGAGTCATGAAATATAACATGAGTCACATGGTCATGTTCTAGCACAGGGAATGCAAGACGAGCTGAAGAATTAACAGCGGGGTGCCAATAGTTAAAAGCACCCATGATCCTGGTCGCCATTTTGAGGTTTGAGATTATACACTTCAGAAGCTGAACTTAACTACAAGGCATTAGCACGTGATGCTAATTTCGGAATAAAAAGTTCCGTAGAGAAATCGATGTTTAGGGATCAATTTCAAACCTGATCGAATCGAAGCCATAGGTTTAATCTGAACTTTATTGAAAAACATCATTGATGAAATCTTGTTTCAATCCTCAACATCATTTGAAGATAATCATTTTAAGATACATCTTCTAAGTTCTAAGTTACGTCATTCAAGTTACGTTGTCCTAAGTTACGTCCTAATATACTTCATTCAAAGTTACGTTGTGCTAAGTTACGTTGTGCTAAGTAACCTTATTCTAAATTATGTTGTGCTAAATTACGTTGTGCTAAGAAACGTTATTCTAAGTTATGTTGTGCTAAGTTACGTCCTAATATACTTCATTCTAAGTTTCGTTGTGCTAAGTCACGTTATTCTAAGTTACGTTGTGCTAAGAAACCTTATTCTAAGTTACGTTGTGCTAAGTTACGTTATTCTAAGTTACGTTGTGCTAAGTAACCTTATTCTAAGTTACGTTGTGCTAAGTTACGTTGTGCTAAGTTACGTTATTCTAAGTTACGTTGTGCTAGGTTACGTTATTCTAAGTTATGTTGTCCTAAGTTACGTCCTAATATACTTCATTCTAAGTTACGTTCTGCTAAGTTACGTTAATCTAAGTTACGTTGTGCTAAGTAACCTTATTCTAAGTTACGTTGTGCTAAGTAACCTTATTCTAAGTTACGTTGTGCTAAGTAACCTTATTCTAAGTTACGTTGTGCTAAGTAACCTTATTCTAAGTTACGTTGTGCTAAGTTACGTTATTCTAAGTTACGTTGTGCTAAGTTACGTTGTGCTAAGAAACCTTATTCTAAGTTACGTTGTGCTAGGTTACGTTATTCTAAGTTATGTTTTCCTAAGTTATGTCCTAATATACTTCATTCTAAGTTATGTTCTGCTAAGTTACGTTATTCTAAGTTACGTTGTGCTAAGTTACGTTATTCTAAGTTACGTTGTGCTAAGTTACGTTGTGCTAAGAAACCTTATTCTAAGTTACGTTGTGCTAGGTTACGTTATTCTAAGTTATGTTGTCCTAAGTTATGTCCTAATATACTTCATTCTAAGTTACGTTGTACTAAGTTACGTTATTCTAAGTTACGTTGTGCTAAGTTACGTTATTCTAAGTTATGTTGTGCTAAGAAACCTTATTCTAAGTTACGTTGTGCTAAGTAACCTTATTCTAAGTTACGCTGTTCTAAGTTATGTTGTGCTAAGAAACCTTATTCTAAGTTACGTTGTGCTAAGTAACCTTATTCTAAGTTACGCTGTTCTAAGTTACGTTGTCCTATGATACGTCATTCTAAGTTAAATTGTTCTACATTACAAGGCATTGTTCTAAGTTACATTACCATGAGATACGTTATTCTAAATTATGTTGTCCTACGATATATCATTGTAAGACACGTCATTCTAAGTTACGTTAAAAAGCATGACGTGTTGTTCATTAATAAGTAAAAAATTGTTAGTGTCGGCAAATTGTTGTTATGTATGAGGAATAACACACTCTGGTCCTTGCTATTATAGTAAAATTTCAGGGTGGTAACAGTAACTCCGCTTCATAACACCACCTCATTGTTGATTATTTTCATATGACAGCATGACGCCGAGTGTTTTATTCCTCACTTAAACCACAGTGGGGCTGAATTCTTGAATCAAAAGGCGTTGATTAATTTTCCATTGTTCTTGTTGTGACATTTTATATTAATGCACTTGTTCTAATATGTTACCGTTTCTATAGTAACAGCTCATCCAGGCAGACGGTAATTGTTGGTAAATTTCCATGATATGAGAGAAAATAAAACACTTCAGGCCTTGCTGTTTTAGGAGAATAATCCACGCACGAGTGGTTTGGCTGTGAAGCTTGTGTTATTCCTGACATGCTGTAATACATGGTGTGTGTACTGTGACTGCGTAGGAGTGTTTAGTGTCTCAGTGACCTGGAATGTGCTGATGTGGAAGCCTTGGCCTTTGTCCATGTAAGGTCACACCCCCTGTATATCAGGCTCCTCCCACTTTCTGATGTAACTGAAAGAAAAGTTAGTACTAGATTTCAGAAAATAACGTGCAATAATAAATTGAGCTTAGCACAACTTTCCTTCCCTTCACCCCAAACACCAAATACTGTCTGTGTCCACATTTCAGCAAACGGCGAAAATGTTGGTTTATTTATTTATGCATAATGTGGAAGTGAAGGTTGTTTATACGCTGTACTTACGCTGTTATGGAATCCACATCGTCAAACCTACAGCTCCACCTGCTCTCCAAAAATAACCCCACTGAAGACAGGGATGACATCAGACTCGACTTCACCCGAACGTTCCAGGTTGCGTAAGTCTTCTAAACCGTGCTGCGAAACCTGTGCCGCAATAATGGAGGTCAAAAACCTGACATGATTGTCATCATCTATATCCCGTTATGATGTGTTAAAGTCTTGGCAAAATGATGCCGTCTTATACACGTCATTAAATTAAGTTAAATTAATAGCCTAATCTACTAGTTAGCTAATTGACTAGCCAAGGCATGCTTTCCACTGAGCGATTTCAGGATTCTTACTCGTCACACTGTAAATACACCAATAAAATCTCGACCGGATGCTGGAACAGACTCCGTGATGACACGTTCTCCAGATCACACGATGAAGATCCTCTAACGATAGACCTGTGATTAAAGAAAATGACCAAGTTCTGCCTGCATCATCGATCAGCATGATCCGTTAACGTGTTTAGCATGTACCGTTCTTGTGGAGCTTGGCGTCGTCCTAATGCCGTCCTCCTACTGGTGGCTTTTAGATGAGTGTTGTGGCAGCGCTCACGCTCTTGAGTTTTTAGTAAAAAATGTGGCACGCTGCCTTTTTGAACTTTGTCGGCCATTTTGTGACCACGTCGTATTATGCGTTCTACGACCGTCAACCAACGAATTCTTGTACGATGTGCGATGTTTGTCTGCGACAGCAAAATGCAAAGAATAAATAAATAAATAAATAATAAATCGCACAGTGGTTTAATTGAGCTGTGTTATTCATAGGCCACGCCCATCTCATTAACATCTACGTGAGTGATTATAGCATGGACGTTTATCTAAAGGGAAACTGATTGGAGATCATGGTGTGTGTTTGAGTGTGTGTTGATTTAATTTAAGATATGTGTACGGAAGCACATCACCTGCTCTGTCTCGTGACTCCTGCTTTCTAAAAATAATGCATTTAAAAAAACACTGACAGTATTTAATGTCAATTCTGCTAAGATTATATTACTGTTATACACATTACCCAATATTAGGATTATTAAAAATAATCCTAATATTCATAATTATGCTAGTTTGTGTGGCTTAGTGGTTAGCATGTTCGCCTCACACCTCCAGGGTCTGGGGTTCAATTCCTGCCGGGCCCTGGGTGTGCGGAGTTTGGATGTTCTCCCCGTGCTGCGGGGGTTTCCTCCGGGTACTCCGGTTTCCTCCCCCAGTCCAAAGACATGCATGGTAGGCTGATTGGCGTGTCTAAAGTGTCTGTGGTGTGTGTGTGTGTATGTGATTGTGCCCTGCGATGGACTGGTGTACCCCGCCTTGTGCCCGATGCTCCCTGGAATAGGCTCCAGGATCCCCGCGACCCTGAGAAAGGAGTAAGCGGTAGAAGATGGATGGATGCTAGTTTGTCCAGTTAATTTTAAGCCTGTGAAAATGGAGGGACATAATGGCTGTAAATCAATCTACACATTTCAAATCCAGTATTGTGGTTTACAGAGGCAAGGTGACGAAAATTGTGTCGCTGTCCAAATACTTATGGACCCGACTGTAACTACATACAACTGGAGCATCGAGTGCAAGACAAGAAGTGCAGTAGACATGACAATAAATACAGAAAGTGCAGAAACAGGACTGTAATGTGTAGAGAAAAAGAAAGGCAGTGCAGATATGGACGAGCGTTCATCGTGTGATCTGGAATCTGAACGTAGTTGTGAACATCGGAGACATTTCTAGGACAAAACATAAGCGCATGTGATAAAAGAATAATCAGTGACGGTGAAACACGCCCACACTGTCGAAACTCGCTTCACACTTCACGCTCCTTCCTCACAGACCGGAGTCCATGAACTTCTGCCAGGTGGGGCTTTTGCCGTGCAAAGGTAGAGAAGGCCTTGTGATCATGACTCTGCTTTTACATAGGGAATTTCCTGCTGACATCATCGGCAAACCCTCACCTGCTTCACGCTTTTATACACAGACAAGCAGGTTGAACAAGCCGAATGAGTCTGGTGCGCTTGGTGGATACTGGATGTAAGGCTGAGTTCCAAAATGGTGGCACGGAAATGACCAGAAGGTCTTGGATTCAAACCCCCGCACTGATTAGCTGCCACGTGTAGAACATAATCTGACCACTAATTAACAGATAAGAATTTGACAACATTAGCTAAGCTAGCTTGATAATCATGTAGCTAAATTGAAAAAACCTCCACAGCACTAGCTATTTGACTGTAGCTACGTTTGCTAACAAGCTAGCTAATGTTAGATACTACTCTATAGTGTAAACCAAGCTAGCTAAAATAGTAGATATAAATGTTTACTAGCAATTTAGCTATTGTATGTAACATGTAAACGTCGATATGGTGAAGTTTATAAGGAGTCGGTTATGTAACGTTTATGGAAGGAGTCTCCAGTGTCGGCGGTTTGTAACAGTCAGAAGGTAAAGCTCTGTGACGCGAAGTTTTGTGACATCTTCAGGACAGAGGCGTTTACGCTAAATCGCTCCTATGAATAAACGCCTCAGCTGACGTAAGATTTATCACTAGTTTATTATTATTATTATTATTATTATTATTAAAATGGTATGAAATATTTTTTATTGGCGTAGAAGTGAGTCAGAATAACTTCCTGTGTGAGCACTTTACCTTTTATGGAGTTTTGTAGGCGTCGCTTTACCTTTTATGGAGTTTTGAAGGCGCTTTGCGCTTCACAGCTAATCAGGTGGAAACTTTTAGTTCGGTTTAGCTTACGCACGCATTTACACACAGATTTATTAAAAGATTGATAAATGAGGCCTGTAGATGTTTACAAACAAGACCATAGTTAAGCGAGACCAAAGCCCAAGACTGAGACAAGCCCAAGTACAAATCCAAAACAAAGACAGGAGACAAGTTCAAGCCAATACAGAAAGCATCTCGGGACTTTTCTCGAGTCCTCCAGGCCTAGAAGCGAAAGCGCTGAGCTCTTTGCACAGAGTCGGTTCACCACGTTGGGAGGCTGAAAAGGGTGCAGGGGCGACATGAATACCTCGTTACGCTGACTAAAGCAGAATAAAGACAGGAACTGGGGGCTTTTGTCTGTTTGTACTGAGGGTCACCGAGGTCAGAGTGGGGCTTGAGAGGAAACGGGGAGAAAAAGAGAGAAAAATGTTATGTTTTCCTGCGTTTCAGTACTATCTTTATACAGCAATACGATAGAACAGTCGCGTACGTTAGCGTATCTTAAACCCTGTGGTGTTTCAATGGTACATAAATGAATATTACACCCGTTTTAGTATTATAGTACATTTGAAATCGTTTTTTAGGATGTTCTCTTAGGCTTTTAAAAGTTTCAGCACGTTGATATGAACCTTAGGATTAGTATTTATGATTATACACATATTTATTTCTACGCGATGGACAGGTAGTTCGATACAGTGCATGCTAATGAATCCACCGCTCCAGCAGTGTGAACGTCATTATTTTTTAAAGCTTTTATTTATTTATTATTGTTGATTTTAGGGTTCGAACGTTTTTTTTTTTTTTTTTGCTAATTAAACCGCTAACAAGAACAAAATAAAACTGTCAGCTTACGTCGACTCTCGCGTCGACTGATTATTCATATATACTCTAATATTGACTTTTTTTTTCTCTTAAATTACGATACTTTTTATGATTTACGTCAGCATTTAGGGCAAACGCCTTCGGAAAAATGACGCATGCGCATAAATGCGAAATGTCCACTAACATAAACTTGTGAACATTAAAAAAATAATAATATAAAAGATGCATCAACGCTGTTGTTTTTTTATTTTCAAAATAGATTTTTATTGCATCGCAAAATACATCTGTAACCAATCACAGGTCTGGTGTCAGTATGAAAAGAAAGAAATAAGCTTAAATACTTTTTACAGTGAATCATATGAAATAATTTAATTTAAAGTCTAGAAAACGAGTGATTAAGTTAAAGAAAGAAAAAACGTGGAACAATTTCTGAATCCATCTCTCTTTTTTTTTTTAATATATCCATATATAAATACTTTTCACAATAATGCCAATAATAATAATAATAATACAAATGTGAACACGTAAACGTCGAGATTTCCGAGAAACTGAACAGCGTAGCGACTCCGACGGCCTCGTCCTCAATCCATACTTCCTAGAAAGAACTCCTTCACGTGCGAGCCTCACTGCTCAGCAGACAGTTCATGATGTTTTTTCCTCTCCAGCTCAACGCCCTCCCTTTCTCCGAAAGCAAAAGTAAAAACCCGCTGAGTCATCTTGACAGGGGTTGCTGGAGGAAAAACACTCCTCCTCCTCCTCCTCGCCAAGAGCAGGCTGAGATCGAGTTCCAAGATCCGCCGTACTCATGAGGCAACGCTCAGGACTTTTATAACATTTTGTTGGGTTATGTTTTTTTTTTTTATTTTAAAGTATAAGGGTTTTTTGTTTTTTTTTATTTGGCTCATCGTTCGGGGAGGTTGATGACGGGGACCCACTGGTCCATGCAGCGGCTCTCGTGGCAGAAGCTATGCACTTTCCAGAACGCCGGAGTCTTCCACGAAGACGCGCGTGGGTGCTAACGTGGAAAAAAGAAAGACGGAGACTTGTTAGCATTCGTGTAACGGAAAAATATTATATCATAGTAGCCAAAGATGACATCATGACGTTCGATTTAGTTGAGAGTTCAAAGAGAAAAACGGTGCTACGATAATAAATAAGCTTTAACGTGGTAAACGTTAACCAATCAGATCGTTACATTTTCTCTCTCTCTATATATAATTATATTTATATATATCGTTGTCTGATATCACTTGTAGAAAACGTGAAATGCATTTCCGTTTGGCCGAAAAGCAAAAATATATCAGTTACGGCGTCTTAAGTAGCTTATTACCTGTTACAGGTGTATAATTGAATTGTCCTGAGCAAGTTGGAATAAAAATTTCCTTCAGGATTAATAAAGTTGATCTTCTCGTATATCTGAACGTTACTCCATAAATGCAAATTAGACTCTGAACCCGAGACTTCATGGCTGTTGGAGACGATTATTTGCATGAGAGCTAGAAAGCAGGTCAAGGGTAGGTGCTGTAACCGCCAGGCATGTTTAGGCAAGATGAGCTGGAAAGCTCACCTTCGCTCACACACACACTCACACACATCATCCACATGTGTGTGTGTGTGTGTGCTTCATTCAATTAGTGACTAATGTGTTGACCTTCCATAAGGGTCTGTACACCGCTATCTTGTTATATTTTACGTGTATATACGTTTTAATGGTCGGTTCTGCGTGCTTCGATACGTACAGTGACGAGGATGCAATGCAGGTCCATTTGCTCGCCTCCTTGCTTCCCCGGTCCGCCCAAGATCTTGGCGAGGCGCCTGGTGTTGTTCACGCGCAGGATGTTGATGTCATTCTCGCAGCAGAAGGCCTGGATGAGAGTGAAGTGGATCTGCAAGGCGACGTCCTTCACGTCGTCGTCGTCGGTGGCCAGGACGCACAGCACGACGTTATCCGGGTCTCTGAAAATTCGACGCGTAGACGTTATAGACCCACGCGGCGGTGTCGCACGCCGTTCGATTAGAAAGGGTGTATGATTTTTAGCGCACAGGCGATACGTACACATTCAGGGCCTTTGCAGATTCATAGACTCCGACTGTAACCCAGCCTTGGAGCAATGCAGAAGCGAGGACTTCCTCGAGGGCTTTAGAGACCGAATCCATCCTGAAGCATGGAAAAGACAGGAACATGTTACAGACTGTACGTACGATATCGACTTTGCTGCACTTTTGCATGATTAATTACATGCTATAATAACGCAAATGCAAATGAAATACGACAAGAAATGCAGAAAACTACATTTATCAGCAAAAAAAAAAGTATCAAACAAAAAATGTGCATTACTGTGAACGCCAAGTCACGTGACCCAGCAGCTTTCACGAGCGCCCCCGGCTGGTTAACGGCTTTTCAGCAAGTTTAACTGATGAACTTTTTAGCAACCGTATTCGCATATTCAGAACTCGTACGCTTAGTATTTGTGACTAATACTGATATTATTTAAAAATAAAATAAAATGTAGGTTAATTTGAATTAATTAATCTACAAACGCATACACTGCAGGCCACTATCACGAGCGTGCACGCGCCGTCTAACGCTTAGTATTTGTGACTAATACTGATATTATTTAAAAATAAAATAAAATGTAGGTTAATTTGAATTAATTAATCTACAAGCGCATACACTGCAGGTCACTATCACGAGCGTGCACGCGCCGTCTAAAATAATGTACAGTAATACTACTACTACTAACTACTACTACTACTAATAATAATAATAATAACCAATCCCCAAAAAACTTACGATTCGACAGAAGTACAATCTCCGTTCAGCTCTTCAAAGGTCATGTTGCTTAGCAATAAATCCAGTACGGATTGGAGTAATAAAAAACGCTTTAAAAAAGTTTCTCCACACAGATTTAGTCCACTCACAGGTTCAAGTCGTTCTGGCTGCTTCTTCACTGTCACCGGGTAAGTCAAGCAGGAATCTCGGTCCAAAATTAGCATATCATTTCTTATTGGTCGTATTCTAATTCGTATTCTAATTCTAATATTCGATTCGATTAGCTGTTGCGCAAGCAGTTGCTAGGCAGGAGTCTTTTGATTGACGTGGGCGCTGTGACGCGCTATGGGCGTATGCTCATTTAGGTGGACGAACGCACCGGTGCTCCTGAAGGCCAATCGCTGCACGGAGCAAGAAATGAAGAGCGGCCGATTGGTTTGTCTGAGACTAAGAGGCGGGGTCTGTAGCCAGCCGGTGACGTCAGGTGGTTTCTGAAGGTGAAAATCTTTGCCCTGACATGTCGGGAGTTTGTTTCTGGGACATGAACACCGATTTGTGTAAAATGATATAAATGATATTGAATATGTAATAATTCTCAGATCACGACCATATCAATTCATGAAAATGTGTTATCTCATCTGATTCATTTTATTATTATTTTTATTTAAATATTTTAGGGGGGGGGTCAATTTTGCCTAACATTGTAAACATAGCTTAAGACTAAATTAAATTCATGCACTCATTATACAGACCTGGAAGTTTAGCACATTTAAAAATCAAATGCATATAAACAAATAAAAGCAGGCTTTTAAATACTCTGGAGAGCGCAGAAGCCCTGAAATGCAAACATACGTGATGCTATGTCTCTATTTCCACTTAATATCTAATTATTTCGACTTAACAGCTCGTTATTTCAAGTAATTGTGTTGCTATTTCAACTTAACATCTTGTAATTTCGTCTTAACAACTCCTGCCTTGAAACAAATGAGTTAAAATTAAGTCAAAATATCAAAATAGCACGTCATAATTTTCTGTCACAATTCGTGCATCAAGGCTTCGGGAGGGGAGGTTTAGGACTATATTCATATATTTTTTTCTTTCTTTCTTTAAAACAAACAAACAAACACATTAATACATGCTTTTGAAGGGCACAGAAGCTCTGAACTGCAGTTTGTGTAAATCTGTCACTGATTCAACTTAATATCTCTCTATATATATATATATATATATATATATATATATATATATATATATATATATATATATATATATATTAATAGCTTGTAATTTAAAAATATTATTACATTATTTTGACATAACCTCGTGTAATTTCAACTAAATAAGCCGTATCTTGAAATAATAAGCTATATAATGAGTCCATATGCAAGTTATAGAAACATTTTTTAAATGCATTAAAAAAAAAAAGTTTTCGCATGCTTTCTGACCCTATTGGGCCTATGTTTAACTTCTGTCTTTCCAGAAGTCACATGCCTGAGCAGATTTGGATGACTTCATCGTGTTTTGTAAGATGCAATTTCCCATCAGGAACTCCATTGGTGTGTTTTCTGTAAAATAGTGACACCATGAGGCCAAACCTTTGTAGTGGACATGCAGTCCAAAGTGCATTAGAAAGTGCAGTAAGAATATTTTTTCCACACAAAGTGCACATAAACTCTTATCCTTCCGCATAAATGTGGAAATAACATTTTCAGATGTTCACCTCTGTGATAAAATAACAAAAGGCCAGCATAAAACAACCTATCTATCTATCTATCTATCTATCTATCTATCTATCTATCTATCTATCTATCTATCTATCTATCTATCTATCTATCTATCTATCTATCTATTTATCTATGCAGACACACATAATGTTAATATAATATAATTTCTAATATAGACTTGTATAGAAATTATAAATGTATACATAGACAAATGCACATATTCACAATGATCACAAGTAGTGTTAATAGCAATAGTGTTTATATTGTTAATATGCTTATTTACAACTGAATAATTTATGAAGCTATGCCATATATAGCATGAGAGTTAAAAAATAGTTATTATTTTCGGAATTCATTTTAATTTCTGAACCCTGCTTGCAATTGCTTTAGCAATAGCACACTATCCTAATTTTGCACATTATTCTGTTTATCCTCTGTAGGAAATTTTTTTTTTTTAATCACCTTACAAAAACCCCCATGAATCCGTTGGGAATTTTCCCAAGATCACTGAGAATCAATTGATCATTGTGTAGTGAACTGAAAAGGAATAAACAGCCTGAGGAGATTACTGCAAAAACATTGGCCTTATTCTGTTACCTCTTTAACCCCCCCTTTGTCAACTTCCCCTTGAAGTAATCCCCGTGTCATAAACTTAAACTCCACCCTGGAACACATTGAATATGCTTATAGTGAAATATTTGCAATGTGTTTAGAGATTCTGGTGCTGAGTTGTTGGTTGGAGCATGGCAAGTAATAGCATAACAAAAAGCCGGAAGAGTCAGGACCTTTCAGAATTAGTTTTTGGTTATTTTTACGTGTTGTTGCACATATACAGTTGCAATCAAAATTATGCAACCCCCATTGCAAATCAGGTTTATTGTCAAAATGTACAGACTTTCAGCTGTTTGCAATGAACAAATCAAACAAAAGCATTTGAAATAGTTCAACATAACAAATGCTTCCAATGGTTTCCCCATTGTCCTCTTGGAAGATGCAATGACGCCCAGGCTTCAGCTTCCTCACAGATGGCATGATGTTTTCTCCTAGGAGTTCCAGATACTTCAGTGAATCCATCTCGCTTTCCACATGCTGCAGGTTTCCAGTGCTAGAGGATGCAAAGCAGCCCCAGAGCATCACCAAACCACCACCATGCTTGACTGTGGACAGTGTGTTCTTTCTTCATTCTTCTTCCTCCAGACATACCGCTGATCCATCATGCCAGAAAGTTCCAGATTTATTTAATCACTCCACAGAACATAATCCCAAAACTTCTGTGGCTTATTTATATGATTTTGAGTGACTTTTCTTGTGCTTTTGGGTCAGTAGTGGTAAATGTCTTGGAGTTCTGGCATGGAAACCTTCTGCGTTTAATACGCTCCGTACTGTGCTCACTGAAACCTCAGTGTTTGTTACACCAAGTCTTGCTGCAGGTCTTTTGCAGTCACTCGAGGGTTTTTCACAACCTGCCTTCTCAGAAATCTACTTGTAGACGTTGATCGCTTCTTTTTTCAGCCCCTAACCAGTTCAGGTATTTCATGTGATCCAGCTCAAGCACACCTGCTGCAACTAACAAAGCCCTTGATTAGTTGCATCAGGTGTGCTTGAGACAAAACCTGTTTTGCATATTGATGCTGTTGTGAGGGATTCTATTCAGGGGGTTGAATCATTTTTAAACTGGAGAAATCATTATAAGTTGCATTTTCAGTTGAACTTGTGGAAACCACCTGAAGCATTGGTTGTGTCGAACTATTTCAATTACTTTTGTTTGATTTGTTCATCGCAAACAGTTGAAAGTCTGTACATTTTGACAATAAAACTGATTTTCAACGGGGGTTTAATCATTTTAAATGCAACTGTACCGTATGATGATACCCAAATAAAATGTAGGGCTTACATTCATGCTTTTGAACAGTACAAAAAACAGCTGAAGGTACAGGATTAAAAAAAAATGCATCCATCACTTTGGACATTGCTTTAAGTACTACTGTAAGCACGTATCTGTGGAGATATCAGTGTTAGAAAGTGTATTACACTGTAAAGAACGTGTTTATACTTTCAAATGAATGCAAATCTATTTCAGTTTTTTATTTTTTTTTAAATCACGCAATCATGTAAATACGTATTTATATATAGGGTTCACTGCATTAGAGGCCCTGAAGTTTTGAAGAAGGAAGATCCACTCAAGACTAAGACAACTGGTGTATTTATAAATGGCAAACACATTTAATATGTTAAAAAAGTAGAGTTTGATTTAGCTTATGATATATTTACTGACTCTTTTTAATAATAAAATACCATAAATAATAATTTCCCACAAAAGAACCAATCTAGACAGCAAGGTAGATAAGCAGAAAAAAACAACATGTGCAAAACAAAAGAAGCCTGTACTTCTGTTTTATTGTTGTACTATTAAAAAAAATACATTATCAAAAGTCCATATTTGTCTTATGAGTTTCGTCTCTTTGGATCATATATTTATTGTAAAAGAAAAATAAAAAAGAATTACTGCAGTTTTGTGTACAGACACCAGGGCGCGACAGAGCTTCGTGAAAGCCAACTAAAGAAATTTGCATCTGAATTCATCCTGAAGAGATTATTTCTGGAACGTGGGCCATGTGTGAAATCGCAGAGAACTTGTTAATGCGATTTAAATGCTAAAAAGGCTATTAATCACGAACTGTTGAAGAACTGAAGATAATTTTTGTCTATTTAAGTTGATATAAACAGTGACACGAGTAGACTACGCAGAGAAGGATGTGATTAAACGTCTTTATAATGATCAAACTTGACCTGTCCTGCAAATGCGACCTTTCGTTTTAACCTTTCGTTTTTGTTCTTAAAATACAAAACCAAAACGAGTCGTCTAACATGTTTCTTTTCAGTGCTGTAAAAAAAAAAAGACCATTACCATAAAGTTAAATGTTTAATATTGATATCGAGATAATTCTGGAAGTTTGTCTGGTGATATATAAAAAATAATAATCCGGGCTTACTTACAGTTATAAATGATTCATTTATTAATAGTGCATAATTAATATAAAACATAGTATATATATCTTCATATAAAACACAGTATATATTTTAACTTAGTATCTAAATAAGGTATATACTGTACATTAAATAATTTCTGCATGAATAAAATAAATATCATGAGCTCAAATCAATTTTGTCTTTAGTTGACTTAATTTTTTTTTGTGTTAATGCACTATATTTTATTAACACGGAAATGATGTTAGAAGCAAATTTAGGGCGTGACTTGTTTCAGTGCATACAGATTAAATATTTTATACTGGTGCTATGTTTTATTTCCTAAAACCACATCAGGCTATAAATGTGCTGAAGGCCTACATGAGCTAAATGAGATATATAATAATAATAATAATAATATTTGTAAGTCGCTTTGGATAAAAGCGTCTGCTAAATGAATAAATGTAAATGTAATAATAATAATAATAATAATAATAATAATAATAATAATAATAATAATTACTAACATTAGTAACTGACATTATTGTGGTATCTATGGGAGAGCATTTCACAGCATTCAGCTTTCATTTCGGTTATTAAAATATTACAAACACAGATTCTGATTAAAATTGCTTGTATTCTGACCATTTTGTGTTTTGGAAATCTCTTATACAGAAGTGTTTTTTTTTTTTAAATACATAAAAAAATCTTTACATTGATAAACACAACACAATAAAACACTGAGAGTGAATCGAGAGTTTAACATAAATCTATGTCAAACCCTTGTGAAAGTTGTGTGATGAACAGTAGGTTAATACAGTCCAGTGATGCTTTGAGAGATCTATTCGTGTGACGGCTGACAAATGTGCCGAGTGCTAAAGGATGCCAGCTAAAATATGTCTCCTTAATGGACCAATTGCTCAATTAAGTGGCTGATTTGTTCCGTGCCGCACTCTTTAATATGGAGAGAGTCATATTTCCTCCTAGATTAGTATAGATACTGGCTGACAGACTGCACTGCTCAAGGTATTTGGCCGGCATAATTCATTCATAATGCCACAATGCAGCCCATCTATCATCTCATTTTTTCCCTGCCACTTCCTCTCCCTCCCCAATTCACTTCCAGGCTCCTGGCTCTTTATCGAGGGGGGTTCTGTGTGTGTTGTGCGCGTGTGTGTGTGTGTGTGTATGTGGTGGTGGTGGGGTTGCAGGACAAGGTTGGGACGTTGGCAGGTTTTTTTTTTCTGTCCGTTGATGTATTAGGCAGCATATGCAAGCGATGAATTACCCGGCGAAGGGAGTCAATTATCCAGTCTGGGAAAAAAACGGGAACGGTGGCCCTTTGCTTGGCCTAAGGGCCCCTTTTTCCATTTGAAGGTATGATTTTTAAAGAGGGGGTGAGAAGGTGGGGGGTGTACGTATAAAGGAAAAGGAAGCACAAGAAGAAGAAGAAGAAGAGAGGGATGAAGATTACAGAGGGGACGTGATGGGTCTCAGATCCTCTCTTTAGCTCATTTGGTGTCATTTCTTTTTTTAAGTTTTTTTTTTTGAAGGAGATTTGGAACAGGCAGCCATTTTTTTTCCACCCTCTCCTCTCATTTGTCCCGCTTCACATCAAACCCTGCCCCTGGTTTGACTATTAGAAGTGGAGGTCAATAGGGATATGAGAACTGCCACACGTGCTCGCACGTCCCAAACCACCGAGCCTTGTCACTTTTCCCCACTGATTTCACCCCCCACACCTCTCTCTTTTTTTTTTCCAAGGCGGAGGAGGGGGGACGTCCCGTAAGAGTCGCTGAAGAGATGCTGAATGCTTGCCAGAACAAGCTGACTGACATGGGTGACACTTAGGGAAATGAGGTCATTAGCTCGAATTACGGGGGGTTTTGATAGCTCAGTAATGGGTTTTAATGATGGAATTTAGCACGCTCAGCCACCAGGGACACACGCCCAACACAGGCGGACAGGTCGTTTAATAAAGAGACTTTCCACTGCAGAATAAGGATTGTGTCTAAAAGAGTCTAAAATAAAATCCAGAGACTTACCTGCACCATCGTAGAGCTATTTTTTTTCTTTTCCGCTCCTTCAATTTCCTGAATATTGAATGATTTTCATAAACCATATCAGAAGACCAAAACCATACCTTGTTGTTCTTCTTCTTCCTGACCAATCCTACAGAGATAGAAAAAGTTGCGTTATAGTTTTATCAAGATAACAAACTGTAAGATTATCATATGATTTTATATTATGACCCAAACAGTGGATTCTGATTGGTCATAAGGTAAGTAGTTTTCAGTAGTTCAGCTCCTAAATCACAGATTTATACTCTATTAATGCACTTGTTAAAATATGTCATTGTTTCTATAGTAACAGCTCGTTCGCAGGGACTTGTATGGCTTGTAAAGACTTGTAAAAAAAGTTTATGGAAGGAGTCTCCAGTATTAGCACTTTGTAACAGTCAGAGGTAAAACTTGGTTTCTTGGTAACTTCAAGAGCGAGACAGAGAATAGAGAATAGACAACTGTAGAATTTACAGTTTTGATAGGTACTCCAAAATCACATGCAGGTCATACAGGGGTAGAGGTCACATTTATTATATTATTATATTATTTATAATACAAAAACGTTATGAAACGCTGTAGTTTTAACATCTGGAGGCCATGCATTTCATTATCTATGCAACTGAGGTCACCTATAACGTGTTGTATACGCATGAGCATGTGTTTGGCGCCTTCTAGTGGGCCTTCAATGAAATATGATAACACTATGTGTGGCGTAAAAATGTCTGCCAGTCCTGGATGTGATAGATGCATGTTGATAGAAGCATTCTATCAAAGATCGTCCAATTAGAGGATTAAACACTAGGATTAAAATCAGTACCATGAGCTTTTTTATTTGAAGTATTATTTGTAGAATGCTGCTGAAATAACGTGCGTCAGTTTTGATGCTGCAGGCTTTAAGTGTAAACAAAACTACTTGCTAGAGGAATTTCAGTATTTTGTATAAGTCAGTTAATGCCCTGAAGGAGAAACGGGATGGTTAAAATGCCTTATTGGGGAGGCGGAGTTGGAAATGGGTGAAAATAATAAACCAAAACGCCAACAACAATCTGCAAAATACATTTACCCACTGGGATGAACTAAATGTTTAATTTAGAAAACTAAACTGTTTTACATGGTTATGTATCAGTCCTCGTATCAGGAATTTAACAGCACACGGTTGCCAGATGTAACACACGACAGACTACAAAAGAAAAAAAAGAAAGAAAAGAAATAAAGAAGATTAAACAAACTGGCAGCAGGCCACTCGGGGATTCCGCAGAGCTCCAGCTGTGTATGAAGAATTTAACATGAGTTCGTGCATCATATCTACTTCAACAGTAAGCTTGTTGAACTTTTTAAACTTCTTTTTCCACCAGAAATCATTCCGTAGCCATAGTGAGGCCTAGTGTGCTAAAAAACTATGCTATAGCTCTCGCAGAACCGTGTGAGGTTCTCTGAGGGAACAGACAGACTCTGATCTGGATATAAGGAGCAGATCCAGTGCTAAGCCACGGAGAGCGGAGTGTGTAATGGCTCGTTGAGCTGCTGAGGCCAGGCCCGGGGCTTCGGAGCAGCCATATTTCAGCATGTATCGATCAGGCACTGCGCAAACGCCGCCAGGCCTTCCTCCCCTCCGTCCTTGATCCTGTAAAGTAATAACCGTACGCGTGTCAGGGAGGTAATTATCATTGATCTGCTGGAGAAAAAGTGACAAATTTTGCTGTCGTACCGTGGCATGATTCATACCCGTGTTGGTGAACGGTGCTGAGCAAAACTGGGTTTGTTCCATTAGTACACGTAACCTTCACAACTTTTATCTCTAACATGAGTTACAAACATCAAATCAATCCAACATACCGTATTTGATTCGACAAATGAAAGACAGAGGTGTAGCTATGTGCTAATGACCAGAAGGTTGCGAATTCGAATCCCAGTGTTTAACGTTTGCAATATATTCCATACTGGGCCTCATTTATCAAACTGCATATGAAATTTATTCGTAAATTGTTCGTAGGAGCATCTAAACGAGAAACTTGCTATTCCTGGACATCCAGTTTGTTTGGAAAAACGTTCGCACATTTCCTACGTTTCGCTCCTGACGTGAAGCGTGATTGATTCGAGTTACTGCGATTTTATGTATGATTTTATCGTCCGTCACGTTTCAATCACTTATCCATATGAATTGCATACTGATTTAATGAACGCTTTGTCATTTCATATTAAAGAAAGCATAAAATGAGCCAAATATGACGAGTTGTTTAATTAGGACAAAAGTAATGGCACCCGTGTCTATGGAAACCGATGCACTGCAGTGGCTGAGCTGCACTATTGGAAGATTTAGCACATGCTGTGTTTAGGAAGCGCTGTTTCACCGTATAGTCAGTCTTTTTTCGTTTTCAACTCTGCGTGAAGTTTGGGCGTGGCTAAATGTAAACGTGCTTGGCAAATTACGGGTGATTTGCATTTAGGATACCTAACGTTAGTGTTGAGATAGTTTGACGTATTTTTGTCCATAACCTGTTACGATGCACTTTAGTTATCGACCGTAAGATGTAACTGGCTGCTACTTGTTTGTATACCACATGAAGAAAGAGGCTTCATGACGCCGAGTATTAAAAAAAAAAAAAAAAAATTAAATCCAAATCCAAACCAAACAACAAGAACCAACTTTGTTGCGTTGACTGGCAGCCTCTCTTCGGCCGAGTCTGCTAAAAAAGTTATGATCCTACTTAGCCGGCAGTCCCCACTGGCAACGACGGAGCAGAATGCAGCGAGCACGTCAGCTGGTAACAAATGAGCAGGACAAGGCAAAGGGCTGTGAGATTGCCACATTCATCATGATGACGTCGAGGGCTCATAGCGCTTACTGCTGGGTTTGTACGGACAGGCTTTAAGCTCGATCCTACAAACTTTTTTTCTTTTGATTAAACTTCGTTTTTCGAAAAAAAAAAATATGCATGACATTCCATCCCTCGATTTCATCTCACTGGTTCAGACCCCTGAAGCCCATCGCCGGTCGATGGAGGAATAAACTTATAGGGAAAAACCTGATAGAGGTGACTCCTCGTGCTCCGACCGAATGGAGCGACCCGCAGATCTCAGCCATAAATTGTGATTATGGGCTAAGTGGGGTGAGCGGATGCAGGAATTCTTCGTCAGGATATTAGTTTGACACGGACGCACTCCGGGGAAAACACGCCGGCATCCAGGAAGTCTAAAGGACATTAAAGTCAGCCAGAATGCATTAATTCTTGGCTTCAGATTTAAAACCGTCTTTCACTCCAGCTTTTTTTTTTTTTTTTAAGGGTTTATGAGTGAAATTTAAAAAGTTTCTTCAAAATGAAATCATGAAAGTTGTTTCAGTGATGTTTTTCGACCGATTAGAAACTGAAAAACAACGCTAGTTTACTTCCTTGTTGTCATAGCAACAGAGCAAAAAGTGTCAATGCTAGACCAAGATTACTATTATTTTTACTTCAAGATTAGGCTAGCTATGAAACCAGACACTAAAAATGGCAGCTAGCGGCGATAAGATGATGCAGTACCCTGATACTGTGCTACTTGCTCAAGTTATTTGCTAATACTTTTACTAATACCAGTATTCTTTGGTGATATGTCTAATATTTTACGCTAACACTTTCCACGAACACTTTTCACTTATATGTTTGCTAATACATCCTTGATTCTAGCGACTCTAGCGTCGTACCTCTTCGGCGAATCTTAAATCTTCATTCGTCTCATATTCTTAAAAAAAAAAAAAACCTCAAAAGAATATTTTTGTGGGTCTAGAAGAGCCTATAATGCTTCAAAACTTTAAGTTTATTATCTTGGAATATTTTAACAGTTCAAAAACGACAAAGTGTAGAGTTTAGGAACTGAAGCAGTGCTAGATTTGTTTTGTTTTGTTAATAGGAACTGCTTAACATTAATTCAAGGACTGTTCATGGAATAGTTGATCAAATCACAAAGATGGTAGCTGTTAAAAATCTGGTGATATGTTTCACGCTGTACATCTTATCCTCATGTCATGGCAAGGCTAGTTCACACATACAGTATATAAAGGGTTGGTGCTCGTAGCTGAAGTGAATATATGGTTACAAAGCCGGCGTTTGACGTGTTTCGCACCACATGTGCATGTTATATCGATGTATATTAGCCTTTGGTCATGGGAGATAACGGTGTCCATTAGTGATGACACGTGTGGACTCAGGATGCTCATCCTGGTCGCTGTATATCATTGCGCTTGCTGTAACCTTTCCCGTGTGAGAGATAGAGAGATAGCGAGAGTGAGGAAGCGGAGAGGATGGAAGGAGACGGTGAGAAAGACAGGCAATCATTTCTCTCGTTGAGGGCAGCGGAGCGGGGAGGCGTGTAGATGAAACCCCATTTTCCTCTGATTAAGTCCTCCAAAAATATTCCATTTGTCAGTGCCAGCGCCGGTGATGGCGGCCCCGTGCAGCCAGCCGAGTGTGTCTGTTGACTATGTAGCGCTGCCGATTTACATCGGTCACTGACAACATCATCTACTCACTAATGTCCTCCTTCACTCTTCTCTAAACCCCCCCTCTCATTGTCAGCCCACCTGTCTCTCTCTCTCTGTCCACCTGTCTCTCTGCCTCCCCACCCCCCCTCTGTCCACCTGTCTCTATCGCTCTCCCACTCACACTCTCTCCCTTTGTCCCATTGTCTCTTTCCCTTTCTATGTCCCACTCTCCCTGTCCCTCTGTCTTGTTCTCTCGCACATGCCCTCCATCTCTATCTCTCGCTTCCTCCGTCCCTTTGTCCCTTTGTCTCTTTCTCTCATTCTCTCTCGCTCTCCCTTTGTACCACTGTCTCTTTCTCTGTCCCTCTACCTTGCTCTCGCTTGCTCACTCTCTCCATCACTAGCTCTAGCTCCCGCTCTCTTTGTCCCACTGTCTATCTGTCTATCTCATTCTCTCTCTCTTTGCCTGTCTCACTGTGATTCTCTGTCTCTCTCTCTCTCTCCCTCTCTCTCTCATGTTTCCTCTTTCAGTTTTTCAGCCTATTTTAACTTGATCTGCTCTCATTGCAGGGTTGGCTGCAGCGATTTCCTGAAAAAAAAACCCAAAAAAAGAGAGAGAATAAAAAAAGAAAACGAAAAAGGACCCGTGTCTGTCATAGGCGCTCTCAATGTCATCAATTTCAATTTCCAATCTCCTCTCGTCTTTTTTCCCTGTCTCCTCACTACCAATCTTAGCCACTCTCTCCTGCCCTGCTTTCTCTCAGGGAGTTTTTCTCTCTTTTCTTTTCTTTTTTTTTTTACTTCTCTCCTCCCCAAGCCTCATGGCCCTCACCCTCGTTCTCCTCTCTACACATATTACCCATTACCTAGGCCTGCGCTTTCTTAGGCTTTGTGAAATAGAATGCAATTTCGCCCCTCGCCTGCCTCGTGATGAGACCCAAATGAAAGATCGTTAATATTTTGTTTTAAAGAAGAAATGCACACACAATTGCTTCCTCACATTTCAATATCTGCACTCGTGTGTGTGTGTGTGTGCATGTGTGTGTGTGTTGGGGGGTCTTACACCCCCCAACACTTCGTCTTACACCTTCAGCCGGCTAATGATGAACGCACGACCTCGCAGATATGAACAACACAATGTTTCCCTTCCAAGGTTTGTAAGATTGAAATGAAACCAGCGGTGGGGACGAGGGGTTTGGTGTCTGGGGGGTGGAGAGGTGTATTGGGGGTGGGGTGGGGGGTTACTGAGGGCTGCATTCCAATTTGTCAGGTCAGAAGACGGAGTGGCAACATTAGCGGGCCAGACAAACCAAACCGGGTCCCGGTCTGTCATTTGTAAGCATGCAATGAACTGACAGGTTTATGAGGTGTCTCTTTTCTTTTGCCTCTAAACGCTCACTGTATTGACTGACAGACTGTCTGCGCTAAAGTGGCCTCCCTGCTCTGAATGTAAAATCCCATTTCGTGCTGTTTTAAACCATTAAAAGTAACCTAGCTGGAAAAAATATGAAACAGGAGCTACTAAAACGATAATACATCACTAACAGTAGCTAAGTAAGCTAACCAGCTTAAACGACTAGCTCAGTGGAATTTCAGCATCTGTTCCTGAGTTCACATACTTAGTGTTTCAGTAATTTATTTAACAACGATATCAAATCTGTCAAAAATATACCCACTGTTGTTCATCACTAACATTGGCAAAGTAAGCTAACTGCTAGCAAACTAGCTTGTATTGATCAGTGAGTGAGATTACTCTACGAAGCATTATTGTCTCAGTAGTTTATCTAACAGCAACCAAACCCATGAAAATATAAAGATACCACAACAACAGTGATTGTTTATCAATAACATTAGATAAAGGAGCTAACTGACTAGCTAGCTGCTAATAACCTAGCTCACATTTGACACTAAGTATCCGAGACTCAAATTCCGACATCAAATTACAGTGATTAATTTAACAGCCGCCGAAGCTGTTGGAATATGAAATGCTACTATAACAACTGTGATCGTTTATTACCAACATGAGCTAAGTAAGCTAACTGGTTAGGTAGCTGCTGGAAAACAAGCTCAAATTTGTCTCCAAGTTTCTTTCATTTTACATTGACTCAGTGATTAATTATGCAGCAGCTAAATCTTATAAACAAACAAGCAAACAAAACCTGTTAGATGTTATCACTAATGTATCACTATGTTATCACAGTGAGTTAAAAAAGATCATGCTAACACATTTTCCCTGAGAACTACTCCATGCTAGTCAAAAATGTTAAAAAAAAAATAATAATAACAAAAATTAAATGTTCTTTTTTAGAATAATCATAATGAATGTTTGAGTCTTTAGTAATGGTGGAAAGAGATGAAAAAAATAAATAAAAAAATAACACGCTGCGAGTAAAAAGGAGGAAGTGGGAGGAAAAGACCATGATGCGAGGAGGAAAATGAGAGAGAGAACAGTTGTGAAATTTAATTTGGAAATCAATCAGTATTCATTAGCCCGTGAGGCATTTGCTCACTCGCTGGCTGGCTGTTTCTCTCTCTCTATCTCTCTCTCTAACGAAACATTTTGCCACTCAGCATGGCACCTCTCGTACTCACTGCTCACCCAGGCATTGCCCGCTTTCCTCGCCGCTCCGCTCCCTAACCAAACTTTACCCCCGCCGCCCCCTCATTAGCATTTCATTAGCATCTCATTTGCATATCTGTTTCTTAGGAGAACTTTCCTCGTCTTACTTTAATTGTTTTTTGTTCTTGACAGCAGAAGGAGAAAAACCAGGGCCTGAAGCAGCGTGGCTGAACAGAAGAGAGCATTTAAGGAGATTTGAACCCTGGAAATAGCGAAGCATTATATTATATTATATTATATTATAAAACATCATTTATAACAGCCTTAAGCATCTTAATGTCTATGATTCAATCATCTGAGTCAATTGCCTATAATTGAAAAAAAAAATGTCAGTTAAAAAAAAAAGACAAAAATTTCCAAAAAGTTTCAAAACACGAATAAATGAAGGTAAAAAAAAACTCTAAATAAACGTTTATAAAAATAACAAAAATGGTATTATAATATAACATGACATAATATAATACATTTTGAATAAAAATCCAATCAGAAACCACTTGGACAGTTAACGTAGTGCCTCTGAAAAGTGAAACAAAATTCAATTAAAATGAAACATTTATTTATTCACTGCTTGTTAAATCCAAAACTCTTTAAAATTGCTCTAAAACGTGTAAAAATAAATAAAGATAAATAAATAAATTTGCAATAAAAAAAACCCCAAAAACAAAAAACAAACAAACAAAAAAAAAAACCACAACAAGAAAATACCTAGTATCACATTTGAATTATTATTTATATAATTATATATATTCTATAGATTGTAAATGCTACTTGTCTACAATGTTTTGCTAAGGTGGCAAGCCTCACACACACACACACACACACACACACACTCACACACACAGGGTAATTAGCAGGCTGTCAGTGAGGAGGATGGGGTCACACAGGCAATTAAGAGTGTGACAGCTGCATGAGTGTGGGAGTGTAGTGCAGTGTGTGTGTGTGTGTGTGTGTGAGGCCTGACAGACTGAGGGCTCACTCTCGCCAGGGTGTGTTCACCCACACACACCCTGACACCACAAACTGGTTTAGCACTAGAGGCTAATGTTGCTAACAAGTACGTGGACACATATCCAGTTTAGCACCAAGTGAAGTCTAATGAGGTGTTATTGTCATTCCTCCATACAGCATGTATACGCTGGAACGGAATGGTGTTTCTCCTGGACCACGGCGCAACACATCACAGTACACAAGACTACATAAAGTGCAAACACGCACCAGTGTGAGACGAGTGTAACATGAACATGGAGTGTAAAACTATTGTGTAGTGGAGCAGCAAAGAGTCTCGTCAATAAGCAGCGTCTGATGCAGCTTCGCACTACATGCAGATTAGTGTTCTCTTTTTAAGGAAGTTTGTTATCGAAGTGAAACTTTAAAGAAGGTTAACTTTACAGTAATCACTGTGCCATGCATGAACTTCTTCTTATTTTGAATATAAAGAAATGGAAGGATATGTTCGTGACCGTATATACGCTACATATGTACACGTTTTTTTCTAGCATGTTTCGGTTGGTACTCCTGACACTAAGTAAGAAATCACGGAAGCTAATAGACAATCAGGCAGAAATCATAAAGCTAAACTTGGCTTATGCTGCGTTCGGCGTACCTCAGTAGGGACGCGGAATTATGTGGTTTTCAACCTACAAAGAAGGGAAACAACATGGCCGCCTCAATGTTCGTCTTTTGTTAGCAACGAACTAGCAGCTAAGTGTGACGAGTGATATATATTTTAATCCTCGACGAAACAGTGAACCGTACAGTCAGTGTTAAAGATTTAACAAGTGAATGTGTCTGTGTTGAGGGATCTAACGCTAATACGTGTTATATACAGTGGAATTCATTTAAAGGTAAGAAACGCCGCTGCTGTGTTTACTGCTGATGCTGCGAGCGGCCATTTTGATTTGATGTCACTTGCTGAATTCGGGGTCCGGTTGACCCGAGCTTCCGGGTAGGAATTCTGAGCTGTTGGGGCGTTTACTTTGGTTTTTCCTAATCGGAGGTTGGACACAACGAGTTATTGTTAATGATAATATTTAGTCCAGGGGTGTCCAATCTTATCCGGAAACGGCCTTCACGCTTTCACCCAGGATTGGACACCCCTGGTTTAGTCGAACGCGGCGTAAAAATGGAACCACGGCGGATTTTAGCTTCGTGACGTACATTTAAAAAAAATAGATAACAGTGTCATGCGGCAGCAGAAACGACATCAGAACATGCATCTATTCTTCGTCTTATAGCGCAAGTAGAAAACGGAATATACAAACTTCAGAAAGCGAAACGATTGCAGTTTGGATACGGAGGGGAAATTTTACCGAGCTATTTCTTTAAACTGTGGCGCTGAATTACAGCTTAGCAGCATTTGTGATTGCTTATCAGTAAAGCATGTCAATAAAGCTATCAAGGATTCCCATTCTTGTGCTTGTGCTTGTGTGTGTGTGTGTGTGTGTGTGTGTGTGAGAGGGGTTTCATGCTGTGCAGTAATGTAGCTGTGATTTCCCAGTCATTGCATTCTGACAGACACTCATCCGAAACTCACGGCGAGAAGCTAGTGTGCCACGTGGCACAGAGAAAGATCCACACAGAATAAATAATCTAAGATCACACCTTTCTGGAAGATGTGTCCATTTCAACTTCTGAGATTTAAAAACAATGATTTTTCAGGTGGATTTAAAAAAAAAGAAATTTTTACTGAATTAGGCAATCAAATGAAGTGCGTTGGAGTTTGATAAGATGCTGTAATCCGTGAGCAGTTCGAG
The DNA here is from genome assembly GCA_012411365.1 of Ameiurus melas. Classification (NCBI taxonomy): domain Eukaryota; kingdom Metazoa; phylum Chordata; class Actinopteri; order Siluriformes; family Ictaluridae; genus Ameiurus; species Ameiurus melas. The sequence continues at coordinate 1,853,331 of CM022770.1, read as the reverse complement.
CTTGTCTAAGGTGCGCGTGATAAGTTGACATTGACGGCACGCCTCGCTTTGACAGTGTCCCCTAAACTCTATTAAAAAAAAAAAAACCCGCAATGCTTTGCTAGGTACACATTCGGCATGGTTCAGAGGGGAGCGCGTTTTCAATCTCTTCTCTATCATTTTTGAATATCATTAGCGAAGAGCAGTCCATTTTCCATGCTTGCCAGAATCAAGTCCCAGAGAGAGTCGGCGCGAGAGACAGAGAGGAGAGAAAAAAAAAAAAGAGAGAAAAAGGGTGACTCAAAAAGTCTGGTGATTTATCATCTTAGGCCCGAGCTGTGCATTGACATTAAGGGGCTGATGAGAAGAGCGTGTTGGCGGGATATTAACATCCTGTTATCATTTCAAATCTTTCTCACACACACACGCCAACACCGGCGGCCGTGACAGGCGGCGAGGCAGCACGCGCTCTCTCTCGATGACTGGGCTCGATCACCTGTGACAGTTTTGATTTGATGTCACTTTTCCCCCGTGCGTAGTTTGTCTGAGCGGTTAAGAGGTAATTGTGTGACATTAGCATGGAGGAAGCGGACGGAAGGGAAAGGAAGGAGGGAGAGGGAGACGGGGGAGACGCCGGGCTCTCGCTTTGTCTCGAAACATGGCACAACTCGGGGCAGCGGTTATAAATGGCCTCCATTTCCCAAACCGCTCCGTTCTCCGTTGTGGAACGCAGCGCCGCGGGGTAAAAAAAAAAAAAAAAAAAAGGAGGTGGTGGTTTGTGTGGAACCGGGGCTGAGAGAAAAGAGGCTCTTTTTCTCAGGGGGGAGGAATGGTGACATGGAGGAAACACACCCCAGGTAGTCTGGTATCAGTCAGGAAAGCGAACAGGCCCACCGTGCGCACTCGGATATAAACCTACCAAACCATCACTGACAAACATAGACTTCTACCTCAGAAGGTCAGAGTGGTGTACCTGTAACGAGCTCTTAGAGTAAAGGCCCAATTATGTCCCTGAAACATATACTACATGAACATTCTTTACAGGTAAACTACATAGTAGGTACTAAAGGTGCTACTTTATAAACACTTCATGGTACCACACCATCATAGGCCTACTTTTCTGCTTTGAAGGTTTACTGTATGTACAGTACATTAAAAATATGACCGCATTCACTCATACATGGCATTCCCTCCACTGTCGAACTAAAATCTAGAACGTTTAAGGGTTCTTCCGTGTCGTCACTGTATACACTTCTAGCATTTAAACATCGCGTTTTTATGGTTTCTCATCAGTTCCTGTAAAATAAATAAATAAATAAATAAATAAAAATAGGAGTTGTTTAGAAACCTGGAACCTTTTACCATCCAATGAACCCATGAAAATCAGTTTTTTTTTCTTCTAGAGTATACTTCAGTATACTTCAGAACGGACTATACCGCTGGTTTGTACTGGTTTTTTTTTTTTTAATCCTTTTTAAAATACCTATGTATTTCTGTATTTAGGGACCAAAATATACGCTTTTAAAAGACAAAAATATGTACCATAGTATATAAATTTCTACAAATCTGTTTCCATTGGTAAACACTGGTGAATTAACAAATTAGAACACTTCAGTTAGCATCATATAAGTGTTAATACGGTGGGAGAAGAAAAAAAAGAAGATGAACTGGAGATAGAAACAAAAACATCCAGCTAAAAGTCAGCAAATTGCCGTTTCTCAACATGGAGGAGCACACTGAAGTTGGGTTAGCGGTCGATGCTAAGTGTAATTACAGCAGTCTTACTGATAATTCTTTTAGTAATTTACCAACACATCTGAGGGAAATGTTGACATCCTCATTGATTTTATATCATTTCCAACGTCCCTATATCATTAAATTGCCCGTATGAAGGAGTTTAGCTACGTACTGCCTAGCTACGTCGTCAGCTAGCATCTTCTCATGACTTGAACCGTTTGAACAGGAAACGTATTGACCGTGAAACTGTGTGTGGTTGTGAAGTCTAAAAATCCTGTGTGTTCATTTGTAGAACCTGACAAATGAACAAACTAAAACACTTCAAGTAGCATCGCACAAAAACGGCTAATCCGAACGCAGCGCGCAAACAGCTGGCTAAACAGTGTGATGTTCCTTTTGGGAGTGGGGGACGGGGGCGGGAGGGGTGTCTTACTGATCATATTTTGAGTCATTTACTAACACATCTGAGGGAAATGTTGACATGACTAGCAAACGCCTTCTCGTGACTTTGAACCGCACGTGTGTTTACCTGACCGTCTTTTCATTTGAACATAGCATACGACTGTGTATGGCTGTATAATCGAAGTAAATAAATGTAAAAAAAAAAAATCATCATCATCATCTACAAACTGACAGATTAACGTTCGGTTAGCATCATACACAGTAAATTTCCCTTATCCAAATGAACAAATACACGCCAACCTTTGTTTTAAAAGAAGGTAGCCTATGACATACTGTATATGCATGTACAGTATGTCTGGAATACAGTTCCTACCTTATCTATACACACACACACACACACACACACACCAATCACAAATCAACACTCTTCAAACGAGGTCTCATCCCAGTAACTCCCATTAAGGACCGGTCTTTAAGACTCATGATTCTTTTAACACCATAAGGCCCTTCTACAGTGCTCTCTTAAATATTGATGATAGGCTGATTAGCCCTCTGGTCCCCCCCCCCCACACACACACACACACACACACACACACACACAGTGAGCTTCAGGCAGCCTGGTGATAAACTGGCGCTCATTAAACACACCACGCAGAGTGTGAACAAACATCTCTAATCACAGCCTCTTAAAGACTCTTAATGAGCTGATGTAATTAGCCGGCACCGAGTAAATCTTTTTCTCTCCCGGTCTGTTTGCCAGGCTAATTTGTCTGGTATAGATTAGTGGATGAGAAGAAGCATGTGTGTGTGTCTGAGAAGAGAAAGAGATGTTTGCTTGGTGATTTGTCTCCCATTGATTAGAGTGAAGGAGAAGCAACAGTCATTAGTTCTGTGTCTGTTTAACGGTCCGGAGTCTCGACCCTTTTCAGCTCAAATGTAATATCTACAGTATCGATAACTCGGCAAGGAATGTTTTCAGGTTAAGCAATACGTTACAACACGAGATCTTATCCGTGGCTTGATAAGACCACGTGTGTATGTTGTGTTCATTCATTTTTTTTAAATGAAAATGGGGACATTGATTTCTGTTTGTTTTGGGGGGGGGGCTGGGGGACACACACTAAAATATTAAATGAATCCATTTTGCTCATGAAATTAGTTTTTTTTTATTAACATATTTCGTCATTTTCAATTGTTTCTACCACACAAAGTGTAGAAATCCAATTTGTATGAGTCAAAATACATACATATATATATACATATATATATCTACAGACTTTTTAGAGATGAGTAACTATGGATACTTGTTTCAAAAAAGAAATTAATAAAAATGATATAAAACACTGTCAGAAATACATTTTGGATGATTCAAATATTCTTCAATATTTCAGCTTGTAGCAGAATCGCAGCGGAGAGCTTTGTGTCATATTTTTCGTTGTAAAGATCGAAAATTGATTTGAACATCTCATTCGCATAGATTAAAAAATATATATATATTATGAAAAACAAAACACGGACCCATGGAGCAGACGCGATACCCGGGATTGGTATTGGACGCATATCAGCAGAAAACAAAATGGTGGATCAGATATCTGAGGAAAAAAAAGAATAAATTTGATCTAATCCTGTAACAAATATAATATTAGTCAGTCCCTCCAGGATCTCTCGATTTTACCATCGCAGAAATCGACGCGAAATCATGCAAACTACGCAATATTCGGTGGAGCTCGCAATTTTTCACAAATTACGGCAGATTTTCAACAGAATCGGGCCGAGACACGTCACATGACTTCATCACAAAACGTTCGACCAAAGCCATCTTCAATTCACATGTGTATCTGTACGTGAGTACAGTTAAAAGCTCTCATTTACCAACAGTCATCACTGTGAAAGCACGTGCACAACTATTTTGTGCGATTGGAGAAATAGATGTTTAGTCTATCTATTTTACATTCAAAAAAGGCATGTTTTGGGGAACAATTACGACAGTAAATAATCCACCTCATTCACGTGCATTAGGACCGTACTGCACACTTATCCTCTCGATCGCCGCTGATGACGTGTTACGGAAAATATCAGTGCAAATCTAGGGTGCGTGTCACTCTGTGTGATCACATGATTAAGATGGGTCTCAACGGTAGGCTGCAGGAATCTACAGTCTGGGCTGGGAAGAAATCAGCTCCAGTCTCGCTTATTTAAAAACTTTTTCATACAGATGCTGCGTGGGGGAGAATAATCCGCCTTTTCTCAGACATTTGTTAACACCGAATAATCTGATGCGGACGCCAAAAACTAAACTGTGTATTGATGTCTTTTTAGCTTTTAAATTGAAAGCGACGAGTCCCGCTAGCACATTTATACTACTTTTTATTTATTTATTTATTTACTTTACGCATAACATCGACTCGCCACAGCTGAGAGATTTTAGAAAAACGTACAAATCTGAGAAGAGTAATAGTTCTATAGAGGCGAGTTTCTGAGACCGAGTCCCAGCCTTGATCCTGCAAATGTCCTCTTCCTCTCCGCCGGCATGGATAGAGGGGTATAAAGCATATTTTGTGAGAGAAAAAATCCAAGAGGATCAAGAGAGAAAGCGAGAGGGAGGAAAAAAAGAGAGCTAGACCATTCCTGGCCTATTTCTGCCTGCTTTTCTTCCCCACGGCCACAAAGCCGTGCTAGGCCACTTTTCAGCCTCCCGTCCTCTACACGTCGGACTGATCCATTTGTTTTTATCCCGATCCTGGATTTGGAGAGATACAAAGCTGATTAGACAACAAAAGCATATGGGAAGATAAAGGACACTTAGGTAATGGGTTTTGACAGCCTCTTTGGCGCGCAGAATGAAAGGGGAAAAAAAGCCGACTCATCCTCTTTCTGTTGCTTTGCTGAAAATATGTTTGTTATTCAGTTTCTATGCCAACTGATTTGAAGCAGCTTGAGTGGATGGAAAAGGGGTGAAAGATGTACGTTTTGGATGAGAGAAACAGTCAGAGAAGTCGGTAAACCCAACACAAAGCTGACTGAGAAACGGGTCTGCCTTAGCGTTCTCCACATGCAACAATATCAAAATTAGGCACTCGAAATGCACCGGTGCCGTAATGTAAATAATTCACGCTGATTACTTTTTTCGTAATTAAATATTTAAAGAAGGAAAAATTTTTATGTTATTTCCTACTCTGACACTAAAAAACACTGAAGTTGGTTGATGTGGTAAAATGATTATTATTATTATTATTATTATTATTATTATTATTATTATTATTACCATCTCAAAGTTCTTTCAAGTGTAAAGTACAACAGCAACTAGTAAACATGTAATAAAGAACATCAAATATACAAAAATACACTTATTAGATTTATTTAAGATATTATATTTTTTTATTTATTATAGATATTATATTTTAGATAAAATTATTTATATGCCACAAATAAAAGCAGTGACCGAAAAAAATTATACGTTATAATATATATATATATATATATATCATCTCATTTATTTTGTTTAAACCAGTGGTATATGGAGTCTGAAGAATATTTATCGATAATGAGTTCTAGATCTTTGGCGCATAAAAATCCGATCTTTGGTCAGCAAAACATCCTGAAGAAATTGAGCATAAACACAAACGTTTATCTTAAATACTGTCGGGGAATTGTTTTGTTACAGCGTATTAGATCGAAGTCAACCAATCAGTTTTTCTTTTGTTTTTTCCAAAATGTAAATGTAAATACTATGACGATGGTTCTCAAATAAATAAATAAATAAATAAATACATAAATAAATAAATAATTCGAGATTTAATTAATAAGCAAATGGGAAATTCTCCCAACCATACATCTTCTTTTCCCAGTGTTGCATGGACTTCATTTGCATATTTGAACATGATTGGCTCTTATATGTTGTGATGCAATAAGTTCTGCCTGTCACATGTTCAATACTAATGCAGGTTTTTCTGTCATCCAGGTGTCTGCAGTGACCAATTATCACACTTAACACCTCCAAATTGATTTAATAATGTTAACAATAACAACAACAACAACAACAACAATAATATAATAATAATAATAATAATAATAATAATAAGTTTTATTACGTTTATGGTACTCCAAAAATAACCGAGATTAAATTATTTCGTTCAGCAGTCACAAACATTAGGCTATGGAATATAGAACACAGTGTATGTAATCACAAACAACAATTATATAAGCAAATTATGAGAACATGAATTTAGAATTTAAGCACAAGTCTCATTTTGATTACTGCTTAAATCATTTCAGTCTACATTCATTCATATTACAGTGAATTATATCAACAAAATTATCTAAAAAACAAAACAACAAAAACTAGCAATGGGAAAAATGTTATCGGTATGTTCAGTCGATGGTTATTTGTGGACTGTCTACATACCAAAACACCCTATAATCCAGTCAAGTCATATTTTTCAGGATTTTCTTCTACAATAAGACAAAGTAGAAAACATATTTACTGACATTCTTCTACCTCCAGTATTGCGAATAACACTTGGGAGGTGTTTACGTGCTTAGCTGAGATAAAGAAGGAGATGAACAGAGTGTGGATTAGAGTGGTGGGATGATTATGGTCCGGCACAAGTGTCGTTTGTGTTTGTGTGTGTGTGTGTGTGTGTGTGAGGGGGTGGGGGTCCTCAGACCACAGCAGTGGGAGAGTATTAATCCGAGCTCAGTGGGAGCAGGACCTTGGCAAACAGCTCCCGCTGCTAGAGCTTTAGCCGACACCCGAGCCTGAGAGAAAGTCCAAAATCTTCACATTAGCTCCCTGCGATTCTTCGGCTCAGGCCGTAAGCTCTTTTTCAAGACGGAGAGCGCAAATAAATCTTAAACCCTGCCCCGCCTCCTTTCCTTCCCTTCCCCAGACCGTGACCCATGAGAACACACACCAGCGTCAGTCACCAGCGACCCGCTCACTGAGAGTCATGAAATCAGACGGATTTGGAAATCGAGATTGCGTACGTTTTCTAAAGCGAGGAAGAGGAGGAGGAGGAGGAGGAGGAGGAGGAGGAGAAGGTGGAGGAGGAGGAGGAGGAGGGAGGCATTTTAGGACTTTAAGAGGCCGACTCCAAAGCAACGGCACTCCCGAAAATCACATCTCGCCTCTTTAAGCTTTAGCCCGCTTTACATGTTAGTCAAAGCCAAGTTCAGGTGATTTCACACTCGACAGGCCGAGTGCTCCATGTCTGAGAGCTAAAAACTGTTTGTTTTTTTATAAATGTGAACATTTTTAATAAATGTGAAAATCTGACCAAAATGAAAGCTGGGAACGATCAAAGTGTTGGAATTGTTACATTCCATCTCAAAAAACAAGGATTAGTGACGCAGTTGATTTCATTAAATTGATTATTAATCAAGTCGTCCGAAAAAGCACGACCCCGCGCCTAATCCTAACACGTGTTACACGTCAACATCTTTGAAGATGCCTTGAAAAGATTTTAAACACACTTTGATGGCTGGAGAAGACACAAAGATGACATTTTCTTTCCCGAGTGTTATATTTAACATTTAATCATCACAAAAAAAAAAATTCTTAACCATCGTACAGTGGATCGAAAAAGTCTACACACCCCTGTTAAAATGGCAGGTTTGTGTGATGGGGGGAAGAAAAATGATCCCAGGATAAATCCTGTCAGAACCTTTTCTATCTTTATTGAGAAATTTTAACCTATTAATTAAAGTGAAAAACAATAAGAATAATTTTAAGGGAAGGAAAAATAAAAAATTTATAATTATCTGGTTGCAGCTTTAGAGTTTCTCACAGCATTCAATCTTTTTGGGTAAGAGCCAATCAGATTGGAGCATCTTGACTAAGCAATATTTTGGCCATTCTTCCTTGTAAAAGCGTTCTAACTCGGTCAGATCTCCTGTACACAGCCCTCTTGAGGACACCACACAGGTTGTTGATTGGATTTAGGTCTGGACTCTGGCTGGACCATTCCAGAACCTTGAACTTGTTTTGGTGAAGCGGTTCCTTTGTTGATCTGGAGGTTTGCTTCGGGTCGTTGTCGTGCTGAAAGGTGAAACTCCTCTTGATCTTAAGTGTTTTCGCAGAAGCTTAAAGTTTTGCACCAGAATTCACCGGTATTTGGAGATGTTCATTATTCCCTCCACCTTGATTAAAGCCCCAGTTCCAGCTGAAGAAGAACAGGTCCAAAGTATGATACTGCCACCACCGTGCTTCACCGTGGAGATGGTGTTCTTCTGGTGTTGTGCTGTGTTTGGTGTGCCAAAAAAGTTCAACTTTGGTCTCATCAGACCAGAGCATGTTATTCCACATGGTTTTGGGAGATTGGATGTGCTTTTTAATGTATTCTTCGGTTAAAAACACTTCTGCCTTGCCGCCCTACCCCATCGCCCAGAGATATGAAGCATTCAGGAGATTACCGTCACATGTAGGGAGGAACCAGAACTTGCCAGAAATCGCTGCCATTATTTTAATGTTGTTGTAGGCCTCTCGGCAGCCTCCCTGACCAGTTTCTCCTGATCTTCTCATCAGTTTTAGAGGAACGTCCTGTTCTTAGTAGTGTCACCGTCATGCCATATTTTCTCCACTTTACAGTGTTCCATGGTATATATATATATATATATAATGCCTTGGAAATTTATTTTTTAACCCTCTCCTGATTGATATTTTTAAACAATGAGATCCCGTACCTGCTTTGTAAGATCTTTGTGGCCCACGGCTTTGCCAGTTGGATGTTGAAGAAGATGTCAGGAGAATCCTATCGGAACAGCTGGACTAATTTGGGGTTAATCAGTCACTTTAATTGATGGCAGGTGTACACTAATTAGTATTTAACATGAGTTTGAATGTGATTGGTTGATTCCGAACACTGCCCCGTTCCCAATTATAAAAGGGTGTTGCACAAGTTGTTGTCTTTTTTTTTCCTCCTCCCCTAAAATGATTAATGTTTTGCACTTTAATTAATAGGTTAAATTTCACAATAAAAGGTAGAAAATGTTCTGACGTGATTTATCTTGGTTCCATTTTTTTTTACATCACAAAAACCTTCCATTCTGTATATATATATATATATATTATTTTTTTTTTATTTTTTTTTCATGAATTACTGACAAATCTTTAAATATTTGGTCTAATAACAAGGCTTATCGGCCATATTTATGCAATTCATTACCATAATCGATTTCTGTCTGTCGGGTTTTGATTAGAATAAAAGAACAATTTTGCAACATAATTAAAACGCCTTAACAGAGTGTTAAACATTTCATATTTAAAAATGTAAGCAAGTTGTTAATCAAGAGCTAGAAATGGAGTTAAATGGAAAAAGAAAAAAAAAAAAAAACTAACTCCAGCAAAACCACTTTCGCTGATTAGAAATGAAAATTAGGTTCCGAGTCGAGGGCTGTGGAAGTCACGGCTCATTTGGGGTGTTCTTTAATAAGAAGAAAAAAGACCTCCTTCCTGCTGATGAGAAATATTAAACATTAAGAGGTACATCAGAGCGAATTCTTTAGGATTCTTGCTTCTATGGTCTTCATTTTATGGGTTTTTTTTTTTTTTTAGTAGTTAAAGATCATAATTGATCTACAAATGAACAGTGACCGATGTAAACGTTACCACGTTGGTTTTATCAGAGTAACGTTTGATTAGCGTCTGAGATTTTAAAGAAAGAATCTGACAAAAATACTATTTTCTTATACACGATAAATAACCGGATCCTTAACGACCAGCTCGACCACAGCACGTGTAAATAATGCGAGACTATTAGCAGGTCACGAACAGGATTCACATGCTGATGCTAAGCTAATCAGGTGAGGCGCAAAATCCATTCCTCTGGCCCGGAACTGATCAAAGCACATATAGGGCAGGACACGGCAAGGCCTAAATAAGTTTTTTTTTCCAGATGGAAATGACTAGAGTGGGAGGATGGAAAGAAGCGAGAGTGAGAAGAGCGAGAGAACGAGAGAGAGAGAGAGAGAGTGCGCGAGTGAGGGAGGGAAGAAGGACGGGGCTGAAATGAAGGGGAGTCCGTGGAGATTGCGCCGTCTATCTGGTCGTAGCCCCGGGCCAGCGGCGGAGTAAAGTTGCTAATGATCTCATCGACGTCAAATCTCTGCGATGTCAAACAGCACGGAGCTCCATCAGGGAAATGAGACACTGGACGCCGTATGTCCTGAGGTCCGTCGGCCATCCTGAGTTACTTCACAGCCAGCCGGGCAGCCAGATTAAACAGCAGGACGGAGCAGATTCTCTCAGGATGTGCAGGTCTCCGCTAGTGCGCCCGACGACGGCGCAGTAATAACTAATGAACTACATGATAATGAAACAGGCACAGGGCCGAAACGGAGCCATATTCAACATATTTCAACATTTTAAAACAGTCCGTTGAAATAAAAACAGCGTTAAAGGAATGGTCTGGTTGAAACAAAATGAAACGTGCAGGATTTTCAATACGAATTCAGTCGATCAGTCAAGACATGTCTGGCGTCCGGAGCTGCGAGGTTGTTGTAGAGGTTAAAGAGATGAATATTCATCTTAATTACGTACTTCATCCTGGTCAGGTTCACAACATACAGAGGGTTATCTCGGGAACGACGACTGCGTAGCGGGAATGCCAGTTCACCCGAACTTTTACGCCATAAATACACACCCAGATCCTCATCAACTTCTCAAGTGACACTGTTAAAAGACCGTAAAAACGGTTTTGCAAAACGTGTGTTTCGGTCTGGGAAATCCCATTGGAGATCGCTGCTGTAAACGATGCAAGGTTTTGACCAAAATTGGGGTTTTCTGGCTAGAACATACACTGATGCTGCAAAAACATAAATGCATGTAGTGACCTGGAGGACATGTTGGCAGAATTCAGCTGCAGTGACATCTGACCTGTTTTTTCAGACCACCACAGTTTAAAAAAAAAAATCCCATTTCCATCCAATTTGCCAGTTCGCAACCACTTCCTAGCTCTCCCCATCGTTAATACAGCGAGACACAGAGGAAAGCGTCCTTACTGCCCTCTTCCATGTACATGTTCTCAAAGATGCCCATGTTTGACACATGTCGCTCTGATTGACAGCTGAGAAAGTCACGTCATCCCTCGCACCCAGAGAGCACGGCCAATTTCACTGTCAGGATTCGAAATTCGAGCTAGAACTAGATTATCGTTCGCATCACTTCCAGCTAGGCGGGGCCTAGGGGGCGGAGTCGTACCACACACAAAAAAAAAATCACTTGTCATCTGGTCTTCCTCTGCATGGTGAAGGTTTGTCCATGTTTTAATCTAAAAGACAGGAAGTGCCACCGTATCTGAGTGACATCACTGATTTTTAGGTGACGAACATCCATTACTTGTTAGCGACACTAACCTAACTTTTGTTGCCTGGCACTAGGGTTTGTTTTGTTTTTTGGTTCGTTTTTATTTCGTCACTAAACTGTTTCTTTAATTCTAAAATTGGTTCCAAAAAAAATCCACTAAGACAAAACAGAAGGAAGGAAACAAATCAAACGAAAATCCCACTACGTCAGTCCACATTAAGACACGTGCTGATGTTAGAAGACCTGGCGGATTTTAAGGGGAAAAACATGTTTATCTGACTAAAGACTGGCAGACTTGAGCATGAATCTATTTCATCTGTTGGTATCGGGTGCGGATCGAGGGTGAGATTACAGATTAAAACGGCGATATGGAAAAGGATGTCGATGGGAGAGACTGTACTGTACTACTGTACACAAAAACAACAACAACGTATAGCACGATCTCACACTCGGAGTTGAAACAGTACAGAAAAAATGAACTTAGTCTTAATCTAAATTAACAATTAAATCGAAATGTATAAAGTTAAAAAAAAAAAAGTCTTAAACAGCATTGCAACTAATTTTAAAAGGTTTTAGGAGCACATTTTGTCTAACCTGTCCCGTTCTCGATATTCCTCTATCCATTTCTATTTCACATTCCTAACGGTTCTCCCCGGCACATGGTGAATGGCTTTAGCATAAAGATCAAGGCTGAGAATATTTCTATATTTCCATGGCCCATATTCATTCACATACACAAAGCATAAAATTCCTCTCTCAGCGTGGAAATATATAAATAAACCAACGTTAGAAATAAACAGCTGCAGTAATGAGGTTAACTATTTTGGCTTTTGAGAATGCTAGAGAGAGAGAGAGAGAGAGAGACAGAGAGAGAGAGAGAGAGAGACACAGAGAGAGAGAGAGAGAGAGAGAGAGAGAGACAGAGAGAGACGAGAGAGAGAGAGAGGAGGGTTTGCAATATTTTTCCGGCCCAAATTAATGACAGCGGATCTAATGCCATTGCCGTACTTCGGAGTGTGTCCAATACTTTTAAAGCACAGCGTTAATGGAGACTTGGAAAGAGATTGATTTGAACATCAAACAGTACCCAATAGGTCGCCTTCTTTCATGCTTTTGGGTTTTGAAAGTTCTGATGGCAGTGCCGCAGCTTCAACCTGCTCCTCGGATTGATGTAATTATGCTCGGAAGTGGCGTGTACGAAGCGTACGGTCGCCGGCAGCCTCACCATGAAGGGCTGATGATCTCTAAACGAGGCTTATTTATTAAATAACGCACTGGAGATTGAAATAAACATTCATTGTGGATGATGAAAAAGAGTCATCATCGCTCTGCGATAATGATAATTATTTTGACTGATAGATAACCTGTTCGCACCCCAGTGAAAGGCTGAAAGTCTATTAGACGGCATCTTATTAGCCATCCATCCATGAAGAAAGTAAATGATATTTCAGTAAGCAGGCCGTCGAATGAATTGCGAACTCTCTGACTGTTTTGTGATGACACCTCGGTGACTTTGAAAAGAGCAGGTTTTTTCTTCTTCTTCCCTTTTCCGCGAAAGGCCGGAACGAGCTCGGCGGCATTTCCATAAACGCCGGAGTCAAAAGGTGGGGTCACGGTGCGACTCGGACCGTATTCATCATCATCGCTGGGTGGAAATGCACGCTCTGAACCGATGAAGCCTGGCCATCGTATTCACGTCGACCGGTTCAAGGTGGGTGCTCGAATGGACGAAATATCAGCGTGGTGGATAAGAAGGTCCAAAAGTGATCCAAAAGACAAATGGCACAAAGTCCAACAGCTCTGAAGTTCTCCAGAAAGATGGGGGGGTGGAAGGGGGGAAGGTCAGGGATAAGGAGGGCGGAATAGGTGGATAAAACTCAAGTATGAACTCTGAACCTAAAAAAAAAGTTCTGCAACTAGTTAAGGAAATTAACGACCCCGATCATCTAACCTTTTATTGTTTTATTACGCCATAGTTGCTAACGACCACCATTCAAATGTCTTCCTTCCTTCTTCACATGAATTTCAGTAACCTTTTAAAAAAGTAAATTACCCACTTATCCATGTTGCCGTTAACCAACACCCCAGCGTCCACCTGCTTCTCCAGCGTCCACGTTTCGGTCCCTCACACACTCGCGGCCCCGGGGCGGTGTTTGGGGTGAGCTGGCTCAGGCCTCGGCGGCTAATCACCCCTTCCCAAGACGCTGCTCATCAAAGCGCCCCGTACAACAGATCAATCTTCTCCTGACAGTTCATTTAGACTGAATTAATTTGGAATTAGAGGCCATTACGGCAATTGGCAGCCGCTGATATTCCCCGAGCGCAGGCTGAAATCCCCTCTCGCAGAGAGAGCGGCCTTTTCAATCGACTAGATAAGGACCTTTCTTTTTTTCTTCTCCTAAGCACTTCGAAGTTAGGGCTGAGCAAATAATTTAATTTTCACTTTTAAGCAAGTCATCATTGTTTAAAATGGACTACAAATAGAGCACACACACACACACACACACACACACTAAGTTGTCTTTGTTGAATGCCATTTTATTGCTCGTAGTGTTCCAAAGTCACGTGTGTATGTAACGAAGACGGAAGCTGGCAAAAGTATTAGAATATCATACATTTAAATGATATACATGCCATTAAATATTACCCCCCAACCCCCATCCCTGTGGTGATTTAATACATTTACATTTTTGCCAATGTTTTTTCTTTGTTTTGAAATTGCTAGCAGTATGTTTCTCGTTTATAAATCCTATCGTTTGTAATTATATGTTATGGGTTTGAGATAATAAAAAAAAATTAATCAGAACCCTAAATACAGCATCACAAAAGTACAGATTTGATGTAAATTAGGCCAAAAGTGAAGCATCCAGGAGTCCCAGGGAAAAATTAATGCTTTCAGAGTGGTCATGACATCAAAATGGGAGTAAAATATAAGCAAATTTATTGCTTAGGTGTTGGGGGTTTGATTACTGCCATTGCCCGGTGTGTGTCGAGTCTGCATGTTCTCCCCGTGCTGCGGGGGTTTTCTCCGGGTACTCCAGTTTCCTCCCTCAGTCCAAAAACATGTCACACCCCTCTTCATCTCCCTCCACTGGCTTCCTGTAGCTGCCCGTATCAAGTTCAAGGCCTTGATGCTCACCTACAAGACCTTGTCAGGAACAGCACCCTCCTACGTCAACTCTCTCCTGAAGGCCTACGTTCTCTCTCGCAATCTGCCATCGATTAGCGACCGACGTTTAGTAGTTCCCATCTCAACGTGGCGTTAGGTCCCTTTCCAGAGCCTTCACGCTAACTGTTCCTCAGTGGTGGAGCTTCTGAGATGGGAACCGGACGCAAGTGCTCAAAAATCAGTATGCTAAGTGTACTGTACTGTACTGTACCACGAAATTTGGTGGAAAAGCACTAACACAGATTATTAACCACTAAGCCTACAGACTTCTTCTGAAGGTGCAAGATCGCACCGTCTTGGCAAATCATCAGCCGTGCCTGCTTAGCTTTAGATCTGCCAAGTGATGAAATGTCAAATATAAATATTAAGCGGGTGAAAATATGTGCAAAAGAAGTGCAGGAAGAAACAGACGGTATCCAAACATGAGGAGGAGTCTCCAGGCTGTTCCGCAGAGGTAAATATTAACTCTGACACCATGCTGTGAAACCTCTCCCTCACTCAGGGAGGACAAAAGTAAAGGAGAGTCAAGTCAAGGGAAAGGAAAAAAAAGCAACAACAAACCCTTCCCTCCTCTGCTCAGCATGACACGCCGGATGACATGCTCCCTCGACACCTTTCCAACAATCCTCAAAGAGTAGCTGAGCGAGCCTCTCGTCTTGACAGCTCACCCTTTTACACCAACGCTACACACAATCACACGTCCATGACAATTCTTCTAAAGCGACTTAACAGACTGCAGAGTTTCCAACCGACACCTGACCCTGTTCAACCTCAACCTGGACCAGAAGTAAGAAGTAAAGGTCTAAGTGTCATGCTGTTTGGCGGGGGGACAGACGGACGGTGGATGGGGGAACAGGCGGGTTTACTGTTACCACTGCAAAGATAATTATTTTCCATAACGAGGTGTATTATTCTTCATACCTCACAGCAATTTGCAGACCAGTACAATTCTGATTTAGTAAAGAACAACGTATACAGTGCTGTGAAAAAGTATTTGCCCCTATCCTGATTTCTTCTGTTTTTGTATAAATCTCTTACTAAACTGTTTCAGAAATGAAATCAACAACTAAGATAAAACAAAGGAAACCTGGGTAAGCACTAAATACAGTTTTTAAATGATCATGTTATTTACTGAAGAAAAAAAGTTTTCCAATACCAACTGGGCCTGTGTGAAAATGTATTTGCTCCACGTAGTCACAAATTCCCCAAATCTATGAAACTGCATTGGTAATGGAGTTCAGCTGAACCAGACACAACCAGGTGTGATTACGGCAAACCCTGTTCCATCACATCTACACTTACATAGAACGTTTTCAACAGCATGGAGTTGGTTAAAAGGTCTTACGGAGTAACACACTACGCTCAAGTGGAAAGAAATTCCAGAAATGATGAGGAGGAAGGTGATTGAAATACATCAGTCTGGGAAGGGTTGCAAAGCTATTTCAAAGGCTCTGGGACTCCGAAGAACCACAGCGAGAGCCGTTATCTCCAAATGGAAAAACTCAGCACAGTACTGAACCTTCCCAGAAGTGTCCGACCTTCTAGATTTCCTCCAAGAGCACAGTGACGACTCATTCAGGAAGTCACAAAAGAGCCAAGGACAACATCAAAGGACCTACAGGCCTCTCTTGCATCAGTAAAGGTCACTGTTCATGACTCCACGATCAGAAAGACACTGGGGGAAAATTCCTCCATGGAAGAGTGATGAGGCGAAACCCACTGCTGACCCAGAAGAACATTAAGGCTCGTCTGAATTTCACCAAAACACACCTTGATGATCCTCAAATCTTTTGTGAGAATGTTCTGTGGACTGCTGAGTCGAAAGTGGAACTGTTTGGAACTGTTTCACACACACACACACACACACACACATTACCATAATAATTACTAAACGAGATGTGAACATTTCAGCATCTTGCACCCTTTAATGTCTCAGGTATATTATACAGCATGCCATCCAACGTACTATAATATTCAGAGAAATGTTTCAAAGGCTTGTAAAATCTTCCAGGATCTCCAGAGAGTCCTTTACTGTTTTGCAGTTCAATGGTGAAGATGTTCTTAATGTCTGTATGACAGACTATGAGCGCCAGTGAGAAAAAAAACTAAACACAGAAAGTGAAGTTCATTGCAGGTATTTAAAGCGTAGGTGTCAAATTTCAACGCAGTCACGATAATAGAGTCGACACACATTACCTCAGTTTAGAGCTGAAAGGATGTATATGAGGAATTTACAATGGTGGGTATAAAAGCGCAGAGGACACCATGACCACGACGCTACCTTTCATCCGACCGCATCGATTTATTCGCTTTTTCCCTGATCTGCTTGGCTTCCTCTCTTAAATATTTCCAAAAAAAAAAACTAAACAAAACCCCACTGCGCTTTGAGATCTCAAATCAATCCTGAGCGTACAGATCTCATACCCCCAGCTTATGAAATGTCGAATCCGTCTCCGTCTGACTTTTCACTCCTTTCTCCATTCTCTCCTCAACTTGTTGACTTTGACAGTTTGTCGAGTGCGCTGGTGTTTTTAACTCCCCGGGTCACTTTAAAGGAGGAGAACTCGGAGATCACACACTGGACTTCGACACCCTTCAGCAGCAGAGCTGGATTTATAGGTGGTCTGTGGAAGACTTGGACTCAGTGTTCTTTCAGCACTTTTACAGATCAGGCAGTTCGATAGAGGGAGAGAGAGAGAGAGAGAGAGAGAAAAAAAAGTTTGATCTTTCCGCTTTCCACACGTTCCTCAGCAAACCTGTTGAGTTTTTCTGTGCAGCATGAAACCAAATCAGGCCAAAGAGAGTAAATGTTGGACTTCCGAGTTGTTTTTGTATTCCGAGTCATCAAATGGATCTCAGAAGTGGAAAACCAGCCAGGATCAAAACGTTGACAAGTTTTTAATCCTTCATGGCAAGACTTAAGAATGTACTACGTGTTACTAAAAAAGTAACATTTATCAATTCTGTGCAGGATTTCATTGAGGTTTTTATTTTGTGATTGTTGTGACCAAAAATGGAGCAACTTGGAGGGTTTTTTTATTTGGCGGGGGTGGGTGGGGGTGTGTACTTGAATTGCCGAAATCGCATTTGCACGAAATAGTTTTTTTGGTAAATGAGATTTTTTAGCTGCACTCATGAATCGAAGGGGGCTTTGACTGAATGCGTATTGTGATGACGTCACATGACACGTCTTGGCCCAAATCTGCGGTAATTTAGCAAAATTCCAAGCTCCTCAGAATATTGCGAAGTTTGCTTCATTTTGTGTTCATTTCTACAATCACAAAAACCTGGCATGAGAACCATCTATCTCTCTCTCCCTCCCTTTCTCTCTCTCTCTCTGTATTATTGATATAAACATTATTGATATATAACATTATTGATAAAAATCGATTATGAAATAAACGGACTATGGTTTTATTTTAAGCTTTACAAAGTGAGATCATCAGACAACAAACAAAAACCTAAGCCGTCACTATTTTACTCGTTCCTCTCTGAGCCATGCTCAGGTGAAAGCAGGATTTGAGCATTATCATTAACACCCAGATTTATGGGTATTTGCGAGGATTATTACAGCTACACGCCGAGCAAACGGCAAGCTGAGCGACTCCTTTTTGTCCTGAGGGAGTCACCGCATGACGCGACTTCTCTGCGGGCGGTAAAGTGGTTTCTACGCCACGGCCACATGTAGCTAATAGCGTTTAGTTCCAAATGAGCTATAATCAAAGGCACACAGGAATCTAATGATAAATTACGAAATAGCAGACAATGGATCGTTTGGATAATAACACGATTCATGTTAAGGCCTTTGAATAGGAATTTTCACACTTGGCCCGAATACTTGAGTTGCGTGCAGGATGGATTCTGTGCTCCTACACACCATTTCGCAATTCCATACATAACCTTTGTGCGCACAGGTTGGGAAAATGGTAGGCACTAGGCTCATCTGTTTGTCGTTGTTCTTATTATCTTCATTTGGTACCAACACCAAATGGCAGGCAATGAGAAGTGACTGTTCTGCAAAGAGAACTGGAGGTATAGTACAAAGATAACCCTTTTTATAACGTACATAGTCAAGAATCCTGTCATGGACTTTTTTTTTGCTGTTCCTGCAGGGTTTGAAATGTGAATAACTTCTTATATAGGCATTATTATTATTATTATTATAGTGTTTATTTCTTGTGCTCAGTCTCCCACAAAAGCAGATGGACGTTAAACTGGATTTAGGGATCTGCCGCGGAATTTGATCTCCTCTCGGACTCTCATTGGCTGTTGCTTATTACCGTTTTCACCGCTTGTTGGAGAGACGCTCACAATTACCTACGAAGAATTTCGAACGTACTTGAAAATACTACCATAGCACTTCGTAGCCATGCTGATCCCCAGAATTACTCTGCAACATGGAAATCTTGTCGTCTGAATTCAGCGTTACACCCAGTTTACATGCTTCATAAGTGGACACAGGGCGTTGTATAATTGCAAACCTAATAACCATTCGAATGCCATGCCTTTGGAATTCGGCAAGGACCGCAGAGAGCACTCAGCTCTCGGAGGGAAAGGGTGGAAACCCGGGCCGACCCGCATTACATAAATATCAATTAAAGAGAGGAACAGAGGCTAATCTGCCCCCTGAGAGGAGCAAGGGTGCGAGGGGAACAACTGGGGTGGGAAAAGGGAGGGAACGGGGGAGGAGAAGGGAAGGCCGCCTGGAGGACGAGGGGCGGAGACGACGTGTCATTTAAAACAATCAGCTGCCTCCTTTTATTCCTAAGGTCCTCCCCTAGTAGTGACTGATTTGACTACGGCTCTATAAGCCTAACCGCAATTATTACGGCTCTCAAAGCAGTCACCTGACTGAAGAAAATAAATGAAAGATTTAATTGGAAAACCAGTTTAGTGCATGTGGAAGAATTAAAATTCAATTTGGATGTGGATTTAGGGGTGATGAAGTCAAGAATCATTAGTGTCAAATGTCTTATTGACTGACTGACACACTTATCATAAAGCCATAAACCCCCAAATGTGTGGAGTGACTGGGGTGAAGCAGGAGGGGAAATGGTTATAGAGGTGATTATTTTGGGGGTGGGGGGGTGTTGGGGAGGATTTATCCTCACTGCTGCTCTCCTCTTTCATGTCTAATGGGACGACTGGTTAATAAAGCAGCCGGTTAAGAGGATTGTGATCAGCATTGGGCCGCGCCTGATAGCGGCCCCGGGAAGGTTGGTGACAATCGGTGCAATAGGCTTGGCTTGAACATTCATGGCTTGAGGGATTTGCCCCCAATGGTGTCAGCCCACCCTAAGTCACTCTAATGAAGGCCAATTGGATAGGGACTGGCCTGATATCGAGGTGGTACCAAGTGCCAATAGTGCAAGCGCCTCGTCTATAGGGTGCAAGTAAATCCAGGGCGGCGATAATCCACAGCTCTGGGTGGGTGAGATTGCAGAATCCCGGCGCTGGTTGGGATTATTGAGGAGGTGCAATACGTGGTTTATGGGACAAACTAGAAAAAAAAAAGACGGATTGAGGGTCCTTATACGTGAAATTGGTCAGAGATTTGCAGACATTAATGTCTGCATGCTTCAGGAACCTCAGAGGTCCATTTGTGGTTCAAATATTATAAGTCATGAGATGATGCTAATCAAGTACAGCACCGTCGACCATTTTCAAATTTTTCGAGGTACGCATTTGTCATCAATTTATCGGGATGTCCAGGATGGTGTTTAGGCAGAACTAAACTGCAATGAAGACATGACCTCATGAAATCCATCCAAGATTTTCGAGAAGGTTTAGTGGAGATACATTGGTTTATCTTCTTCTTTTAAGAGACTTTCCTGATTTGTTCCTTTGAGCTCTTGAGGAGAACCTATTATCCAAGATCTCATGATCACATGGTGCATTTTCGCATCTTTATTGCCCCTTCTTGTGCTCGGATTCCATTGGTATTACTCTGTAAGCATATTTTAACTGTTTAACCACCTTATTGTTTCTGTAACACACTGACCAAATACAATGACTATGAGTTTCTTCCTGCTGTCCATCACGCTCAAGGTTATCAAGGACGCCAGAATGCAATTCCGGATCGTTCTGGCTCTCTTGACCATAATACGCCCATGCCATCACTTGTGTTGGTTGGTCATTTTGCAAGTGAAGACCAGACACAAAGCGAGAGGCAAGAGCCTGAAGAACATCATGGAAATATGTATATTTGTGGGGAAAAAAAGACCTAAAGCACACGTCTTCCTGTGAAGTTGAAAGATTTTACTATTCTTTTGGCGCTGATAAAGACCTCTGTGGTTTGTCAGCTGGTTTGATGGCTGAACCACTACTTTCCCCACTACTTCATCTCTCGGGCCTCAAGCTATTTTACCTGTCTACATTTTTTTTCTGCTACTGTAAGCTCAAATTCCCCCTCCATCGATCGCGCCGTCTGTATCCCCCCTGTCCGACTCGCTAATTCTCCATTTTGCCTCTTTCATCCGGATCGAGGCAGTACGATGAGGCGGCAAAAAATAAAGGTGGAAAGAAGAAAAAAAAATCAATAACAGCGCCAAGTGAGAGAGGTCAGAGTTCAACGGGGTCCTTGACTAATGGGAGGAGTGGCAGGACTCTGGGGCTCAGGGGCCGAGAGAAAGGGGGGTGGCGGGAGATGATGGAGATCCCGTTCGCAGCCATCGATCCGGTCAGTGTGCGCTAGTGAAGGGTTATCAGAGAGGGGCTTGAGGCAGGGTTATCAGATCAGCAGGAACAGGAACAGGCTTTATCTGGCTCGGGGCCAACGAGTGTCAAGTCATCAGAGAGAGAAAGGAAAGGATGGTGTCAGGAAAAATGCTATGATGCTGGAACTTTTCCCAGGAGAATGAAGGTTAACGAGGGCTAAAGGGTTGGAAAAAATAGCAAAACATAGATCTTTCATTGCAAATGAACACTGATGGTGAGAAAATGCTAACAAGGAGCTAGCATGAGCCAAGAGGAATTAACGACGCTGCCGATCAACCCGAACAACACGACGAGGAAGCAGCCGAGCCGAACCGGACTCTGCTTAGAGAATTAGCCACTTATTGCGAGAGACACAAATGAGAAAATCTGACAGTTTAGAAGTTTACTCTTTACTTAAAGACACCAAAAACAAATACAGGGAACAAAAAAAAACATGCCAATATTTGTAATGTATACAGTGGGAGAATTTCTGTGGATAAATTCTGGATTCTGATTGGTCAGAACGTGTTGATTCATTTTCTGTAACAGCAGCTCTGACAGTAGCGCATTTGGAAATCACAGGTTTATATTAATGCACTCGTTCGAATACGTTCTAGTACGTCATTTCTATCCACAGCAACACAGGCTCAAACGTTGCATTCATGAAATTCATACGCTGGGGCAAGAACTTTCCGAAAGAAATGATCCGAAATATCCTAAATCTTCATCCCAAAAATAATCAATGTAATCAATATTTATTTATTCATTTATTTGCATGTATTTTTTTTTTCTATTTTGTTATGCTTATGTCAAGGGCATCATCTTTGTGGTATTAATATGATTTTTTTTATTGTTCATGGATATATTTTTCTTTTTTGTTTGTTTGTTTGTTTGTTTTTAATTTATTTTTGTTTTACTTTTATTTAAACTATAAAAGGAACATCAATAATACAGCAACAACGACAAGAACACCAACTACCACTACTACTACTACTAATGATAATAATATTTTTAATAATCCTAATAATAATCCATGTGTGAGAACATTTGTTGACATTCTGACACTCTCAGGACCCAACTCTCTCTGAACGTACAATATCAGATCTGTAATCGTTCACTGTAATCTCTAAAGTGCTGTTTAATCACTCGGCTTTTCTTGGTATCAGCTCATTTTCCTCTCAATGGACTGGAGACGAGAGAGAACGGGGTGTGTGTGTGTGTGTGTGTGTGTGTGTGTGTGTGTGTGTGCCAGGGAGGAGGGAGAGCATGAAAAGCAAATTAACTGCCATTTGAATGACTGACATCTTCATGATACGGGTAATTATCACTGCTGATGTTCTCAAATGAGTTGAGAAGGCCTGTTCACCGGCTGCCTCCTGAGGGATGTGGGGTTACACAAAGATGATGTAATACACACACACACACACACACACACACACACGTGGGCAATATAACTCAAAGGCATATCTATGATACACAATATGTGTGCACTCTCCTCAGTAGTCTTACGTTTAATAGTTTATTTAATGACGTAAAAAATAATTCTTTAAAAATAACATTCCATAAATGAATCACATGAAAATGAATCACATGCATGAATATGAATCACATGAAAATGAATCATATGTAAATGAAGCACATGTAAATGAATCATATGAAAATGAATAAATAAACAAAGTCAAAAAAATAAAATAAAATAACATTCCTAATTTAACACAGAGATACATTTTTTTAAATTATTTTGTATTTATTAGTTTGTCACTATTTTAGAATAAAAATAATAACTATATCACGAGATCCACAATATCTCACAAGAGTGTATTGTGGTATAATTTTAAATCATTATATTATGTTCGCATTTCCAAGTGAAAAGCTGCTGTTCTGTTTCTACACACAAATACTCAAATATTAAACAAGTGTGCAGGAGTGTGTGTGTGTATGTGTGTGTGTGTGTGTGTGTGTGAGAGAGAGAGAGAGAGAGAGAGAGAGAGAGACGAGATGAGACAGAACGACAGAGAGAACGTGAAAGACGAGTTCTGTGGGCGGACGGCCAGAAATCCATTTGCAATTTAGATGGAAATTTAATGACCCCACGGTGGCAGTGAATTATGAAGCTGATCAATTGATCATGTCAAGGACAAATAGGTAAACAAACATGTGCATTAATTCTGACCGTTCTCCTGTTCCTCTGCCTCCTGACTGCCGAGACGGTGATCACACATCACCCGACCATGAGGAGAGAGAGAGAGAGAGAGAGAGAGAGAAACAAAGAGCTGATGAGATACAAGAATAAAAATAAATTCACAGTTGCATCGTCACATCAGTAAACAACAAAAAAAAAGTATTAAACTATCGCTAAAATGGTGTAGAAATAAAAATATGAATATTCAACATAAAATCATAGATAAAAAGGTAAAAAGTTAAAAAAAAAGCTGAGAGCAAAAAGAGATGCATTTTTCTTTTTTTTCTTTATTATTTACAAAAATCTACAAAAAAGAAGTAAATTTAAAGAATATATCTAAAAATGGCAAGTCAATTAATTAAAATAAATAAATAGACAAAAATAAATTTATAAATTAAGGACAATGGGACATTTGAATGGAACATATGGAACATAGTTAAAATGGAACATATTTAAAATATTAAACTATAAATTAAATGCTTTTAAAAAAAGTTAAAGTAAATTATAAAATAAATAAGTAAATAAAATTAAAAAATAAAAACTTAAGCTCTGTACAACGAATAGATAAATGAAAACTTAAGTTTAGAAATGACAAAATCCAAAATAACATTTGATTAAAAAAAAGTAACTAAAAAAGTGCAAAAGTAAAATGAAAGCGACATACAAAGCAACAATTATATATAGGGATTTAAATTATTATTATTATTATTATTTTTTAAATCTGTTACAATAAGTCCAAAAAAGAGTTAACTGAAATTAAAAAAGAAAGCAGACTGCAACATAAATGTGTATAAATTTGAATAAATAAATCAATTTAGATAGATAGATAGATAGATAGATAGATAGATAGCTAGATAGCTAGATAGCTAGATAGATAGATAGATAGATAGATAGATAGATTTCATTCTCTCTTTGGCTCCCACTGAGATGGTCCAGCCCTCCTCTTTGCACGGATAGTTGAGCTCAGCAAGAATCCTTTCACCCACATGGGCTCAGGAGATGAAGAGAGACAAACGAGAAAGAGACAGAGAGAGAGAGACAGGTGGACACACACACACACACACACACAGCAAGAGACAACCTCCTTCAATCTGTGTGTCAGATCCAGATGTCACAAAACCTCTGGTTCCTTTGACTTCATTTCATCTCATCTCATAAAGTGCATCATCGTGTTCTTTCATAGATGTTCGAGTTTTGTCTGTTTTTAACTACATGGTTAAATACAGAGTTTGTTTCAGGCGGTTTAAATTCTTAGCTGATACAGTGTTGGATGTACATTTGAGCAGGTTTCTGAGGCGTTTTATCATCATCAGTGCTAATTCTGATAACTAGCTATTGTTACCATAGGAGGTTATGATTAGATAGCTAATTCAGATTAACTAGCGACTCCTCCTGTTAAAAATCTGAACAATCTTCCAACTTCGCATGAGGGCAGAATCCAAGGATAGATTTGCATGTTCCCGCTTAGTTACTCTGGAAAAATAAGCACATAAAAAAATAAAGCTTAAATGCTAGCAGTTTAATGATAATTATAGTAACCACAGAAGATTGTTGGTAGCTACCTAGCTAAAGTTACCTCAGAAGATTGTTGGTAGGTAGTTAAAGTTACCACAGAAGATTGTTGGTAGCTACCTAGCTAAAGTTACCACAGAAGATTGTTGGTAGCTACCTAGCTAAAGTTACCTCAGAAGATTGTTGGTAGCTAGCTAGTTAAAGTTACCACAGAAGATTGTTGGTAGGTAGCTAAAGTTACCACAGAAGATTGTTGGTAGCCACCTAGCTAAAGTTACCACAGAAGATTGTTGGTAGGTAGCTAAAGTTACCACAGAAGATTGTTGCTAGCTAGCTAGCTAAAGTTACCACAGAAGATTGTTGGTAGCTAGCTAGCTAAAGTTACCACAGAAGATTGTTGCTAGCTAGCTAAAGTTACCTCAGAAGATTGTTGGTAGCTAGCTAAAGTTACCTCAGAAGATCGTTGGTAGCTAGCTAAAGTTACCACATAAGATTGTTTCTAGCTAGCTAGCTAAAGTTACCACAGAAGATTGTTGGTAGGTAGCTAAAGTTACCACAGAAGATTGTTGGTAGCTACCTAGCTAAAGTTACCTCAGAAGATTGTTGGTAGCTAGCTAGCTAAAGTTACCACAGAAGATTGTTGGTAGGTAGCTAAAGTTACCACAGAAGATTGTTGGTAGCTACCTAGCTAAAGTTACCACAGAAGATTGTTGGTAGGTAGCTAAAGTTACCACAGAAGATTGTTGGTAGGTAGCTAAAGTTACCACAGAAGATTGTTGGTAGCTAGCTAGTTAAAGTTACCACAGAAGATTGTTGGTAGCTAGCTAGTTAAAGTTACCACAGAAGATTGTTGATAGCTATCTAAAGTTACACAGAAGATTGTTGGTAGCTAGCTAGCCAAAGTTACCACAGAAGATTGTTGCTAGCTAGCTAAAGTTACCACAGCAGATTGTTGCTAGTTAGCTAGCTAAAGTTACCACAAAAGATTGTTGGTAGGTAGCTAAAGTTACCACAGAAGATTGTTGGTAGCTACCTAGCTAAAGTTACCTCAGAAGATTGTTGGTAGCTAGCTAGCTAAAGTTACCACAGAAGATTGTTGGTAGGTAGCTAAAGTTACCACAGAAGATTGTTGGTAGCTACCTAGCTAAAGTTACCACAGAAGATTGTTGGTAGGTAGCTAAAGTTACCACAGAAGATTGTTGGTAGGTAGCTAAAGTTACCACAGAAGATTGTTGGTAGCTAGCTAGTTAAAGTTACCACAGAAGATTGTTGGTAGCTAGCTAGCTAAAGTTACCACAGAAGATTATTGGTAGCTAGCTAGCTAAAGTTACCACAGAAGATTGTTCCTAGCTAGCTAAAGTTGTCACAGAAGACTGTTGGTAACGCCCTAGCTTACCAAAAGGAGGTTACTGTTATTGTTAGCTAGCTAAAAAATAAAAATAAATAAAAAACAACCCACAAGAGGTCTCTGTTAGCTAGCTAAAGTTACCACATATGATTATTGTTAACTGAAGCTACCACAGAAGGCTATTACTGCCACAGTTACAGTTATCACAGGAGGTACTAACAGCTAACTAAAATGATCACAGGAGGTTACTGTTTTACAATAAATCATACTCCCATGCACAGTTTAGCTAAAATAAACTAAAATTTACAGTTAGAAGTCACATTGTTGTTGGTTGTTGTTGTAGCAGGTAGCAAATAATAGGTAATCAATTCAAAGTAATTTTTGACATTAACAAGTGCGTAAAAATAATAATTCAAAAAATGTATGAACATGCTAGTGATTTTGAAACATTATAAATAGTGTCGCTCAATCATTAACGTTTTTTTGTTTTTTTTTTACATTTTAACAATTACGCACGTTTTAATTTTAACTGCTTTTTGTTGTCCTCAGAAGGAGGGCCGATTTTAGTCTTAAAGTCCAGTGACTGATCACCGCAGCTTAGTAACTACCGGTTCCAGCGACACATCAGCAGCATCTGTTACAGCTGCGGTACAATCTATAACCCATCCATCAAACGCAAACAGACTCGTCTACTGTAAACAGGAAACTCGTTTACATCTCAAAACCGACTGATACGTCACAGGAACCATCTTGCTGAGAGCCTGAGAGGCTCTCACAGCTGTCACAGATGAACATCTAGTGCAGATCACTACGGAGGAACAATTAAGCTCTGAAATAAACACCTTAATTCACCCCTTATATCCATTGATCATCCCTCCTCAAGCCATTTAGCCTCTCCGATATCGCGTCTCCGTTGTGCCTGAACGTTGCCCCATTTAACCGACGATGCTAATTACTGCTAATGGGAAAGAGATAAAGGGCCTCGGATGCATGATTCCCTCTGACAGACTCTCAAAACATCTTGATTACTGCAAAATAGCTCTGGCCAGGAGTCAATACGTCTCAGAGGAAAGAATGGTTACCGTTTTAATACAAGGCTAAAATACAATTAGACGCTGAAATTAGCTAGGATGCTAGCATTTATAGACTTCAGATACTATCAACGATGCAGGGGTTTCGTTTTCGAAGCGATGCTTTACTAGCACAAGCAAAGGAACAGCATACTTTCACAATGTAGCATTGTTTTTGTGTTAAATCTACTGTATATAAATAGCATGAACAGGATTTATGAAAAATACTTGGACAGTTCGGGTTATGATTTTCCAAATTGCATTAAAATTACAAACAACACATGGATTCGTGAATGTCTACCAATTAAAGGGACATTATGACTTTTTTTGTTTTGTCTCATTATCAAATTTGCATCCATCAGCTAAAATGAAATCAATGACTAACTTCGATCTATTAGCCAATCATAGCTCAGAAGTGGGAATTCGTCTTTCTTATTTAAAAAAGCCCAAACAAAAAATTTTTTAGATGCTTTACATTCTTCACTTACCTGCACTCGTTAGCTAACATGAACAAACGCGTCAATTTATGAACAATTCTTTTATGTCATATCAATAAATGCTCATAATCTTCCCTGCTAATGCTAGCTAATACCTTGAGTGAACTCCAAAATTATGGGCTATTTACTAGATCTTGACCATTTCTGAGATTATATTTATTTATATTAGCTATCTAAAATGAACTAACACTATTTTTTTAGGGGATTTTAAATCCTTTTCTTCAATGGTCATAATCCTTACTGCTACCAGGAATTTCTGAGAGAATTTTCATAAATGTTAATAATCTACACTAATAATTCTAGCTATCTGGCTAAAGTATGCTATATTGAAAGGACATCTGAAAGAAAAACACACTCTTGCTGGTAAACATGACATGATTGAATGTTCACAATTTTAACTGCTGACTCTTATGTCTTTATATTTTAACTTATCTTAATATATTAGCTGCTAATACTAGCTAGCTAACATGAGCTAACCCAAAAGGATTTCTGTGAGGATTTTGGTGCTCATAATTTCATTACTAATGCTTGTTTTCTGCCTAATACATGCTAATATACCTTCTCCATAATGCTAGCTAAATCTTGACCCAATTTCTGAGAAGCTGTTTAAGTCATATTTATAAATGCTCACTGCTCATGCTAGCTAGCTGACTAACCTATGCGTGATTTTTAATTACCATCTGTAAATGTTTATAATCTCTGTAATGGTAGCTAGCTAATTTCTCAAAGGGTTTCGAAGACATACAGATAAATATTCTGCATGTTAGCTGTTAATGAGAGGGTTCTACAAAGTGTTAAATTTACATTGCTAATGCAAACATAGCAGGATTTATGAGAAATTTAAAGCATTAAACACGCCTATGAATTTGCAATCCACAGGATATACTGATCAGAAATTACTTGTGTTTGAGAAGAGAATTCTGACTGGGGTTTCAAAACAGAAATAACTCACAGGAAACTATTTTTCCCCCTCAGAGTATATCCTCTTGACACTCATGACCCCAGTGTTATAATGCTATTAGACAGTGACAGGTTGCTCTAAGTGACTGTTTTCTTGGGGGGTTTTTTTGCGATGCGAAGAGCTTTCTGAAAACAGGCTTTTGTAAAACAAGGAGTTTAAACCAGATTAAAGCTGAACAATCACACAATCCGTCATGTTTATGCCTATAATTCTTCCCGAAGAAGAGGATTTATAGTTATCGTAGGAGGCTGAGAATCACACAGTCACACTGCGACGACATTTTACAGTGAGGCCAGGTAATCCTGTGGAGGTGCTTCGGAAAATCATGGGGGATGAGAACAGTGTGCGGATTCGAATCGAGGCTTTTCTAAGTGCCGCTAATGCTGGGAGCCACCTCAACATTTCTGAAGGATTGAGAGGGATTGGCTTAGGTGACTCTCTAATGAGGCTGTTGTTCTTTTGTTTGTGCTGTTAAGGGGAATTAGCCGTATTAAGGTGCGGGAGTCAACCTTTGAGGCCTAGACAGAGCTCCATTGTGTGCACTTACCTGAGCCATGGTTTAAAACCCATCATCATTAGGAACGTTATGAAAATTCACACAGTGAATATATATATATGAAGTTTTCGGTAAGCACACATTTATTTAACATTTATGGAAGGAGTCTCCAGTGTCAGTACTTTGTAACAGTCAAGATAAAAAGTCTTCAGGACAGAGGAGATTACTCTGTGGCTGGAGAAAGAACGACTGTGACTATTAACAGATAAAAAGTTGTCATTCTTTAACAAATAAACGTTGACAAATCGCTGTGGTATGAGAGGAATAAAACACTTTGGGTGATGCTGTTATTGGAAAATAATCATAACTCTGTGTCATCACGCCACCCTGTTATTGATTATTTTCGTATAACAGAATGATTTGTATACGGTGTGTTTTATTCTCGACTTATCACCACAGATGCACTTTTAAGACCTCTTTACTAAAAGAGGCAGAGGGAGCCGAGACTCGAAACAGGAACTCTTTCTCCTCTAGTGGGCAGATCCAACTTTACAACTCCTTCACAGTCCTCTTCAAAATGTATTATAGGTCAGTCCTTCCAGCATTTTGCAATTTTGTGATCACAGACAAGAACGCAAAATCAAGCAAACGCCACAATATTCGGTGGAGCTTACGCTGTTTTAATCTTACCGCAGATTTTTTCGCAGGTTCGGCTAAAAGGTCTCTTTTACCAACAAACATCACCGTTAAAGCGGATTCGAGTCGTTTTGCACAAGAAAACCACAAAGAACTCCGCAAGTTGCATCACAATTTTTGGAGGAGAAAATTCAAATTCCAAATGCAAAATCAAGCATTTTTGCCCGCAAACATCACAAAAACCTCCTGTACGAACTGATAGGTATTACATGTATTACAGTTATTCTCTTACTGTACTGATCCACTGTTACTAATCGTATGAAAGTGCCAAATGACGGCCATTAAAATAAATCTGAGCACACAAACATTTAGCGTGTTCAACCACTCACATGTTTGGTGTGTTAGAAAATAAAATAAGAAAACTCTCAGATCTGAAAAAACACCCGAATTTCTGTCCTAATCCTTCAGCTGTAAATGTGTGAACAGTTGAACGTCGCTCAGGGCAGAAATCAGAAATCAATCTTCAATCAGGCAGCAGCGCCGCAGAGCTTCCTGTTTAATACAGAAAGCCACTCGATAGGCAGCCGGCCACTTAAAGGAGTAAAGAGTCTCTTTACCCAGTTAATTACCCAATTACAGCTAATAGACCCCCCTCCAACACACACACACATACACACACACACCATTCAGATAATATTAACTCTGTCCTGTTTCTCTTTAACAATTACATGACCATTTTGTTTTTCTTT
The DNA here is from genome assembly GCA_012411365.1 of Ameiurus melas. Classification (NCBI taxonomy): domain Eukaryota; kingdom Metazoa; phylum Chordata; class Actinopteri; order Siluriformes; family Ictaluridae; genus Ameiurus; species Ameiurus melas. The sequence continues at coordinate 1,822,596 of CM022770.1, read as the reverse complement.
ACATCTAATTTCCATGTTATTTTCCTTGAAAGGTTTCAAATAATGAACGGACTAAGGTTAACTAAGTAAAATTCTGATCACTTATCGTTAATTCGAGCGACATCTCATTCCAACGTTTAGAAGAAAGTTTGACGGTCATTAATTGTGATTTATTTATCATTCATTTAGATTAGATGAAATATTACTGTATTATGAATAAAGACGTATGGCACGTTGTAGCTCGTCACGTTGACATTCTGGTCCCCGTGAGTCGTTTAAGTTCCTGTTTTTAGAAAAATCGAATGGATTGTTTAACCTAAATAAAATTTCAAAAATAGATTACTTTAGCATTGTGGGTGCACGGTGGCTTAGTGGTTAGCACGTTCACCTCACATGGGGTTCGATTCCCACGGCTCTGTGTGTGCGGAGTTTACATGTTCTCCCCGTGCTGCGGGGGTTTCCTCCGGGTACTCCGGTTTCCACCCCAGGCCAAAGACATGCATGGTAGACTGATTGTCGTGTCTAAAGTGTCCGTAGTGTATGAATGAGTGTGTGTGTGTGTGTGTGTGTGATTGTGCCCTGCAATGGATTGGCACCCTGTCCAGGGTGTAACCCCGCCTTGTGCCCCATGCTCCCTGGGATAGGCTCTAGGTTCTCCGTGACCCTGAAAAGGAGTAAGCGGTATAGAAGGATGGATGGATTACTTTAGCAGGAAATTGATTTGTCACAGAAAGTTGGGTTAGGATAATATGCAGAAAACGCAAATGATGATAGATTTGAATGCACAGAGCTGTACAGATGTACAGATATAATGATGACCATACAAGAAGGAAGATTTTGCGATTATTTTAAGAAGTACAACTGTGAAATGGATCCGAAACCAGTTCGGAAGGTCCGATAACATAGCTTAAAGGTGCATTACAGTAACTTTTAAGAGTTTCGAATAACGTTGTACACACAGGTACATGTTAGATTACAGAATATACAAGATCTTCCACTTATGCTGCTTATCAGATGTGTTCGATATGCCTGGCTGAACATCTCTAGCAAAAAGTAAAAAAAAAAGTTTAAATAAAATCCTTGTCATGCTTGATTCTTCACTTCACAATTTTGTGTTTTTGTCAATATCTGAGAGGTAAAAGCTTGTCAGAAGCAGTTAGTGAAATCTGCTTCTTACCTCACAACCCGAGTGTGTGAGATTTGGTTTCTTAGCCTCTCTTGGCCCTTTTTTTTTCTTTCTTTCTTCCTCCTTTTCTTTTTTATTTTCGAAGCGAAGGTGGATTAAGGCAGAGGGACTTTTGTTTAGATAAAGCGAGGGATTAGGTGGAGATTTGCCCCCATAAAGTTGTGGGCTTGATGGGCCTTTTATCCCGCCATGTCGCTTAAGCTGTGTTGCTTCTGGATTAGGACGATACAATAGGGTCCCTTGTGCAAGGGGGATCCGGGCCAAAGTGAGCGAA